>JAGDQO010001000.1:600000-864428 GCA_018342035.1 Solanum appendiculatum
ACACATATAATATCTTGCAAGTTGTTTTTGTTTTTACCATCAAGAAAATTCAAATGGGAAATATACTAATGCATCTTAGGTAATTATATGACCAGATTCAGGTTAATCTCACATCTGTAGCCATGCAATCCATTTCTATATAAATAAATAAATACATACACAAACTTGATATTATTGTCTTAATTAAGAGATTGATCAATGGGTAACAGCAGCAGCAGCAAGTCAACCACCAATCCAGCACTGGATCCGGATCTGGACAACCCGGATCAATCTGGTCTGGAGTTTGCTCAATTTGCTGCCGGCTGCTTCTGGGGAGTCGAATTGGCTTTTCAGAGAGTTGGAGGAGTAGTGAAGACAGAGGTTGGGTACTCTCAGGGGATTGTCCATGACCCGAATTACAACCTCATTTGCTCCGGAACAACCGAACATGCGGAATTGATTCGGATCCAGTTTGACCCGAATGTCTGCCCGTATTCCAATCTTCTTTCTCTATTTTGGAGTCGCCATGACCCGACCACTCTAAATCGCCAGGTATCAAATTCCTTCATCTCAAGTTTTTTCTTTTTGGTGCTACTACTTGGCTACTCTTTTGTTTTTATTTATTGTCTTCTATTATTTTCTTGTTTCGTTTTATGTGAATGTGTTACTATTTGTGGTGCTATTGCATAGGAGCGGGTTTTATCTGTGCAAATGTAGCGGCTGCGGGTTTCCTTGTCTAAAAAAAATAAAAAATTCTTTGATTATAGAATCAATAGCTGTATTGACTTTTAGCAGTTTAAAGTTGTATAACAAAAATTAAGTGTTTTGAGGCTCATATTCCAAACACCTTCACATTTATTGAGATGGAGCCAATAGTCTACACATAATCCTGTAGTTGAAGAGTTTTTACTGTCAGTTAATTTTCCTCGAATGAGTTATAACTCCTGTAATTTTGCACGTTGGAGGTAACAAGTATTCTGTGGAATTAGTTGAGGTGGTTTTGGACACCGCGATTATCAAAAATAAAAAAGCATAAACTATTTTTGTGTCTTTCCAATTTCTGTTGTTACAAATGGTCAATCTTAAGATCGCATTAGCAGTCCTCCAACAAGAGCCAGCAATAGTTTTTTTAGCTCGATGTGATGCATTTATATTGCTACATTCGATAAGAAGCGAATGCATCATTATCGTTCTTTTGGTAGATCAAAAGAAGTTAAACTCATTATATTTTAATTTAACATTCTGTTCCATTTGGCCTTTTAACAAGGAAAGGGAGGTTTTGCTGGGAAATTAACAAAAAACAAGTAGTCATCGCATGGAACTAACATATTTATAAGTTTCTTCACTCTTCTTCCCCTGTTTTTTATTTCCTTTTGGGATCAGAAATAGAAAGAAGTTCCTCATAGGGCAGACTTTCCTAACTCTTATGATCATCTTAGAACCTATCACAGGTTGTATTCTTGTACCCTCCACCCAGGGCTCTTTTGCCTTCCACTTGATAGATTTGTTCTATTCGTTGAGTGAGTTTTTGCCTCTACCTAAAGTTAACATTCACATGATGATGGTTGTTGCTAGGGTAATGATGTGGGAAAGCAATACCGCTCAGGAATATACTACTATAATGATACTCAGGCTCAACTGGCAAGGGAATCATTGGAAGCTAAGCAGAAGGAATTTACGGATAAGAAGATTGTCACGGAAATTCTTCCTGCTAAGAGATTTTATAGAGCTGAAGAGTATCATCAGCAATATCTAGAGAAGGGTGGGGGCAGTGGTTGCAAGCAGTCGGCTGCAAAGGGCTGCAATGACCCAATAAAGTGCTATGGTTGATATAGCAAATCTTTGTATGTCAAAGCAACTACAAAAGAACTTGTTGGACATTTGTCTTGCTTGTTTTTAAATTTAAATAAACATGTTAATGATTCTTGATATTTCTTATAAGTACTTGCTTTCTTGAATGGAATAACTAGTTTTCGTAAAGTATCCTCCTCTTGGTCAGTATCTCTCCTTATCCAGTACATGCAATTTGTTGCTTTAGTTACAGAATAATGGACGTGGAGTGTATATCTTAATTTGTTTTAAGTCTGAAATGAGGTGGTTTGTGCTTGAAAGCAATATCAAGCATAGTAATACCAATGAATTTTCATCCTTTGGTCTTCTTGTAGGATCAAACAAGTATATGCGCAATTGTCTACAGGCCAAACATCTTATTTAGATGAACACGTTGTATAGGAAAGGTAACGTTGATCAAATCGAATTCCAATTATGTAAATTGACATCTTTCTGAGTAGATGCCTAATACTTGCATAGAGACTAAGATAAACACAGATGAGGCTGAGTGCATTTAACTTAGAGTTCATCCTTAGGTGTGGTTACAGGAGATCCTGTAGGGTTGCTTGAAGTCTTGATGGGGTAGGATGGTTGCATTGCTATACCACACAACCCCTCTTCAGCGTCAACCTTGCGTTGCATCCTAATATATCCTTTTTCTCCCCATTCAGCTCCCCATGAGTTCTTCACAATCCAGTATTTGGTTCCATCGACGGTTGTGCCATACCCCACAATTGCCACACCATGGTCCAACTCAGTACCACATTCTCCGGTGAATACGCCCTGCCATATTTACAATTTCAGAAATGTTTATAGCTAGTAAACACTTTTGAACTTGAGAGACAATGGTGTATCATTTTACCTCAGAGTAGAACTGGAATTGAGAACCTGAAGCTTCTATAGCTACAGAAATAGGCTGGTTGGCTACTGCTTTAAGCAGTGCATCCTCATTATTAGGAGGAACATCCTCGTGTCCGTCAATTGAAACCACCGGAGAATACCTCTGTTAATTCGATAAAATTCATGCCCATGTATTAGAAACAAGACTGGTCTGATTCAGACATCCTACTGATGCAACAGAATCTTACCTTTTGAATGTCACACTTGTCATCTTCAGCCTTATAAGGATACTTCTCCTCTGTTGTGATGCCTCCCTTCTTCTTGATGAAGTCAAATGCCAGGTCCATCAATCCTCCTTTGCATCCTTGGTTTTCTGTAGTGTCACAGTCAACAAGTTCTTGCTCTGACAAAGATACTAATTGCTTTGTTTTGATTTGGTTTATCCCCTCTACCGCGACCACAGTTGAAAATGCCCAGCAACTTCCTATAAAACACAAAAAGATCTTCCATCAGCTAGCTATCATATTGCAGAAAGTCATATCATATTTGTTTACCCTTTTATATGTTATTATTCTAGATGATGTAAAATAATGAGAATGACATGTTGTACACCAAGGGCTTTTGTTCTGGTGGGAGATAGCAGATACTAAGTGGAATAGTCGAGATACTTTCATTATAAAAGAAAATGATCAAATGACTTGTTATTAATTTCTTACCACACTGGCCTTGATCTTTGACAGGAGTGACAGCACCTTTCTTCCTCCAGTCAACAGAAGGAGGGACATTATCCTCGTTGGCATACATGAAAGTTCCATTTGCTCGTGAAGCTCCAAGCAAAGTACGATGATGCTTAATCTTGGAACCAGCATAATGTTGTCTGAATTCATGGTTAGTCATGTCTGCAAACTTGTTCAGTTTCAACTTATAAGGCTTATCCTTCTTGTTGAAGTTGTGAACATAGTGAACATTAGCCTTAAACACATTAAACCTCTTGTGTTTCTCGTCAAGACTCCTCGATACAGTGTGATGGCTTCTCCATCTCTCATACAACTCCCAGAATTTTTCCTCAGTCTCCAGTTCTTTCTCATGGAAATCGAAACACTCCCCGAGCCTAAGTACCAAAGCTAAGGAGAAAAGAACTAGAAAAAACTTCTTCATTTTGAAAGACAAGAGAGACTCAAGATGTGATTATTTTAGATGACTATGAAGAGGCCTTTTATAGATAAATGAAACAAGTGATTGATTGCTTATGGGAAGAAATAATACTTAACAATAATAAAAGAAGAAGTGATTATAAGGAAATAAAATTATGATGTTATGAAGCAATGGGTCTTCTATACATTTTGCTTACACAAGCAAATGCAATTTATAAGTGTGGTTTTTTGGTTTTTACAAATTGATCAGAAGAAAACTTTTTAACAGATAAAGAAGGAAATAAAGATAACTTTTTTAGTAAGGCAGTGAGCAGTTATAAGGAATGGTTTAAGCAATAAAAAGGTGAAAAGGAGTTAGCAAGTTGAACACGTTAATTTGTTGGTATTAAAAGAGAATGACGAACGTTAGTTATATTGTTAGACTTTGTAATATTATGTCATGAGTTGTATTTTGTATGTAGAAAGTTTGTGTATTGGGGCTCCATTAAATTTGGATTTCGTGCACTTATTTTTTGAGACAACGCTTCCGACATGAATTGTTTTCATTTCGAGGAGCTCGAACCTGGAACTTGGAACTAAGATGGAGAAATTCGAACCATCCCATGTTGATGTATGACCGTTTTGTATGATAACTGAATTTGAGATTTCTTTTTTGAAAAAAAAAACAATGAATTCTTGTTGAAGGGTCGGCGAAAAAAGATAATAGTTTGTTGCGGGAAGAAATGTCTTTAATTCAACTACTAATATTTTCCTCTTCGATTAATCTAACAACAATTAACTAAAACGCTATGTTTAAAATGTTAATGTGTACTTGTTATTAAGATTTAAATTCAATTTAGTTAAATTCAATAGGTCAGACGAAGTGTAACTCTATTATGGCAACCATAAGCATTTTAAAAGTTTTTTCTTTTTTCTTTTTTGGATCGTTGTTGTTGTTGTTGTCCAACTATGTTATTTTTGTTTTGTTAACTTGAGCTGAAAGAAGGAAAAAGAAAAAAGTTGTACATATCTCTTATAGTTGGTAATAAAAGCCTTTAATTACCAAGAAAACAATTATAATTTTAAAATAGGTATTTATACATGTAATTGGTTTGGCTTAATTTTTTCGATTTCTTTTTTATTTAAAATCAAAATCAAATCAATACTACTTGTTTGTTATTAAACGTAAAAATTTAAACCAAACCAAATCAAGAAAATATCAATTTGCACTCTTATTTGTTAGTCTAGTTCTTTGCATTTACCACACTTTCGTTGTATATATAGAAGTATATTTTAGGCCTAATAGATAAATATGCTTTTTAACTTATCTTAATTGACATTTTTGCTCAATAGACATTTAAACTTGTATACAATTGAAGAAGTATACATGCTTCCTACATGTCCTATGTGGCAATTCGTGTCCTATGTGTATTATGCTATGTAGAACACGTATGTCTACTTGTACACATTCAAAATTGGAGTACTTAGATGTCAGCTAAGGTCAAGATAAACGTTCACGTTTATGTATTATGCGTATATTTTATAAGTGATTAACTAGAACTTGCAAGTGATGTTTTCTGTTTAAGTGTAGATAGAGGGTTTGAGCCGTTTTTAATCCATTAACTTTTCACATTTCGTAAAGGAAAAATAAGAGGAAAAGATTACACACACTGTTGCTTTAAAAACGCGGCTTGTCATTTGTTTTTGTTTGCTTAATAAGCATTAATGCCTTGGCTTCAATGACAATTTAAACAAAATTATGAAGCAACGTAAGTAAACATGTTACAGGTCATCTATTGTATTCTATGCATGCTGTGTGTTGCTCGATTCAGATGCAAATTTAGAATTTGAAGTTTGTGAGTTTTGTAATGATTTCAAACTAATATATAATAATTAAATTTACAATAAAATATTTATATATATATATATATAACTTGTCAAAACCTAATGAGTTCACATGAATCCATATGTAATATTGTAGATCCGCCTATAAGTAGAGTATCTCAAGATTATTTTGTTGTCAGTTACACAATAGATGTAATTTATATACACTGTCACCGTAAATATTTCTTACACGATTAATAGCTTATTATAGTAGATTATAACCATTTTTTCAAGTTATTAATTGATACTTATCATAAAAAGTTCATCCATATTTACCTTATAAGTTATAATTGACCTGATGGTATAAATATCGTTTATATCGTTAGTGTATAAAACTTAAATTCCAAAACAATTGCCTCTGTTCTAAGCTTTCAAACGTAAATAGTCTTACCCCTATGTATTCACAGCGTGAGCGCATTACAGCAAGTCATCAACAAGCATTAGCTTAACTCTTAAGTGATTAAGACTCTAATCTTTCTTCCTAATCAGTTATTAGATTCTTTGAAATTAATTATTTCCTATTAATTTCCTTTGTCTCAAAATAAATATCATCTTAGCTCATTTCATACCTATTAAAAAAATATATATATATGATATATTTACTAAATTATCCCTACTTATTAGATATTTCTTGAGAATTGAACACTATTTAGTAGTTTTTTAATACAAGAGTATAGTTCAAAACAATAACTATTATTGTATTGAATTCGTAATGCGACACTTATTTTAGCTTAATTTTTTAATACCAAAACGACAGTTATTTTGGGACAAGAGAGAATATTTGATTATTCAAGACCCAAACTTGTGAGCACGACTATTCATACACATGAAAATTATCACCACGAAAGACCACTTTATATTTCCACAAATAATGAACAGTGCATCATGGATATATAGAATGCAATCAATACCAAATAAAGGTATCTAATTTTTTATTTCAGCTTAAAAGCTTAATATGGTATTTACAATGTCAGCCCATTTGCGGCTTCACAATCAATATGATGACCAACTTTGTACTTTAAGCAAACTAAAATCAACAATGACACTCATGATCCTGACTGAAATCTGAATTACTGAGCAATCTTTGAAGTGATTATCATGACCAAATACATATGACTCCACTCTTATCTGAGGTAGCCAGAGGTTTACTAAGACCACTCCATGAACAACAAAGTACTGAGGATGTGTGTTCTTTCAATGTGCTTACCATTTTACCGTTTGATACTGACCAAACATGAACAGATCCATCAACAGAACCCGCGGTAACATAACCGTCATCAGCACTGATACAGGATCGGCTCCAATTAGATGCAACTCGGTTAGCATTTGATCTGAAAGTGCCACAAATTTCAAGGGTGCGTATATCGAATAGATTGTGCAAGTTGTCTCTCCCACTGGTTAATATCATGTTTCCACTCCGAGAGAGTGAAACTGATGTAACAGCCTGTGAATGTGCAGCAACTTCACTCAGAAGCTTGCCTGTTTGAACATCCCATAGTCTAAGATTACCATCAACATGACCGGAACAGATAGTCAGTGCATCCATGCTAAACGCAAGGCTGTTACAGTTACTGTGAAATATGATAGTGTTGTTACAGTAACCCTTCTGCAGATCCCAAACTTTTATTGTGCGATCATATGCAGCACTCACTACATGGCGACTTGAAAATTTGCTCACATCAACTGCACAAACCTTGTCTATGTGCCCAGTAAGAGTATGGCGTATCCTGCCTGAATTTGCATCCCACACATACAAATTATTTGAACTACTTGCTGCTATGATGAATTTGTTATCATATGTAATGGAAAGATCAAGGACAGAACCCAGACAACCATAAAGACTGTTGGTTAATGATCCACTTGTAGTATCCCACATTTTAATTGCCCGATCCTGCCCTCCACTTATCAATTTACTCGAGTTATACTCAAAAAGAATCGAGGCACATCCACCATCATGGGCGGGGATCCTTTGCTTGCATGTACTAGGAATGGAAGATTCTACGTAAAATTCCGCACCATCTTCACTTTGGCGGACCACACCGTCCACTTGTTGACGAGCAAGTTTCTCTATACTGGCAGCCTTGACCTTATCAAGCATATCTCCATAGAGAGCATTAGCCTAGCAACACAAAAAATAACAAATAAGAAAATGCAAGAGAACCTATCATGGGTAAATCATTGTAAAAAATATAAAAAATGCTGACTGAAAATATAGTTCCCCTAACCCTACTATTCTATTAGGAGAATTGAAGATATGATCATTGGCGGTTCCAATGGATTAACCAAACTTGTCAACGATTTGAATTTTGTTCAGATTACAGGGTAGATTTGCTGTAGAATAACTTGCTAAGGGATGGAGCTCACCTCCTCTTTCTGGTGGCAGAACGACATGATTAAAAGTTTTAGCATGGAGGACTACTGCCAAACATCACTAAGTTCTGTTAATTAAAAGGCAAAAGATACATGTCAACAAACCAATAATAACCCTCATTAACAGTTCATTTCCAGATCTCAGAAACTTTGCATTATACCGACATGAAATAATTATTATGAGACGAAGATATTGGAGATACCCAAGTAATGAAGTCCTACACCGATCACCACCAGCCACTCCAGCATAAGGGAAAGTAAAATACTGAGCATCTGTAGTTTCAGTATGGGCACTTTATTTCCCAAATATTTAGAGAACCACAAGTTGTTAATATTTGAGCAATCATAAAATATGATACTCCTTTATCTTAAGGTGGCTTTATATCATTCATCTGTCCACATCCCAAAGGCAGTATTTTATACTAAAATATAAGCTTCTAAAGTTAGCGTAGTTCCTTATCATTTTTTTCCCTTCTTTGGTAGTAGTTCTTTATCATTGAAGTCTTAAAAAGATAAGAGTGTGCCGCAAGGATAGCATCCAGGAGTGTGGCCTAGTGGTCAATGAAGTGAGTGAAAACCACATGACAAGTTTCAAATCCCAGTAGTGATAAACACTCTAGATTATTTCTCCCATCTAGCCTTGATGGATAGAGTTATTTGGTACATGTGCTGGTGGGAGGTACCAGATACTAATGGAGTAGTCGAGGTATGCACAAGGTGGCACAAACACCACCATCATAAAAGAAAGAATGTGCCACATGGATGGGTTATAGGGACAGTAGTTGAAGGATATAAGAACAACTGAACAGGTTGAGGATAATATTAACTGTAGAGAAATCTCCATGACGACAAGCCTAAATAAATGCAGGCTTCTTGAATTTGGAATACATTAGTAGTTAAAGTACAATTTATTACTGAAACAGAAATATGCATCTTAGCTCTCTAACAGTATCGAGGCTTGATGAACACTCAATTTGTATGTACAATCAGAGGTTCAAAATATTAAAGAACCACAAATAGCAAAGCAAACAAAGGATGAACAGCGAGAATTACTCAATACCTCGTTAAGGCGCTCAGCATCCTGCATCTTCTGCAGCATCCATCGGTCAACCAACGTTTTATTTTCTGCCTCAGCATTGTTTGCTCTCAGAGTCATTGCTTCAATTTGTGCTTTAAGGTCCTGGTGCTCAGCCATAAGCAATTCCAAAGCTTTAGTCTTTTCCCCAAGAAGTTCAGTTAAATGTGAACATTCATCCCTGCAGCACACTCATCAATGAAAGTAATTGAGCAGTTAAACTCCATCCTGGCAACCAAAGTAAAACAGTTGAGCTCATCCTAGGACATCCAAAGTAAACTTAATTTGTTAAATTGGGAAACTAAGATACTATTTTATAATCTTAAACATGAAAGTTCATTCAGAAGCTTGAAACAGAATCAACTTTTGGTAAGGATCAAATTACTGAAGTTTTTGTCCAGCTAATTCTAAGCAATCCCTAGCGTATTCCTTTATTTCTGTCCTTTTATTACTTTTCACGTGCTTCTTTTTTGTCACAAAGGGAAGAGTGTAACTTAGGACATCAAATGTTTTAGAAGGATGAGAATAACACCTTGCTTGATTTAGCTCATTTTGAAGGTCAGAAATGAGAGTTTCCTTCTCCTGAACTAAAGATTTTGATGCTCTGGATTCAGCTACTTCCACCACAAGCTGCTCTGACAGTCGTGCTTGAGCTTTGTAACATTGTTGAAGTTCCACTTCAAGATTTTCAGCTTTCTCTTTCCACTCTGAACCCTAAAGCCATAGGAACAACATAAGCACGCGGACAACTTTATCAGCAACTTAGCTAGAAGAGAAGTGACTGAGTGCAAAAAATTCCACATTCACCGGTTGTAGTTAAAATTTCTATGTAGAAAGCTGCAATTGGTCAGTTTAACTTGCATCTCATTCCTTAAGCACGATTTAAGGGCGACAAGTAAATTCTACATCATGCATACCAATTGATCTTGAAAGTCAAGAGAATTGACAAGAATACTCCGTAAAACATTTTCCACTATCATGTCCTAACAAAAGGAACACAAAGAATTAGAAAACTTCCCTTATTTGATTAGCTCAAAGCTCCTATATATAGAATCCTCTTATATGTTGTTAACACTCTATTTAACAAGAGTTTTTTCTTTTCTTGTTTCACTTGGTATCAAATTCTGTCTTCCAGAGATTAATCTCGTTAAGATGAATGAAAAGGTGAAACCGTGGCCCTGAAGTCCTCCGCTCATGGTGTTGAGGTTTCAAGTTAGCAGTTTATGCTGTCAAATTAATGGCTCACATTTCCCAATCAACATCATATTATCACACTATGAATTGAACAATGATATGGTTACGCTGACAGCATGATAGTCTTTGTCGTCAAGCTGGTAGCATGCATCACCTCAAATCCAGTCAATTCTGATGTATGCCGTCAGTCTCATGCAGAGCAAAATCAGTTTGTCTCATGACTGGATTAGTTTATTTGAGGGAACATAGTCAAGAAAATCATTAAGAACATTACATAGAGATTTTTTGTTATCTTACGATAATTAAGAATCAGAAGAACTAGGGAAGTTGTCTTATTTATTAGCTCAAACTCATATACAAATAGCTCTCGTGTATGTCATTGATCACTCAACTCACAAGAGTTTCTCTATCTTCTTTTCTCTCTTTACATAAACATTAATGGTCACTATATGTTCATTTTTCAATTTTTTAACTTCTCATTTTTTTTTTGGTTTTATTGCCAACAAGGAGCTGGTGCCTATAACTGATTGGGGAACAAGGTCCATCCACGTGTAACTTGGTCTTTAAACACTAACAAAAGCAAGTTGTTTTCCAGCGCCAGTGTAAGCAGAATACATGATTGTTTAAAGCTCAAACTTGGGAAATTTCAGGTAAATTGAACTCATGTTTGTTCATTCAGTAAGATCGATACAAGATCACATAAAACAACAGATGAAAGATACATCTAAGTTGAAAATTTCAGACATAAAACCAGGGAAATCAACTAATGTGCAAGCCTAATTATGAACGTCTGCGATAAAAAAAACCTGATGAAATTCTACCGACATGGTCATAGGCGGATGTAGGTAGCATACTGTCACCAGGTTCATCTGAGCCTGGTATTTTCAACGCATTGTATAAATTGATATACGAATATCCATGAAAATTGCAACAAATAATAGATACGAACCGATAACGTCAAAGATATAATAGGGTTCAATGCTCAGAATCTTAGATTTTGAACACATAAAACTTAAATCCCGGAACCACCTCTAGACATGATATGCACTTGTAATTTTCGTGTCAAACAAACAAAACATAGATGAAAATGCCAAATTAGATAATTAATATTGGGCAACTTCTTGCAGATCCTTTCCGCACAACTCAATCATTGCCTTTCATTTTTAAAGTAATCATTACTCAATAAAGTCATAAAACATAATAAAAAAAACTAAATCAACCAAATTACGAACTCAAAAAAAGAAAAAGAAAAAAGCAACTATTGAGAATAGAAGGGCACCTGCAAAACGAAAGGCCTATTGAGGGCAGCCAAAGCAGGGGCATGAGCCCCTTCTTCCACTAAATGCCGCTTTCTTAGGGCCTTTAAAGCATGCTTGATTGCTTCTATTGCAACTTCTTCGTATGCCCTAACACAAAAACAAACAAAAAAAATCTTCAAAATTCAAATGAAATCGATCAAAATCAGTTTCTGGGTATTGGAAAAACCTCAAGATTAATGCGTCTACAACTTACATATTTGATCAATTTGTCGAATCACACATACAATTTGCGAAATTCAGATTCGTAAGGAGCTAATTATGTATTCAATTTTTCTGTAGCAGCTGACCTTGGTTTTTTGGTCGGGCCGGGTGCCCCGTTTTACACGGATCTAACCAATTTTGTTCCAAGTGAGGTCATACTTGACCACCTTTTCATTTTTGAGGAATTTAAAACTTTGTACTCCGTGTGTCTAACAATAGTCTACACTTTAATAAACAACAAATAATAAGCTATATTATCCATTTAATATATTAAATTTAATATTTTGGGAAACGTATTAGATACTCTTAGTTTTGAGTAGGCGGAACCATTCTGTTTTGGTTCTTCTCCACGGGTGATCCAGGAATTTTCCTATTATTTTCTCAACTGAGATTTCGATATAGAAGGAGGGCTCGTGGTACCTGTTGCCCACCCTTCCTCCTCTGCTTTGAGAACCGTGTGAACGGAGAGTGGGCAGAAGAGAAGGAGGTCCTCATACGGAGTCGCACACTTACTTGAGCAGTGCGGGAGACTGGGGAATGGGTCGAATAAACTCCCCTGGGAGTTCTTCGACAGGACCATCCCGACCGAGGGCTAATCATAGATCTACTATGGTCTTTTTTTTTATTCTTTTATCTTATTTCCGCTTTTGGGCAACCTTCTCAACAACTAAGAGATCCATTCGAGGAGCATGGAGACTAGTTGAAGTACTGTCTAACAATATTTGTCCACTATTGACTTTACATACTCTTAAGAAATTATAAATAGAAAAGTAATTTTACTATATTACCCTTTGAATATATAATAAATACAATATCTTGAAAAATATAATAGAGAAATGACAATAATTAATTATAAGGATAAATTAGGAACTAAATGTAAAATCATCCATTGATTTCATAAAGTGGACAAGTATTGTTGAACATCTCAAAATAGTATAATGAACAACTATTGTTGGACGGAGGGAGTATTGAATACTCCCTCCGTCCCATTTTATATGAGTTAGTTTGACTCGGCACAGAGTTTAAGAAAGAAAAGAAACTTTTGAAACTTATGGTCTAAAATAAGTCATAGATATTTATGTGGCTATAAATCATTTCATCTAGGATAAAATGAACATTTTAAAGTTAAATTGTTACTTAATATAGAAATGTGTCATTCTTTTTGGGACTGACTAAAAAGAAAAGTAAGTCATATAAACTGTGACAGAGGGAGTTGTATTTAATTTCAATGGTAAAATAAATATAAAATGGTAATTATCTCTAGATTTTCCAAATTGGACAAGTATTGTTGGACAATTATTTTATAATAGTGGACAAGTAGAGATGAACGGAGAGAGTACTATTTAAAAGTATTCTACCATTTATATCATAGTAATGGGATAAGTTATTACATATACATGGTGAGATAACTTATTTCAAGATAATTAACCTTGAAGTAACTTGTTCCAAGCCAAACGACCTCTTTTAATCTTGATTTCTTAATGCGACACTTATTTTGAGATAAATTTTTTAATAATAAAACACACTTATTTTGAGATAGGGAGAAAATTTGATTATTCAAGACCCAAACTTGTGAGCACGACTATACATACACATGAAAATTATCACCACGAAAGACCACTTTATTTTTCCACAAATAATTAACTGTTCATAATACATATCCACTATCCAATCAATATATTTACAATATCAGCCCCTTTTGGCATGATTTTTATATAAGGACAATGCCCATTTGTGACTTCACAATCACTATGATGACCAACTTTGTACTTTAAGCAAACTAAAATCAACAATGACACTCATGATCCTGACTGAAATCTGAATTACTGAGCAAACTTTGAACTGATATCATGACCAAATACATACGGTTCCACTCTTATCTGAGGTAGCCAGAGGATTACCAAGACCACTCCATGAACAACAAAGTACAGAGGATGTGTGTTCTTTCAATGTGCTTACCATTTTACCGTTTGATACTGACCAAACATGAACAGATCCATCAACAGAACCCGCGGTAACATAACCGTCATCAGCACTGATACAGGATCGGCTCCAATTAGATGCAACTCGGTTAGCATTTGATCTGAAAGTGCCACAAATTTCAAGGGTGCGTATATCGAATAGATTGTGCAAGTTGTCTCTCCCACTGGTTAATATCATGTTTCCATATTGAGAGAGTGAAACTGATGTAACAGCCTGTGAATGTGCAGCAACTTCACACAGAAGCATGCCTGTTGGAACATCCCATAATCTAAGATTACCATCAACATGACCGGAACAGATAGTCAGTCCATCTTTGCTAAGCGAAAGGCTGTTACAGTTACTGCGAAATGTGATAGTGTTGTTACAGTAACCCTTCTGCAGATCCCAAACTTTTATTGTGCGATCATATGCAGCACTCACCACATAGCGACTTGAAGATCTGCTCACATCAACTGCACAAACCTTGTCTATGTGCCCAGTAAGAACATGGCACATCCTGCCTGAATTTGCATCCCATACATACAAGTCATTTGAACTACTTGCTGCAATGATGAATTTGTTATCATGTGTAATGGAAAGATCAAGGACAGAACCCAGACAACCATAAAGACTGTTGGTTAATGATCCACTTGTAGTATCCCACATTTTAATTGCCCGATCCTGCCCTCCGCTTATCAATTTACTCGAGTTATACTCAAAAAGAATCGAGGCACATCCACCATCATGGGCGGGGATCCTTTGCTTGCATGTACTAGGAATGGAAGATTCTACGTAAAATTCCGCACCATCTTCACTTTGGCGGACCACACCGTCCACATGTTGATGAGCAAGTTTCTCTATCCTGTCGGCCTTGACCTTATCAAGCATATCTCCATAGAGAGCATTAGCCTAGCAACACAAAAAATAACAAATAAGAAAATGCAAGAGAACCTATCATGGGTAAATCATTGTAAAAGATATAAAAATTACTGATTGAAAATATAGTTCCCCTAACCCTACTATTCTATTAGGAAAATTGAAGGAATGATCATTGGCAGTTCCAATGTATTAGCCAAACTTGTCAAAGATTTGAAGTTTGTTCAGATTACAGGGTGGATTTGCTGTAGAATAACTTGCTAAGAGATGGAGCTCGCCTCCTCGTTTTGGTGGCAGAACAACATGATTAAAAGTTTTGGCATGGAGGACTACTGCCAAACAGTCGCTAAGTCCTGTTAATAAAAAGGCAAAAGATGCCATCTACCATTCATTGAATAAATACATGTCGACACACCAATAATAACCCTCACTAATAGTTCATTTCCAGATCTCATAAACTTTGCATTATACCGACATGAAATAGTTATTATGAGACGAAGATATTGGAGATAACCAGTAATAAAATCGTAAACTGATCACCACCAGCCACTCCAGCATGACGGAAAGTAAAATGTTGAGCATCTGGAGTTTCAGTATGTGCGCTTTCTTTCCCAAATATTTAGAGAACCACAAGTTGTTAATATTTGAGCACTCACAAAATATGATACTCCTTTATCTTAGGGTGGCTTTATGTCATTCATCTGTCCACATCCCAAAGGCTAGATTCTAATAAAATATTAGCGTAGTTTTTTATCATTTTATTTTTCATTTTTTCCCCCTTCTTCGGTAGTAGTTCTTCATCATTGAAGTCTTAAGGATAGAGTATGCCACATGGATAGCATCCAAGTGTCACTTAGTGGTCAATGAAGATGTGAAAACCACATGGCAAGTTTCAAATCCCAGTAGTGATAAACACTGTAGATTATTTCTCCCATCTACCTAAGCCTTGATGGATAGAGTTATTCAGTACCTGTGCTGGTGGGAGGTACCAGATACTAGTGGAGTAGTCGAGGTATGCACTAGGTGGCACAAATACCACCATCATAAAAGAAAGAATGTGCCACATGGATGGGTAACAGGGACGGTAGTTGAAGGATATAAGATCAAGTGAACAGGTTGAGGGTTATATTAAGTGTAGAGAAATCTCTATGACGACAAGCCTTAATAAGGCTTCTTGAATTGGGGATACATTATTAATTAAAGTACAGTTTATTACTGCAACAGAAATATGCATCTTAGCTCTCTAACAGTATCGAAGGGTGATGACACTCAATTTTTATGAACAATCAGAGGTTCCAAATATTAAAGAACCACAAATAGCAAAGCACACAAAGGATAAACAGCGAGAATTACTCAATACCTCATTAAAGTGCTCAGCAATTTCTGTTCTCAGAGTAATTGCTTCAAGTTGGGCTTTAAGGTCCAGGTGCTCGGACATAAGCAATTCCAAAGCTTCAGTGTTTTCCTCAAGAAGTTCAGTTAAATTTGAAAATTCATCCCTGCAGCACAATCATCAATGAAAGTAATAGAGCAGTTATACTCCATCCTGGCAACCAAAGTAAAACAGTTGAGCTCATCTTAGGACATCCAAAGTAAACTTTATTTGTTAAATTGGGAAACAAAGACACTATTTTATAATCTTAAACATGAAAGTTCATTCGGAAGCTTGAAACAGAATCACCTTTTGGTAAAGAGTCATATTACTGAAGTTTTTGTCGAGCTAATTCTAAGCAATCCCTAGTGTGTTCCTTTATTTCTGTCCTTCTATTACTTTTCACGTACTTCCTTTTTTCCGCAAAGGGAAGAGTGTAATTTAGGACAGCAAATGTTTTAGGAGGATGAGAATAACACCTTGCTGAATTTAACTCATTCTGAAGGTCAGTAATGAGAGTTTCCTTCTCTTGAACTAATGATTTTGATGCTCTCGATTCAGTTATTTTGACCACAAGCTGCTCTGCCAGTCGTGCTTGAGCTTTGTAACATTGTTGAAGTTCCACTTCAAGATTTTCAGCTTTCTCTTTCCACTCTGAACCCTAAAATCACAGGAACTAAATAAGCACACGGACAACTTTTTCAGCAACGCATAGCTAGAAGAGAAGTGACTGAGTGCAAACAATTCCACATTCACCGGTAATTAAAATTTCTATATAGAAAGCTGGGGTTGGTCAGTTTAACTTGCATCTCATTCCTTAAGCACGATATTATTGGCGATAAGTAAATTCTACATCATGCATGCCAAGTGACTCACTACCTGGAAAAAACTACAAAATATGAACTGCTAAAGCCAAGAGAAATATTAAATATATTACAAAAGGTTCTTACAATTACGTTTTTCTTGAAAGTCAAGAGAGTTGACAAGAATACTCAGTAAAACATTTTCCAGTATCATGTCCTAACAAAAGGAACACAGAATTAGAAAACTTTCCTTATTTGATTAGCTCAAAGCTCATATATATAGAATCCTCTTGTATGTTGTTAACACTTTATTTAACAACAGTTTTTCTTTTTCTTGTTTCACTTGGTATCAAGTTCTATCTTCTGGAGCATAATCTAGTTAAGATGAATGAAACCGTGGCCCTGAAATCCTTCGCTCATGGTGCTGAGGTTTCAAGTTAGAAGTTTAAGCTGTCAAATTAATGGCTCACATTTTCCAATCAACATCATATCATTTAGTCAGCACTATGAATTGAACATGATCTGGTTACGTGACAGCATGATAGTCTTTGTCGTCAACCTGGTAGCATGCACCTCAAATCCAGTCATTTCTGATGTATGTGCAATTGTGCCATCGCCAAGTCAGTCTCATGCAGTGTAAAATCAGTTTGTCTCATGACTGGATTAAATTCTTTGAGAAACATATTAAAAGTCAAGAAAACCATTAACAACATTACATAGAGATTTTTTGTTATCTTACAATACATAATTAAGAATCAGAAGAACTAGGGAAGTTGTCTTATTTATTAGCTCAAACTCATATACAAAGGAGCTCTCATGTATGTCGTTAATAACTCAACTCAACAAGAGTTTCTCTATCTTCTTTTCTCTCTTTACATAAATATTAATGGTCACTATGGGTGTGTTTGGTATGAAGAAAAATGTTTTTCCAATTTTCTAATGTTTGGTTGGCTTAAATGTTTTGGAAAATATTTTTCAAATCAACTTATTTCCTTAAATTTAAGGAAAATAACTTCACTTAAAAAAAAATAAGAAAAACATTTTCCAAAATCATTTTGAATATCACACATCAACTTTTCATCCTAACTTAAGTCTCAGGTATCGGTATCGATTTCTGATACTAATCCTGGATCCTACTCGTGATTCTCAATTCGAGCCCCAACTCTCAACCTCGATTCGAGACCCAACTCTCAACCTCGATTCGGGTCACGGTCAGGCTCGGGTGCCGGATCGATTATTGGGTTGGTTTTCAGGTCAGAAACTGTTTTCCTAAAAAGTATTTTTACTATCTAAGCAAAAATTAAAGATATTTTCTAAAAAATGTTTTTCATTCACCAATCATACACTAAAAAATATTTTTCACTCACCAACCAAACATAAGAAAACAAGTTAGGAACCAACTTATTTTCTAAGAAAACATTGATAAGGAAGACTCAAAGTAAGGTTCTGCAGAATCTTCACTTTGGGGGACCACACTGTCCACTTGCTGACGATGAAGTTTCTGTATACTGGCGGCCTTGAACTCATCAAGCATATATTCATAGAGAGCATTAGACTAGCAACACAAAAAATAACAAATAAGAAAATGCAAGAGATCCTATCATGGGTAAATCATTGTAAAACATATAAAAAATACTGACTTAAAATATAGGTCCCCTAACCCTACTATTCTATTAGGAGAATTGAAGAAATGATCATTGGCAGTTCCAATGGATTAGCCAAATTTGTCAAAGATTTGAATTTTTTTCAGATTACTGGATAGATTTGCTGTAGAATAACTTGCTAAGAGATGGAACTCGCCTCCTCTTTTTGGTGGCAGAACAACATGAAAAGATGTCATCTACCATTCATTGAATAAATACATGTCGACAAACAAATAATAACCCTCACTAACAGTTCATTTCCAGACCTCAGAAACTTAGCATTATACCGACATGAAATAGTTAATATGAGACGGAGATATTGGAGATACCCCAGTAATGAAATCCTACACTGATCACCACCAGCCACTCCAGCATGACGGAAAGTAAAATGTTGAGTATCTGGAGTTTCAGTATGTGCGCTTTCTTTCCCAAATATTTAGAGAACCACAAGTTGTTAATATTTGAGCACTCATAAAATATGATACTCCTTTATCTTAGGGTGGCTTTATGTCATTCATCTGTCCGCATCCCAAAAGCAGTGAATTATACTAAAATATTAGTGTAGTTCTTTATCATTTTATTTTTCATTTTTTCCCCCTTCTTCGGTAGTAGTTCTTCATCATTAAAGTCTTAAAAAGGATAGAGTATGCCACGTGGATAGCATTCAAGAGTGTCACCTAGTGGTCAATGAAGTGAGTGAAAACCACATGGCAAGTTTCAAATCCCAGTAGTGATAAACACTGTAGATTATTTCTCCCATCTACCTAAGCCTTGATGGATAGAGTTATTCGGTACCTGTGCTGGTGGGAGGTACCAGATACTAGTGGAGTAGTCGAGGTATGCACTAGGTGGCACAAATACCACCATCATAAAAGAAAGAATGTGCCACATGGATGGGTAACAGGGACGGTAGTTGAAGGATATAAGAACAAGTGAACAGGTTGAGGGTTATATTAAGTGTAGAGAAATCTCCATGACGACAAGCCTTAATAAGGCTTCTTGAATTGGGGATACATTATTAATTAAAGTACAGTTTATTACTGCAACAGAAATATGCATTTTAGCTCTCTAACAGTACCGAAGCGTGATGAACACTCAATTTTAAGAACAATCAGAGGTTCAAAATATTAAAGAACCACAAATAGCAAAGCACACAAAGGATAAACAGCGAGAATTACTCAATACCTCATTAAGGCGCTCAACATCCTGCATCACCTGCAGCCTCCATCGGTCAACCAATGGTTTAATTTCTACTCTCAGAGTAATTGCTTCCAGCTGTGCTTTAAGGTCCCGGTGCTCGGACATAAGCAATTCCAAAGCTTTAGTCTTTTCCCCAAGAAGTTCAGTTAAATTTGAACATTCATCCCTGCAGCACATTCATCAATGAAAGTAATTGAGCAGTTAAACTCCATCCTGGCAACCAAAGTAAAACAGTTGAGCTCGTCTTAGGACATCCAAAGTAAACTTTATTTGTTAAATTGGGAAACAAAGATACTATTTTATAATCTTAAACATGAAAGTTCATTCAGAAGCTTGAAACAGAATCACCTTTTGGTAAAGGGTCATATTACTGAAGTTTTTGTCGAGCTAATTCTAAGCAATCCCTAGTGTGTTCCTTTATTTCTGTCCTTCTATTACTTTGCACGTGCTTCCTTTTTTTCGCAAAGGGAAGAGTGTAATTTAGGACAGCAAATGTTTTAGGAGGATGAGAATAACACCTTGCTGAATTTAGCTCATTCTGAAGGTCAGTAATGAGAGTTTCCTTCTCTTGAACTAATGATTTTGATGCTCTCGATTCAGTTATTTCGACCACAAGCTGCTCTGCCAGTCGTGCTTGAGCTTTGTAACATTGTTGAAGTTCCACTTCAAGATTTTCAGCTTTCTCTTTCCACTCTGAACCCTAAAATCACAGGAACTAAATAAGCACACGGACAACTTTTTCAGCAACGCATAGCTAGAAGAGAAGTGACTGAGTGCAAACAATTCCACATTCACCGGTAATTAAAATTTCTATGTAGAAAGCTGGGGTTGGTCAGTTTAACTTGCATCTCATTCCTTAAGCACGATATTATTGGCGATAAGTAAATTCTACATCATGCATGCCAAGTGACTCACTACCTGGAAAAAACTACAAAATATGAACTGCTAAAGCCAAGAGAAATATTAAATATATTACAAAAGGTTCTTACAATTACGTTTTTCTTGAAAGTCAAGAGAGTTGACAAGAATACTCAGTAAAACATTTTCCAGTATCATGTCCTAACAAAAGGAACACAGAATTAGAAAACTTTCCTTATTTGATTAGCTCAAAGCTCATATATATAGAATCCTCTTGTATGTTGTTAACACTTTATTTAACAACAGTTTTTCTTTTTCTTGTTTCACTTGGTATCAAGTTCTATCTTCTGGAGCATAATCTAGTTAAGATGAATGAAACCGTGGCCCTGAAATCCTTCGCTCATGGTGCTGAGGTTTCAAGTTAGAAGTTTAAGCTGTCAAATTAATGGCTCACATTTTCCAATCAACATCATATCATTTAGTCAGCACTATGAATTGAACATGATCTGGTTACGTGACAGCATGATAGTCTTTGTCGTCAACCTGGTAGCATGCACCTCAAATCCAGTCATTTCTGATGTATGTGCAATTGTGCCATCGCCAAGTCAGTCTCATGCAGTGTAAAATCAGTTTGTCTCATGACTGGATTAAATTCTTTGAGAAACATATTAAAAGTCAAGAAAACCATTAACAACATTACATAGAGATTTTTTGTTATCTTACAATAATTAAGAATCAGAAGAACTAGGGAAGTTGTCTTATTTATTTGCTCAAACTCATATACAAAGTGCTCTCATGTATGTCGTTAATCACTCAACTCAACAAGAGTTTCTCTATCTTCTTTTCTCTCTTTACATAAATATTAATGGTCACTTTGGGTGTGTTTGGTACGAATGAAAATGTTTTCCAATTTTCTCATGTTTGGTTGGCTTAAATGTTTTGGAAAATATTTTCCAAATGAATTTATTTTTCTCAAATTTAAGAAAAATGACTTCCCTAAAGAAAATTAAAAAATAAGGAAAACATTTTCCAAAATCATTTTGAACATCATACCTCAACTTTTCATCCTAACTTAAGTCACAGGTATCAATTCTCGATACTAATCCTGGATCCGACTCTTGATTCTCAATTCGAGACCCAACACTCGACCTCGATTCGAGACCCAACTTCTGAGTTTCGGATTGAGTCGGGGTCGAATCTAGAGTTAGGATTGGAGGTCGAATTCCGGGTCGGGGTCTGGGGTCGAGGTTGGGATTGGGTCTTGAGTCGGGATTAGGTCTCAGGTTGGGGTCGGGTCTTGGGTTGGGTCTCGGGGTGGGATCCCAATTCAAAAGTTGGATCCTGAATCGGATGTTGGGGTCAGGTCTCGAGTCGGGTCTTGAGGTTGGATTTCGATTCAAAAGTTGGATCCTGAGTTGGATGTTGGGGTCGGGAGTTCTCGAGTCGATTCTCAGGATCATATTTCAGTTCGAATGTCAAAACTCGGGTCGGGAGTCGGTGTTAGGTCCTGGGTTGGGTCTTGGGATCGTGTCTCGATTCGGGTCATGATCAGGGTCGGATGCCCCGATCGATATATTTTATAAAAAATGTTTTTCATTCACCAATGATACACTAGAAAATATTTTCCACTCACCAACCAAATATGAAAAAATAAGTTAGAAACCAACTTATTTTCCAAGAAAACATTTTCCTTCATACCAAACACACTCTATATGTTCATTTTTCTATTTTTTAATTTCTCACTTTTTCTTGTTTTATTTCCAACAAGGAGCAGGTGTCCATGACTGATTGGGGAACAAAGTCGAACCACGTAACTTGGTCTTTAAACAATACCTATAGCAAGTTGTTTTCCAGCACCACTGTAAGCAGAATACATGATTGTTTAAAGCGCACACTTAGGAAATATCGGGCAAGTGAATTCATGTTTGTTCAAACAGTAAGATCGATACAAGATCACATAAAACAACAGATGAAAAATTCATCTAAGTTGAAGTTTGCCATGATCCCGATCAGACATAAAACCAGGGAAATCAACTCATGTGCAAGCCTAATTATGAACGACTGTAAACAAAAAAAACTTACTGAAATTCTACCGACATGAATCAACCAAATTACGAACTCGAAAAAGCAAAAAAAAAAAAAAGCAACTATGGAAATGGAGAATAGAAGAGCACCAGCAAAACGAGAGATCTATTGAGAGCAGCCAAAGCAGGGGCATGAGCCCCTTCTTCCACTAAATGCCGCTTTCTTAGGGCCTTTAGAGCATGTTTTATTGCTTCTATTGCAACTTCTTCATATGCCCTAACACAGAAAAAGAAAAAAAAATCGAACAAAATCAGTTGTGGGTATTGAAAAAACTTCAAGATTAATATGTTTATAACTTACATATTTGATGAATAGCCGAATCACACACTCTAGATCGTTAGGATCAATAAGTAGTAGCTGAACTTGATCTTTTTCCCTCCAAAAGATGCCACCCATATCATTCCACGTCATCTCTTTTATTTTTCATTTTCTTTGACTAATTCTTCAAAAATCAACCACTTGCTAGACTTTTGTTATGGTCCTGTTTTCTAGTATTAGTGGAAATAAAGTTTTCTCTACATTCATCAAGCTCGTAAACTCCCAATTGACTCCAAAATCATTGTTGATTGCTTCAATGAAAATAAAGAAGCCCCTAAAATTATCCATACCTAGACTCATGGTGGAGCTTCATTTCATCCAAATTATTGGCTGGCCATTTCAAAATCGTCTATACATTCGTTTGAGAAAAGACATAAAACCCCCCCTAAACTTGGTAGTACAACTTATTTTACCACTTAAATTATAGGGACCTTAACATATTTGACGTTTATTATTACCAACCTAAAAATATAATATCAATCTCAAAATGGCAAGAGTAATACACACGCGCCACATCATTGCCAAATCAAAACCACATAAGCACCACGTCAGAGCCACATTGGAAATTCTCTAAATTTTGATTTTTAATTTTTTAAATTCATTTTTTTTCTTTTTCAGAATTTTTCTTTTCCTAATACTTTTAAATAGTAATTAATTCTTAATTAGTCTAAGAACAATTGAAGTCATTAGTAATAATTTTTTCTGTCAATGCTCACCGGTCACAGGTAAGCCATTGCCGGCTGTCGGTGTTCTTCATTTTTATATTCTTATATACTAATCAAGTTCTAATTCTTAATTAATTCAAGAAAAACACATTTATTTGTATTGAATTTTACTTTCTCTACCCGTTGCTTGCACAACCATTACCAACCATTTACCAACCATTAACATAAGAGATCATTCGACAAAACTTCATATTCTTTCATGCTCGGTCTTTATTTTCCAAAAAAATCCATAATTTTTCAAGAAAAATCAAATCTCAAAAGTAAAGAAAATTATGTGGGTCTTGAATGTGATTTTCTGTTTCTATGTTTAACGAGAAAGTGTACTTTGTGTTTGGCGTAGAGTTTGAAGAAGGAGAAAGAAGATAGGGTGGGGTGGGGGTAGGGCAGGGTGGGGAGTTTGAGGAAGAAGAGACGAGCAGGGGCGGGTGAGGTTCTGAAGAAAGAGAAAAGGGTGGCGTAGGGTGGGGTGGGGTGGGAGTACGGGGTGGGGGGGTTTGAAGAAGAAGAGCTATTGAGGGTGCGTGGTTTTTATTATTATTATATATAATATATATACTAGTGGGACCCTATTTTTAAAAAGAATTTCTTATTACGCGCCTTCAACATTTTTTCTTTTCTTTTCTTTTTTTGCCACATCATCCATTTGGGTGGTATTAAATTCACATGAAATGAAATTAGGGGGGGGGGGGGGTAAATAAACGTTTGTATAGTTAAAGTGCTAAAGTAAATTGTGCTGCCAAGTTCAGGAGATTTTTTATGTCTTTTCTCTACTCGTTTAGTAGAGTGTATAAAAATAATGCTTAATAGAATATATTAATAATATTTGCATTAGTAATATTTGAATTAGTTATACTTGCATTTCTTATGCATTGTTTGGTTTGGTGATTAAAAATAGTATACATTGTATAAAAATATCCTTCACAATTATAGTGGAAAAGATATAAAAGTGTTTTTAAGGGGTAATTAGGTCTTTAATCATGCTAATGCATGTATTAAATCTATTTGTATTACTAATACCTAAAAATTCATGGTATTAGTAATCAGTGGCGGATCCAGAATTTCAATTAAGGGGGTTCGAAAAATCTCTAACCTTATATTTAGGAGGTTCAAAATCAATATATATATATAAAAAATCTTTAAAATACCTTAAATATACAACGTAATTTTTTGCCAAGGGGGTTCGTGTACCCCTCAGTAACCTCTAGGTCCGCCCTTGTTAGCAATACACTCCTCAATACACAATAGAGTGTATAACTAATACGAGCATTAGTTATACATAACATGAAAAAGTGTACCAAATAAGGAAATACTAATACACAAAGCTAATATTTATATTATTTTTGCTAATTTACTTTACTAAATGATCCCTTAGTCAATTTATGTATTTCCTGTTTACTGTTTTAATGGAATTAAGCTTCTTTTACTTTCTTTTTCTAACAAAACTTTTGAATTTAGATGGTTGTAATGAGATCTTTTTCTTTTTTTAAAGTATAAAACTACTATGTAGTATTTAAAATGTATTAAAATTTTCTTATATAGAAATAAGACATGCTAGTTAATATCTAAAAATTAGGATAAGCATTCTAATAACAATTTGAGTTTTTGAGGGCTAGTATCTCATCATAAAAAAAATGGAAAAATTACTTATATATACACCTTTACTTACCTTATTTTCTATTATTCCATACCTTTTTAAAATATTACATAAATCCCTTATTTCTCCCTAATTCTTAAAACTTATGGATACATAAATATTCCCAACCAAAATTCACGCTTACCCATTCCCCTTTTCACTCCTTTAATCTCTCCCTAATTTCACTCCACATTCTTATCAGTTTCAATTTCATCTCAATTTAATTTTCTAAAGGATTCTCTCTCCCGTCAATCAAGTTCAAACCACTGAATAGGTACAGTCGTCTTCTCCAATTGTCGTTTTTTTTAATAAAAAAATTTAGCTTTTTTATCTACGATTTTCTGATTTAGTATTGGGTTTATCCAAATTAGTTTCACTTACTAGGGATATGGTACCTTGTGTATTTGATTCTAATGATGAATACTTTCATGAAAATAGATCTAATCAACGAAACAATCCGTTAATCATGAAAAATTTGAGAGCGGAGAAGTCGAGAAAAGGATGCATACTCGAGTTGTAAATCTACTGTTGAAAACGCTCAAAGAAAGAAGGAAAAAAGTTGGATCTGTCATTACACGATCATCACTACTAAAGATACAGATTTTCAATGTATCTTGTTTATTTTGATTCTTAAATTAGTCTTTGTTAGTGTTATTATTGATCCGATACATCACTGCTACAATCGTCTTTGTTTTATGCAATGTCTCGTGTTCATATTTAAGGTATTGATACATAACTCTAATGTTGTTGAATCTTCGATTAGTGTTTATCATGTTCAATATAAATGTACTTGATTCATAAACACTACCTAATGTATCATTAACTTGTATCAAGTTATATAATGTATCTTCAATCGTGATACATAAATCATAATATTTTATAACTAGAGAATTGTGTATCAGATTCAACAATAGGTATATTATACATATCAATGACAATCTTTTGCTATCAGATACATACACCCAAAATTATTCAACTAGAAGGCTATGTGTCTGAACACATTACCCAATAAATACACTTGATACATAAACATTTTATGTTCTATAGCTAAGTCATTGTGTATCAAATTAATTGATATGTACATGATACATAATATATATCTAATTCAATAGTTTTCAAACTTTATTACATGTATCATATACATATCAATTGATCACCACTATGTTATGTATCACACTCAAAAAATGCTATTTGAAATAATTACATGTAAAATGTATCTTTTTATAAAATACAGTATTTCTCAAACAAAATAAGATACATAAATAGTAATATGTCATGCACTAATTTTGATGATGTATCTTCTCAAACTTTTTGATAATTTTGAATTAAAATTGAAAGGATATTCAATGAACTAGTTTAAGAATTTCGAATCTCAAAATTTTCAACAATTTTAAATCAAAATTGAAAGGATCTTCAATGAACTAGGAGAAGAATTTTGAATCTAAAAATTTTGAATCAGAATTGAAAGGATCTTCGATGATCTGGAAGAAGAATTTTAAATTTTGTGAAGCTGTTACAAATTGGAATGGATTAATATCAATCAGATCTGCGTGATTTGTGGGAAAGAAAATCAATTTTACGTTAATATTCCATATTAAGCTCAACAAACAAGTTTTATAATGTATCACAATTAATGTATCCGGATGAAACTTGTGTATCCGGATGGCTAATATTTTAAGGAATTTTTTAAAATAGAAAAAAGTAGGGATATAATGTAATTTAGGTCTTACACTATGGGATTTATGTAAGTTATACTAAAATAATAGAGACAATTTTATATTCAGCGTGACAATTTATATTCAATCACGTTGAAGAGTCCAGGACATAAAGTAAATTATTCACACTTGATCTTCAAGTCAAATCAATGATTACATTATATATGTTATTCACATATATTTGCATCAATTAATCATAATTAGTTTTCTTTTTTCTTATTTATGTGTCTGAATTTAACTGAGCACGAAATTTAAGAATATTAACGATACTTATATAACAACATTAAGGTTTTCTTCACAGAAGGCTTGCAGTAAATAGATAGTGGTCCTCCTTGTATACTGATGTAGCATCCTGAGGTTTAATTTGTTCACAAAATCTGAAAGTCTTGTATGCAACCAGTGCCTTTTAGACTTGCCTAATTGTTAACAGTACATTTTAAACACAAAGAAAATTGCACTTTTTAGCAGATGATGGTACAGAATTTCAGCAGAAAAACATTGTATCGCGCACATTTTTGTGCAACTTTGGCAGTTCAGGCCCCTCGGTCTTCATAATTTCTAACATCTGAGCTGAAGCCAAACGAGCATAACGAATTGGAGCCACTGCAGAACATCTTAGTCATTCAGAATCAAACGAAAAAAGAAATGCAAGAGAAGCAGCAAACTAGTTTACTCAGGCCACTGACTATTGTTCTTACCTTCATATATAGCACTGGTGCATCTCTGAGACCTATAATGTTTTCCAAATTCAAAACAATCAGAGAAGTCCAAAGAATTGAGTAAAATCCAAGCACAACCACGGGGAACTTACACGTAACATAAACAATGGACTAGTTCCTGCACATTATCAGATGAGAAGCCGATTTCATCCAATAAAACGAAGTAGTGAATTGGCCTGCTAGTCCCCTGCATTATGTTTTCTACATTATATAGTGAATAAAGGAAGAAGCTAAAGCAAACAATTTCCTGAGAGGACGATGCATACAAAGCATTGCTTCATGTTTTTCATCCAAAGAACGTTTTTTTAGTAAAATACTCACAATTCTTGCTGCATGTGCACACATGTAGAAGTTGTTATACAGCGGATGACAAATTTTAGTATCAACGACTGTGCCTGTCATTAGAAAAGTACAGTTGTAAAATGTATTTATTTGATGCTTTGCTGGTGGTTTTACTAGTACTAATATAGTTGTAGGTGTTTGAAAGCGCACCAGGAGGAATATTGTCACTGGAATTAGCTTGGAACAACTTTGTGTGATGTCTTCTTTGTGCAACAATTAGAGTGAACTTAGGAGACCAAGTCTCATCCAGGAACTTACAGGCCTATAATGGTCCACAAAGCGGAGTAAGAATCTCGAGAAACAAGGCAGAATCTATATATGCCCTTGATCAAATGAGTTTACAGAACAAACCTTAATAATTTCCTCCATTTCGCTAATAACATGCTTGAATTGAGATTCACTTAAACCTTGCCTGAAAATAATTACATTAGCAAAACCTTTTACAAGTCTTTGAGGACTATATCTATAAACAAGAAGTAATATCACGATAATAATCAAACAATGATATTAAAGATTTTGCACCTGAATATAATAATCCGTTCAGGCTTCCTCTTCCCCGAGCTTGCATGAAAATCCATTAGGAGCTCCCTAGCACAAACAAAAATGTGTAGCCTAAGAAGCGTTATACGACCTAAACAAAACTTCTGATATGAATCCCAACTTCATCATCCTTTATGCTTATTAGTGCTAGCAAACCAAACAGAAAATGAAGGATTTTTTAAGGTGCAGGGAAGAATCACTACCTGATCATGCCTGTGTCCTCCCTAGCTGAAACTGGTCTAAAGAGTGAATGTATAGTTTCGGTCTTTGGTGGTTGGATACAAGTAGATGCTCTATAGTAAGAAATCATCGGCCACTGTCTAGAACTGACCACCTAATGCACAAATATAGAGAGATTACTTATCAAATTACAGCAAACTTGACTCTGCAAAATAGTCTTGCCAAACCAGACTGTTACAACAATAGGACTTACTGCAGCAACAGAGGGTAAATCTGACCGTGAAGAAGGGGCATGCGTAACGGCCACTGCTAAGATCATTGTGGGAACTTTAGAAACTAAGGGGTAAGTCTCTGAAACTTCAGGTGATAACATAGAATTCAGACCACCAAGCTGCAGGAAAACCAAAAGTTAGAATTTTTACGAGGGATCAACATATGTAAAAAAGCGAAGTGTCCCATACTTTTGCATTAATTTTTAGAATGACATTAGCAAGATAAGTTTCATCGACTTTGTTCTTTGCAATGCACTGGTTACGAATTCCGAAGTCCATAAGACACTTTTTCTTCCATGGACCTAAGACAGTCAAAACCATATCTGAGTCATACAAATACCAATAAAGTGAAAATAGTATATCTGACCGGATATATTTCTACAACCATATAAATTAGAAAACTTTGCAGGAAGAAAGCAAAGAAGGAATCGAGGAGGATCCTTGCGAAATTTTGGAATTATTTGTTCAAACATCCTGTCCACTCGAACAGATCCCGGTTTCTTTTTAAGCTTAGCGTTCTCTTCGAAAACAAATGATGGTGGATGAATGTGCTGCAACAAAGACGAATTTATATGCTATTCAGTGAATAACTAGAAAGTTTTGCATGTGTGTCAAATATCTGTAAGAAGTCAGTCATATCACCATTCCCCTCATTGCACCCAATTTCGCCATTTCAATGCAGAAAGCACGTATGTCATGACCAGTAGAGAAGTTCACCACAGCCCAAAACTCAATGCTTTTTGGCTCTGCAAACTTCTGTAGGAGAGGTTAATGAGGCCCTCCTCAATCAGAACATGAGCATATTAGATAAAATGCAGTGCATCACCTTGCCGTTAAAGCGCCAGCGCGAAAATCTTGAAGCGAGATCTTCCTTATTTCCCACTCTCAACTAAAAAGTGAAGCCATTATGAACTATCTGATGTCAATATAAATATAATTGTAATAATTTTGGAAAAGGAGGTTAGATGTCACACTATACACTACCTGCGGAGGAGATAGAACTCTTCCTTCTACTTCAGTATAAGATTTATTAATTGAGATTCCACAAGCACGCAGCATGGGGTCTGTGTTATAGTCGTTGGCTTTAAGTTCCTATCAAGGCAAGAAAGATTCTTCAGCATTGTGTAACCAAATTCTGAAAATATGGTCAGTCAAAAAAAAGTATGTAAATCTACCTCATTTAAATGCTTCATGAGTTCTATCGGCTTTTGGCTCGACTTGTTCACTAATAAGGATCTTTGATGTAAGGATAATTCCTTTTTAAATCGTTGTAAGGGAACCAATGAACAGAGCTAATGAAATATTCAAGAAATTACATGATTTTTCCAAGAACAAGTGTCTTTCAAAAACTGGGATAACAAGAAAAACAGAAGCAAATAAAAGCTACCACACCTCAACAGGAATGAACTCGGGTTTTTGCTGGCTCCCCACATTGATGCATGGCAAGTTTGATGAATAACCGAGTTCTACTCCGCGTCTCCTAAGAAAATATTCATAAACAGTGATCTCAACTGTCTGGACATTGTCATTTTGATTATTGGATCCCTTCAGTCGCAGAAGAAACCTGTTCAATAAACAGCATAATGGTAAGAGAAACAAATTATAGGATATTAAAGACTAGAACAAATAAATCAAACAATTTAAAGCTCAGAACTTACTTCTCCTCTTTACATGACCTGTTGCTAAGTCCAGTGATTTTGTGCTCTCTATTGGAGTGTAATAGCTTAATTCTGAGATTTTTCAAGATTTTTGCCTGCAGCAGGTAGAAACTAGAAAATTACACACACAGTTTCAGCAAATCCAAGAGAGATGTTGAAAGCTGAGGCGACCTTAGTCCAGTCTATTTTGAAGGGAGTTTCCACATTTTGGTTGGCCAATAAAAAGTTAACTAGTGGACCTGGCTGTATAAGTGTTGTTGTAGATGTATCTGTCAAAGTTAGGTTGAAAGCATCACTAAAACTGTTCCAAATGTTTCGAAAGGAATACAAGGACCCAAAGGGAAAGTGCATTAACTTACCAAGGTTAAAAAATAATCCACCTTGAACAGATTGGAAACTCGAATGAAAACCTCGGCATCCAAGGATACCACCAGTCAAGTCCATGAAGTTCTTTATCTCGTTGGGGAAGTACGATTGGCGGAGTAGAAGACAATTCCTGTCGAGGACCAAAAGAGGGAAAGAAAGTCAAGAGTGTTTTGAGGGCTAGAAATAGCTTTTGGTGGATCAGTATGCACCTTTTTGCATTAGAGTGTTGCAAAATGGTGTCTAATGCTATCAAAACTTCATTATTTCCTAATTTTACTCCATGCTTTCCATCAGGCATTGTCTGAAAGGGGATGATGGAAACAAAGGTTAACTGTACTTTGAAAGTTTTGAATCGGGATATGATCTTCTGCCTCTTTTGATCACCCTCACTTAAGTCTCCATCGCCACGAAGGTTGCCATCCGTCTTGCTCCTAAAGTCGAAACCAATCATCCCAAAAAGCAAAAAGAGAGAATATTAGAGAAAGAAGTGATGCTAGATGAAATATTGCCCGTTCTATGATCGAATGAAATGCTTAAAGACTTCATATACCTTTTTGATGTTGCAACATCAAGTACAACTGCGAAATCTAGCTTCTTCTGCGGTAAAAGACTAGTTGTGAACAAGCTCTGTCGCCCATCAGAAGCAAATGCTTGCTCTCCTAACTCGGGGCTGTATATTTCCCAGAGTTTATGAATCACTTTTCTAATTAAGTTGCTTCCAGTGACAGGGTCCCCATTTTCATATTGGACATTAACCTTTCACGAGTTAAAAGAGTCATATTTAGCTCTGCAAATTTAATTTCCATGTAGCAATCAAACCAAGAAAAAATGAACTTACATTGTATGAATATAGTTGGCTAATGCCACCTTGAAAGCATACTCTAAAATAATTTGTCAGCAGATGTATCTTCTTTCCCTTGACCCCGGGACGAGGTCTGTTCATCTGGTTAAAGTTTGGCATCAATCTCTCGATAACTGATCCGCAACCTTTCCCTGGTTCACCTTTCATAGGAACCACACCTGAAGGAATTTCTTTGGGAGGTGGTGGCAAATTTGGCAATAACTCCTTAGACGCCATTGACTGCTTCCTAAATTGTACAGAATACAGCTATATCATCTTATGAAAGCATAAAAGAAATGAACAACTATATAACGAATAAGAACATGTAGAAGCATAATCATGTTTCATCAGATAATCAAATGGAAATACTCGAAAGAAGAATACGAGAACCAAACAAGCTTAATATATTCATTTACTTCTCGTATTAGCTATGACGACAACAATATGCTCTTGTATCCTATTGAAAAATAGAAAATTACCTTGAGATGAACCACAGGCTTTTTATAAAATGAGAACAGTATAAGAAAATGATTTTTCAGAGCAGTTACCTATTTGGTGAATGTTTTCTTCATTTATAGTACTCTTAACATACACTTACTGAGGAAGAGCTGATAGTACAAAAGGATAGAAGGTACAGAGATTCATCCTTATCTAATGACTATTGATGTTCTTGCTCCTTTTCTGGCGAAAGACGTACCGTAGAAATTCTGGGCAGTTTCACATGTTTGTTGTACTTCCAAAAGGTAACATATCATTTGAAACATTCATGTGCAAAGTGTAGTACTTATTTCTGCAGATATCAGTAGTGCAATATTCCTAAAGACTAAAGGGATGCATGGTGTCTGCAAGGCTGCAATACCCTCCTCTCCGAAACACACACACCGTTCACTCTTCATCAAGTTACCAGATCCTTTCCAATAACACAAATGCTGGGTGACTCGCCCTACCAAAGCTCAAACAGATGAGAAGAAATCACGTTACCCCCAACTTCTATGTGGGCAAAGACGATAATTATGTTTTTCCTTTGGGTAAATGTTCTTCCATCAACACAAAGTAATTAGTTCCATAAGTTGCTTTTCTAAGTTGTCCAACTAGCTAGTTGCAAGTTAAAACCACAAAATTAAGCAAAGGACTACAATTGAGAATTCTTGTTACTACTATTTTTTTTTTATGACAAGGGAAACCCGCAGCCGCTACCCTTTGGGTGCGCACAGGGTAAAATCTCCGCTCCTATGCAATAGCTCGCAAACCACATAGGAGAGGTAACCCGTACCAGGCAAGCCTGGTGCGACGAGCTCGACCCAGAAGGCAAACCCCTTGCTTTCGCTGGCAAGGGGTTTCGAACTTAAGACCTCCAACATGGAAGTTCCAAGCCCAAACCACTGGGCCACCCCGAAGGGTCTTGTTACTACTATTTGGGGACAAAAACTTTAAAAAAAACCCACAAACATGAAGAAATACTGCTAATAATTAAGCGCTGCGGCTTGATCAAACTCAGAACTGTAATGAGATGCCAAACTATATTTCTCATTTGTTCTTTTCACAAAAGAAGAAGAAGCACAAAGAAGAAAAAAAACAGATATGCTCCGTTGAACATTAACTAAATCACACCTGATAACCATAAATTAATTGTTAAGTTGTTGCACTATTATACTCCCCCACAATTGACTTGAACATGAAATTTACAATATCATTGACAAGATCAACCAGCTCTTATTCTATCTATCCAGTCCACACTTTTACGTGCTTTCTCCATTTGCTGGTCGATGCTTCTTCGAGGCTTCTCAAAAAATTCTACGCTCCTCCTAGACCTCTCTACTTGATCAAATGACATCCTTAACTTCGAAAGCTTATCATCATTGGCATACTTGTACTCGTAGTTTTTCAATTTTTCCGGCTTGTCAGTGCTTTTTCTTGGTTTTTCTCTCCGATCAGTGCTTTTCCTTGGAACTTCATAACAGTCTGTACTCTTCCGTGATTGTTCAGGCCTGTCTATACTTTTTCTTGATAAGTTTCTCTGAGAAGGTGGTTTTTCAACTGTAGATACAAACTTCTTCAGATGTCTAATGTATTCGGGGTATAGTTCTAAGTCGCAATGTGTTCCCCCTTTCAGCCATAATGGTTCATATTTTTCCTGGCATAGCTCCCATAGCTGTTTCCCGTGGGAGCAGTCAACAACTTCATCAGAAGTGCCCTGCACAACATGAAGAGACTCATGTAAAGACTGCAGAAGTTAATTACTTTAGATGACCATACAAATAAAGCTATTGAGTAACACACATGCAAAGAAGGGAAAAAAATAAGAAAATGGGAGTAGACAAATAGGATGATATAAAGCTAGAATAGAGTAGAATGGATATAGAGGATTCATATAGCTAATCCCAAATAGTTGGGGACTGAGGCCTAGTTAATTAATTGATTGAACTGCTCAACTTTAAACACGTTTCACTTCATAAGAAATGTGGCCTGTTAACTAGTATCTTTTTTTCCCATCCCAGTGGAGGGCTTTGGCGGGGTTGAAGTAAATAAACCATTTCATGTAACTCCAGTAATTTACTGACCTGACTGTCTATTTATTATTTCCTGTTAAAACCTCTTGTTTCCCTCTAGAACGTTTAAACAAGGTCGCTCAGGTACAGTTGCTCTGAGAGCTAAACAAGATATTCCTAGTAAACTACCATAATGTCCCATCACACAGAGCCTCACCATGCATGTTTTGCATAATCTATCAATATTTAATTAATGCAAGAATCTCATTTATTGCTACCACAGGAGGCCACACAATTGGATAACTATAGAAAACTGGTGAGTACATGACGAAGTTCATACTTACATGAATGATCAGGACAGGACATTTAACCAATGGGATCTTGTCAATGTTCTGCACAGCGCAAAAATTAAACCAAGTTCAGTGACGGATTTTTAATGCATAGTACTTTATAACAAATAACAAATAACAAACACAAAATAGTTTACCATGCACAGGAAGGTGAATCTTACAGCTATAATACGAAAGAGTTGACTAGATCAATAGGCAGCTATTTACCTTATAGATGTCAAACCAATATGTGCGTTTCACAGGATACATGACTCTTAAGCCTGACAGGATTGGACTGTGCAAAATAACTGCTCTAAGTCGAGGCAAACGAGTAGCAAGGTCCGCCGTGGGACCACTTCCAACAGATTGTCCATAAAGGATTATATCTTCCTGCTTTGCGCCATAGCTCTCTTCAAGACACTTGTATGCAGCTTCAATATCTGCGTAAGTGTTCTGCTCACTTGGCTGCATAAAGCATTTAGAGATCGAATTCAACTCATGCACTTTAGCACTTAATGTGGAGACTACCTTAAGTATTCCAGAAAAATTCTATTGCCAATTACCTTGCCAGATGATTGTCCATAGCCAGAGTAGTCATACCTGCATCATTAAAAACACAAAACAAAGAATTCATCAGGGGATATATACCTACGCTATCTTCCGATTAATTCATTAGCTCAATGAAGAGAACGATTAGTCTTATTTACTTGTGCTAGATCCTATGAGGAACTCAGACAGAATACATGCCAGATCCTTGAACTGAGAAATGTTTGAACAGAAAAGATGAAACATGTTTGAGGTCAAAATCACGAACTAGCCATATGGATCAAGCATCTCGGCTACCTCTAATTTTACTTACTGAAATTGTTATTTATTAGTAGAAACTTGAACTAACATCAGCATACTCTATTACTAATAAATATTTTTCCTTTTAAAAAGATGACACAAGATTAAGAAAGTAAACTTTTATAGAACCCAATTTTTTTTTGAAAATGTTGGGAAATTTTACCCAATGGGACATGCTTGTAAAAGGCACATAGCGGGATTCACCAAAAATCTTGTGGTGGTCGTGAGAGGGACTTTTTTTAAAAGAAATGTAGGTCAACATACCCCATTCTGTCAAATGAAATCTCCTAGAACAGAATTGAATTTTCACGAGTTCTGTAAAGCTACAATGAGCAGAACAGAAAGAGGGAAGTTTGATTGCGCCAATAGAAGCTTGCTTTCATACATTTGTGATCAAACTTTCTAGAAGTCCTTTAATAAGGGTAGGTTACAAGGGCAAGCAAGCAATCTACACTAAACCCTCACTATCTCTCAATTGAAGTAGTCAAACCAAGCCACACAGAATCCATTATTTTCTACAGCAAGACAGATGCTGTAAGGAAAAGCTTATCATCAAACTTAATCAATCCTTGCTTCTCTCCCAGTCATATATGCCTATTTAAGCGCATGTTGCATCATAAACCCCTTTCCTAAGCTATAAAAATAAATTTGATTATAGCAATCTCAAGAAGTTCTCAACTTCTCAGAACTCATAATTAGAAAACAAAAACCACCAAGGAATCCCATTATTCTGAATTTATGTTTCTTCTAAAATTAATCAATATACCAACATTTCCATCATAGATCCTAGTCAAGCAAATCCTTTTGTTGTCAAAGAGAACTCTATTAGAGATTAAAGTAGATAATTCCAGATATTTCCTTCTTTTTTTTTTTCTTTTTTCTCATAGTACGCAGAAGAAGAAAAAGACATTTATCTTCCCAAAATAGTATATAGGACTACTTTTAAGTTATTAATCTTTCAAGTTCATGAAGATTCAGCGTACCTTAAAAGTCAAAACTAATGTATTGGCAAAAAAGGATCCCTGGAAACTACACATCAAATTCATAAGATATCATTCTTTACCACTAAGCATTATGTTTATCCCTCGTCAACGAAATTTTGGTTGTATCTCCGCATACTAAATTCAGGACTTTACAAAGTACAACTGCCTCCATATCCAACTCCTAAATAGTTCAGAGAACAGAATGGAACTCCACATATATACATCAACCTTTAATCAAACTGAAGTTGAAGGTCATGTAGCTTCTTAGTGCTAAAGGTAGTGATTTCACCACATCTAGCTGCTTATTGGCATACATTGTACTGGTATATTGGAATGACTGCATGAATGACCTTAAATCCATTTACATGAGACATCAACCTCATTGTTCTTTACGCCATCTTTGCATTTATGGAAGTTGGTATTTCTCCCATCTTTCCTTTTTCAAATCCTTCAAATGAGGGAACTGATGTTGATTTCTACCTCTAATTGTATTTCACTAGGTTATTCAGTTTGCAGTTTAGCTCCAACACTGTGCTTTTTCAAAGTCGTTAAAAGTCATCTTCGCAAACACCATCTTGGTTACCATCCTGGACCCGTAAGTCCTTAGATCTAATACTATCACAAGCATAAAATCCAGAAGAAACAAACAGATCACTATTAAGATAACAGATTTTTACATAGATAAGTGGGAAACGGAAAAAGAAAAGGCAAATGCTAAATAATGGTTAAATAATAAAAACTAAACAAAGAAAAACACAAAGAACCATTTAGGGTTAAATTTAATATGAATCATGAAATTAAAACATGAGATCACATAGGAAAAGATTCAATTAAAAGATCAAGTCTATCACTCAAAGACCAAGTCCTCAAAATTAATCATTAAAAAAAAAAGTTATGTACGAACACCGGTTTGATTGCTGAATTAAATCTGAAAGCACCCATAAACATTAACAACTAGTGCCACCAGCCTAAGAGAAAAGGTGCAATCTTGATAAGAGACCAACTTTTAATGAGAATTACTTAATTCTCTCTTCAGAGAATAAAGAGAATTAATTCTCCATAAAAGGGTAAATTAAGTCAACTGAAAGTGACCAAAATACAAATTGAAAGAATAGAAAAGAGAAATAAGAGAATAAATACCCCATGAGATTGACTTTAAGATGGATGCTAAGCTGAATGAAAAGCTCATACATCTGTCCAATATCAGCAGCGTTTCCGTGAGAGTAAAGTAAAGTGGAGGTAGCCATAGGGTAACGAATATAAATCGCAACGATCTCCGTTCCCCGTCGAGTAGGGAGCTTCAAAACGTCAACGTTTTCACGGTGAGGAAAAGTATCAAGCAGCAACAAACCAGTAAATTGATCAGTAACCACCCTGTAAGACGGGGGATTAGGAGGGAAGAAAGCCAACTTCGCCGCCATGGACGAGGTTACCCCGCCCATATTTGCAAATGAAAAGTGGTAGAAGAAGTTAGTTACAGTGTGTTAAATGGAATGAAAGAGGAAGAGGACATTTCACAATTGTTGTAGAAGATGGCAATGTGTGTCTGTGAGAAGAGTGGGGTGTGGGGGGCCTTTGTTTTGCAGGGGAGGGGAAGAAGTGATAAAATTGTTATCATGAGAAAAGTGAAAGGAGTGAGCCCAGCTGTGATGTAAACTATTCATTACACAATGGCCACATGTGCATGCTTACTTTTTAGTACTAATTTTGAGCTATTACTATGGTTTTCTGCTTACTGTTTTTTATTATAATAATGGATGATTATTACTGGGTGACAACTTGCAAGTGTTGTACTCCACTTTTGGTTTTTTCGGATTAATCAGAAAATATAACGGCTAATACTCCTTGTTTGACTTACTTACACCTACAAATTAAATGTAAGGTTGCAATCTCATTATTTTTTATTTTTTTTGGTGGAAACATGGATTGGATAAATAAAACTAGTCAGTATCTAGTGATGATGGGCATTCCCCATACGTAAATGTTGTGTTGTGGTATGCCTTTAGTGTATTAGAGTTACAAAAAGGAATTAATCTAGTAATCAAAGTTCCTTCTCTCTATGCTTTCATTGCTTCTCTGACATACATTGGCGGAACTTCTCAAAAGATGTCTTCTTCATGGTTTCCATTCTTCTTACCTTCCTTAGCGAGTGCGTTAACAACTCTATTCTGTTCCATGTACATATGTGTCGGGACTTAAATTCCTAGCATTTGCATTCATCAATAATTTTAGAATAAAGTAAGGTCCGTCAATGAACATAGAGATAACAGTTTGTGAGTCTAAGTTTATTTCTAGTGGGGTTAGCCCTTTTTCTTGAGCCAGACGATTGATGGAATGAATGGGATTCTTTTATCTTTAATCAACAATTTCATATTTGAGCCTTGAGTATGAAAAATCTTATTGAGAGATCGTGCCCAGAAATTATCTTTGCAATAAGAATTTGGATTAATCGAACTTCAATGAAAATACATGACGTCGTGTGGGAAATGAGTTTTATCCTTACTATTTCCTCTGTTTATGTTTGATTTGACACACTGCTTAAAAAACAACAAATAAATAAAATGATGCTCCATCCATTCATATTTATTTGTTCATACATATTTGACTTCATACATCATATAAGAAGTAATAAATAAAATATTGATTTTACTGTATCAGCCAAGAATATTATAAAATGATCTCACTCAATGAAAAATGAATTGAAAATAATTATTGTAGTACTTAATAATGATAAATAGATATAAAATAATGAATTATTTTTTTATTTTTAAAATTGAAAAGGTAAAAGTGAATATTTGTTTTTGATAGTGGACAAGTTAAAATGGACTGAGAAAATAGTTTTACTATATCACTCCTAATTATTATAAATCATCTTACTCATTGAGAAATGAATTGAAAATAATTACGTAGTACTTAATAATATAGGTGAAATAAGTATAAAATGATAAATCATTTTTTGATTTTTTCAAATTGGATAAATAAAAATAAATATCTATTTTTAATATAGTGAACAAATAAATGTGGACAGTAAAAATATTTTTATCAGAGTTTGAGTTATATATCACATCAAAAAAAGAAAAAATTACACCACCAAATTGTTTTTATATGTCGTAGCATGTAAGTTATCTTACTTTTACGATTATGAACTCACTTTCAAAAAAGCTTTTACCTAGAAATATTCTTGATTGATTCGATAGTTTTTAAAAAATGCACTCCTTAACTCTTTTTAATAATATCCATCATAGCTCATCTCCAAACAATTAAAAGACAACGTTCATTGAAGGTGATAGTGAATAATATGTATTCCTTCATTCTTAATTAGAGGTTTTGAGTTCATATTTGAATAAGAGTTTTACTTTTCAATATGAAACTTTTCGACGTGAATCTAAATTGATCAAACTCTAAAATAGATATATATCATCAAATGAAAAAAGTAGACAATAGACAACGCTCACACTTGCTCCGATTTTTTGAATTCTTGCAGAATGAATTGCGGCTTTGTGTTCTCAATTTTGGCTCCAAAGTTTCCAATGGACTTTTCAAAGAGCCACCAAAAAGAAAAGATTAAAGCAAAAAAGTAATAAGGAAACTCACTTTGCTTGTTAAAAAAATGAAGATTCTCCTTTTATTTTTTTTTTTATTTTGACTAATAAAAGAAGACATTGCAATGTTCTTATGCAAATATATTAATAAATAGAAATTTCTGAGTGAACAGTTTAGAATATATAACCAATATTTCAATAAATAGTTATGAATAAAACTTGATGTGGAAAACTAAAAAAGGGAGAGACTATTTGAAAAAAACTTTATGATAATTACATTCATTGGATTCTTACAGTGGATTAGTAATGATGCTTAAACACATGTCTTCACTTTCAACCTTCCCCCTTTTCTTGACTTCATTACTTAATACTGCCTAATCGTCAAATTTTTTGTTACAAAAGAAATTTGATGGGAAATTTTACGCTTTTGGTCCCCTTATTATTACAGATTGTTATTTTGGTACTTATTTAGTTTAGTACATTTAACTTTTAATTAGTTAAAAATATAATTACGTGTTGGATTAAGAAATTATTATCACAACAAAAATATTAAAATTTGTGAATTTAGAAGGATTAAAAGTGCAAAATTTGCCAAATATAGATTGATCATTGATGAAGACGGAACACCGGATGTTGGGGTTTGTGCTGTACACGTGTCGGCATATTGTCCAGTCGCTTCACTTTAAGAACTCCAATTTGCACACCTACGTTTTTACTTCTTGTTGGACCAAGAAATTCGTTACTCTTTATCATCTATACTCAGTAGGTGTGTTTGGTACGGAGAAAAATATTTTTTTTGAAGAATAAGTGAATTTTTTATTTATTTTTTATATTTAGTAAGTAAGAAATAAAATATTGTTTTAAAAATATTTATATGTTATTTAGTAAAATGTTATAGAGGCGGGTAGGATGAAGAGCTGGGGTTGCGGGGTGGCGGGGGTAAAATGGTCAAGGAGTGAGGGTTGGTGGAATTTAATGTATGGGTCAAGAAGAGACAATGAACTTGTTTAATTAGTCATTTTCGAAACCTTTTGATCAATCTTGAAAAATTGAAAAACATTATCTTAGGATAATTTATAATTTCAACTAAACAAAAATATGAAATTTTATTTCAAACTTAATTCTGAGGTAAGATACTTATCTCATTCAACTTGGTATTATTTTATCCCATCTTTCATTAGAATAAGCCAATCTAAGAATAATAATTTTGAGATAATTTAGTCACAAAACAAACGAGATAGATGCTTAATCCGATTCTTCTCTTTCCAAATGAAATTATATATAAATGAAAAATAATTATAAATCATTAGGTTGTTTCACGAGCAGATGGGGTTGTCAAATATTAATCATATATTTTCCTTCTCTTCTCACTTCCAATTAGTCATTTCAAACTTATCTACAAATATTTCTCTTTTTCTTCTTCGATTCTCCTCTTTTAAATGAAAAATTATTATTTGATTATTGACTATTATAATAAGGGAAAATTGTGTATTATAGCAAACTATTAATTCAAAATAAATATTATAGCTACAATTTCATTTAATTCTAATTCGTAGCAAACACTTGACATTCGCCTCTCTTCCCAGAATCTCGCTCGCCACTCTCCCTGAATCTCGCTCGCCACTTTCTCGCTCGTCTCTCTCACTTTATACAAACACAAATGTATAAATTGTGTTTGTTTTTGTATAAAACGAGAGAGAGATTTGATATACAAATTAATACAACTGTTTTAACTCGATTCAATTGTATACGAATTCAAATTTTATGTAGATATACAAACACAAAGAACATATACATATACAAACACAATTTTCATAGACACAGAAGCCCAATTTATACAAATCGCCGCGATTTTTACAAATTGCCGCGATTTTTACAAATCGCTGCGATTTTATACAAATCAGATGCTACCTGCGATTTTATACAAATCTGATGCTCCATAGCAAACTATGTTTACTATTTGTTTGCTATGGAGTGCAAATAGCAAAACTGTAGCTATAGAGCGCTAATATAATTTTTATGTTTGCTATTCCCAAAATTTACTCTAATAATAATTCAAAGTCCATTTGCAATATGACAAGAGTTTCCTTTGATTCTGCAAGGTTTTGAGGATGCATGGATGTAATATCAAATATATTTAGGTTAATTCAAATAATTGTGTACGAACACATTTTGAAGCTCTTCCTATAATAAATGCAATAATATTCATAATAGTAATTGAACTTAATTATAGTCAATACTTTCATTAAAATATTTAACAAAACCGAAAAATAATAGTAGTAGTTATTTATCTAATGTACCGAAAAATAATAGTAGTAGTTATTTATCTAATGTGGGGGTTTCAAAATGATATTCCTAGAGATCTACACTACAAGAATATCGGCGAGAACCTAATAGTCAATTATTGGGAGAATCACAGTTAAAGATTATTTGATAGAATAATAAATCAAATAATAAGTATATTTCTATTTCACGACTGGTAAAATTAGCTCATAAAAATATGAGTCACTTAACCTGATTAAATTTGGGTGAGCTACGTTTCATACATTTATTAGTCCAACCTAATTTGATCCGTTCAATTTAATTCGTCTAAAAACTTGACTGATTTGTACAAAATATCTTTAATTTTTGTTTTGTTTTATATATTTAATAAAGAAGAAAAGTTTTATTCCATAATTTAATTAGAAGAAATGAAATAATTAAACTTGATAAGCAATCAGACGGGTTAGGTTAATCCATTATTTTGTTTATTTTAACTAAATCCATCTCAACCCATATAGCATTTGAACAATTCACCCTAATTCAGCTCAACTCGTCATCTATTTGATATCCCTACAAGTTCAAGCTCTATGAATAAACTCGACTTTAATATAGAACACTTTACTCTAAAAGTGAGACTTTACGATATGAAACCTAAATTATCGGACAACTCAAAATGGATATCGCACCCGGAGTAAGAAATAAAAAAAAATGGTTGGGTGAATCAAGGGTTAGGTGGTATTTCCGGGTATCCAGCTAGGAAGTGGGGATTGACATAAAAAGTTGGGGCCTTGAGCCTTGAGGGGGGCATAAGGTCACCCCATTCTATGCATTTGTTCATTGTCACTTTGCCATGTTTACATGTTATACATCCTAAATTCCTGATAAGTCTCTCTCTCTCCTCTATGGTCCAAATCAAATCGCATCTAAACTTTCCTTGGTCCCCACATTGTCCTCCCTTCAAACAACCCTAAAACTAAAATAGGACACAAATCTCAAACCTACCCACACGAGGACCATATATTTTTGTTTTTTTGTTTTCTTTTGTATTAGAGTACGATTAATCCAAAATTCGTGCATTCATGGTTCATTTATGAGGGAGACGCTTTCACCAACTTTTTTTCTTTTATATCCAGGATTTGAATTTGAGATCTCTAATTAAGAACGAAGAGATATGAACCATTTTACCACGACTCGTGTTGATATGTTATAAGAATGTTATATATATGCTGCCCAATTTTTGGACACTTTCTTCGATGTTGATGAGCTATTACTCCTCCTAGTCCTCACATGTCTACCCATATATTGCGAATTGTCTTTTTCAATTTTCGCGTGTTCTATATTTGTCATATATGGAGTCGGATGAAGAATATAAGGAATTTCTCGTATAGCTTTTTAGTTTTTGAATTGCTCGGATAACTATGATTTTTTTGGCTCATTTATTTGTCACTGTGGTTTAAATTAATATAAAGTATAATACATTTGACGAACTAGCCTACATTGTTAATCCATAAGTGAACTATTCTAAGCTTGTTTTCATGATCACTCTTTTAAAATTCTAAAATAAAATTTTCATTTATCTTTTTTTAGTTCTCGCTTCAAGTTCAAATATTGGCATATATTCCATCAAAATAAAGGAAACGGAAAGCCAATAGGAGGGAAGGCAAGGTGAACAAAAAAAACTCAACATTTTAAAGCATCAACGATTGATTTAAATAATTTCTAAATCACGTGAAATGACTCTATCGAGATTATATTCTAATCGCAAGATGAGAAGTCTTCTTTTTTTTTGGCGAATTTATACCATTAGACGGTATGTCTAGAGGCCTTTTATTAATAATAAAAATGAAAAATTCTGAACTGAAATAAGTAACAAAACAAGGGGGGCTAAACCTTACCTTATCTATTCTATTGAGGTAACGACCTCTACTAACTAACAACCATGAAGAAAATAAGAGCTGAAAAGAACTAGATATTCAATGACCATCACAACGTTTTTTATAATACACTTTATGATGATATTAGTTATTACATATGCAAATACTTAAATACTACAATATTATTTAAGAAGAGAAAAAAAAGAAAAGATGTTTGTTTCCGTTCATGCCTCACAGCTAGAGCTAGTCCATAGCAATCTCATCACAAGTAGTTGAAACTCACCAATATGATATAGTAGAATTGAATATAGAGTTTTGTAATATTATTCATACATTTGGTCTAATATTAGATTAACAAGGGAATTAATTAGCCTCTTGTGATAATGCTTTGTATGATTAATGAATTAACATGTAATAATTGAATAAACACATCATATATATATCAAAATCAATTAAGGAGTAGGTATCTCAATTAATTTGATAAGACTATGAGACAAAATATTAGTTGTTAAGTTCAAAATAAAGCAATATGAAATTGTTTAAATAAATTAGGCGTGAAGAGGAATTAGGGGTGAGATATGATATGAGAGGGACAGGACTAATTTGTTAAGAGAGTATAAAATTTAACCACCCCTAGGCACCTAATATAACAAAACAAATAACCGCTTTCCTAATAAAGGTCTACATCTTAATCGATCATTAAAAAAATTTACAAAAATAAAATTTTGTCATTACTCCATCTACTTTCACGGTTAACTACGTTGACATCGTCTGATCACCCTGAACCACCATCTTCAACCATAATCGCCGAGCCTCCAAACAACATAATCAATCGTTACCACTGTTGGGGTTTGAAGGTATGAATAGGAAATGAAGAGTTGTAACTCTCCTGAAGGATTGTGACTTTATCGAAGGGTTGTGACCTTTACGAAAGGTTGTGTCTTTTCTAAAGGGTTGTCACCGTTTGAAAGGTTGTGCCTTTTCCAAAGGGTTGTGACCTTTCATGAAAGGTTGTCCCTTTTCCAAAGAGTTGTGACCTTTCCGATTAGGCACAATTAACACATTTTCATACTACCCTTTGTTGGCTATAAATAGAGAGGCTTTCTCTCATTTTTCAGAATGAAAATTTTCCTTCTTTTGCATATATTTTCTTACAAAACAAAATAGAGTCTATGTGTGATTCGTTGCTGTCTTTTTTGAGTTCGTTGAAATTATAGAAGTTTGAGGTACCGCTACTTCTTTAATGGTTAAAAATCCGTTTTATCTTGGGAGGAATTAATCTACAACCTCGGGTACTTGAAGGGATTAAATTTATTAAGGACACACAGTGAATTCTGTGGACTCGGATAGTTCTTTTCTTTTTCTTTTCATCTTTTATTATTTCTGGTTTGCTAATAAAAATATAGGAGAAAACCATTTACAATTATTATTCATCACAACCAACTGGCCACCATTATCACACATTGGCTAATTATTACCAACAATCACTATATATCGTTAATTATCACAATCAGTCACTGATCATCACTACTATCACTATCATTTACATATGCACATTTAGTCATCAATTGTTGTCCCCAATTAGCACCATATATCAACCACTATTGCCAGCTACCAATCTATTACGCTAGCTTGACACTCACCAACATCAAGCAATAAAAAAAAGAAAATTTTCGTAAATAGCCATTATAATAAACTTAATTATGCTCCATAGCTATAGTTTGCATAATTACGGATTGTAGCTATAGTTTAAGCTGCCTCGTTTGTATAATTGACGGGTTTGTTTCTATAATTCGTGGGTACGTTGTATAATTGAGCTATTTTTGTATAAACTCGAAATAACGAATTTATACAAACACAAACATCTGAACTTTAAACAATTATACAAAAGTTATACAAATTCCGAATTATACAAACTCGAAACCCCAGCCCACGTAATTATCACTGAATGTTGGTCTCGAGTGGTAATTAACTAAAACTATAGCTATAATGACTAATTAACTAGTATTGTTTGCTTAACGATGTAATTTTTCCATAAAACAGCCGCCTAAATTAATCTCAACTACAGTCCTATACCTCATATAATTAATTTGTACTACAATTTTACCCATTTCCTCAGTTCTGTTGATGAACAAAATGACACGAATCCCAACTTGTGGACTAAGACACTCATGGGCCGCGTTCCATTGGACTAGTTTACAACTACCGATGAGTTTAGCCCAAAACATATAGAAGTCCCAATTACACTAAAGAATGACATGTATTTATCATTTTTCCGCATATCAATGCATAATCGATGTTTTATTTTTGGACAAATAGATAGACGACTCCTCAAATTTTATATTTCTTCTGTTTCAATTTATGTGTGTTACTTTTACTCAAGTCTATTGTATAAAGAGTGATTATTTCTTATGTTTAGTAGTTCCTTAATTCTAATATCTTACGGGATATTTTAAGACCACAAAATTTAAAAATATTTTGATACAATATACATATTTTTAATTAAGATCTATTTTTCTTTATAACCAAAGGCTGTTTTAATTAAGATCATAAAACTATTAAATCCTATTTACTTTCTTAAAACTCTATACCCAAGTGAAGTTATGACTCATAAAATGATATCCAATGAGTATCAATTTTATTTAGATACTTAAATATGTGCTCCCTTTGTTTCATTTTACTTGTCTATTTTATCTAATTAAGAAATTGTTTATTATTTTTTTTCCATACTATCCTTATCCTTAGCATTAAATAACTACACAAAAAATACAATAATAGTTTCAAAGCATCATTAATAAAGTTGATTTAATAAAATACATCTTTAATTAAAGTTTTCTTAGAGAATGTGTCAGGTCAATATGAGTCAAGTAATATGAATCAGTTGTGATCTATTGATCACACCTCAAGTTGTGGTTAGTGGACCTCCTTTAATGCATGTTAAGTTATTAACATTATATTTTGATTCTCCATTGTTATTATTGTATCTCTTTTAATATGTTTGAGACGTAAATTTGAGACCAAGATGAGATTAAACGAAATTTTCAGGTGTCTTGCAAACACAAGGAAAAAGATTCACTTTATAAGAATTTTCAACTAAACACATTGTTTAATCAAAGTTGTACTGGTTTCAATTCTTAACAAATGATTATGTTTGTAGAACCGAAAGTTATTAATGGTCTTCTTTTTGTTTGTCAAACGATACTACGGCGCATGTCCTCCTCCTATTAGCTTCAAAGTTCAAAATGTGTTTGACATTTAATTAATTAGCTGATTTGACTTTAATTTATAGTTTAGTGTCAACAGAAAAAATACCTGTCGACCAAAGACCTGCAGTATCTTTTTGAACAAGTCTCATCAAATTCTTAGTACTACTATGTTACTGAATAATGTGTAATTGATTAGTGAGATCTAAAAGATAATTTATATGTTAAATTTTAGGAAAAATTACTAAAGTACACACCTTTAAGTATATTATTTCCATTTGTCCCTATATCTTTTAAAAATAACTAAAATTCCTTATTTTAATAATGTATCCGTGCTTGTATTAATGTATTCGCGCTTTTATTAATGTATCCGAATTGGGTTAATTTTAAGGGATTATTGTAATTAGAAAAAAAAGTAGGGATAAATAATAATTTCATCTTTACACTATGTGATTTATATAACTTACCCTAAATTTTATTCATATCTTAGAATTTCGGAGATAGTAAAATTATTTTCGATAAAGTATAAGCCCTCAATAATTGGTGAGCATTATGAGACAAATTCCACTAAACACAGCACGTGCGCTACAAAAAAAAGCTTTTCCTTATATTTTTAATTCTGCAGCATATCACTGCCGGTTGCCTCTTCAAGACGATCTTTATTCCTTTTTCATACATTAATTTATATATAGTTTATTTAATTAACAGGCATTTCATGATTTAATAAATTTTTTCTTTCTTTTTAAGTGTCTATGAAGTATCCCTACCTTGACTCTCACTCAAGGCTCCCTTCCTAGATATTTCACTCTTTTAAAAAGAATAATTTTGCTATAACTTTTTGTAATTCGTGTTTGAGGAGAAACAAATATTAATTACTTCTCTCTCTCTCTGGATCTAGATTTTTAAAATTGATGGATTCAACTTGTTAAGGTTCTTAACATTGAACTTATATAATATTTGAAATTTTTTTATATATGGTCATACTTCAATATTTATCGTAATCTTAGTGAATATACATAATTTTATAATTCGCGTTGAAAATATAAACTTATAAAATAAATTAGGTGTTATAAAACAGCATCTGCCAATATTTGATTGTATCTATACACAGTTTACTCTAGACTTACTCTACATAATTATTAGTATATGTTGCTGCATGTCACCTTAGTCTAAAATTTACGATACTATACTATTAATATATATACTAATAATTTAAACATATTCAAACCAATAATCAAATTGACTACAGCCTACATAATAATAACGTATATTGTTGATTGAGATATTAAACAATAAAGCGGCGACCCTCGCTATAGGCGACCAAATATGAAATATCAATAAATGAAAAGAACTACATTAGCATTATATTAGACTAGGTTTTTCTTAGAAAAAAAAAAGTGAAAATTTTCTTTTAACAACACTTGGACCAACCAACTCACTCTAACATGACTAATATTGCTCCACTATAAAGTCACGATTTGATTTCTGACCTAACATATTATTAAACACCAAATTAAAACTCCAAACGTCAATTTAAATTCCCTTTATTCTTTTGCATGCATTTTTTATTCCACCTTACTGTTTTCCTCATCCTTCAAATACCCCCATTAAACCAAACACTTCTCCATTCATTTAGTTGAGAGAAAAAAAATGGAGGTGTCAACATGGTTTTGCAAAAATAACCAATATTATGAAGATTCAAATTCAGAAAAACAAAGCACTACTTCAACAACATATGAAGAAAATACTAGCTCTTGTAGTATTGACACCTTTGTTAATATTTCTCCCAATTCTTATTGCATAGCCACTTTCAAAACCTTAACCCCACAAATTTCAAATCTAGACATTCACAACAACATTTTATACGCTGCATCTCTCAACGAAATCGTAGCGATGGATTTAAAAACCTATGAACTTATCGACACGTTCACTAGTTCATCTTTTGGCTTAGTGAAATCAATTGCCTTTACCAAAACAAAAATCCTCACAGCACATCAAGATTGCAAAATTAGGATTTGGCAACATAAACCCTCTTCATCAAATAAACATCATCATCATCTCCTCTCAACGCTTCCAACGATAAAAGATCGTATCCTACGAGGCATTTTGCCAAAAAATTACGTCCAAATTAGACGTCACAAGCAAAAATTATGGATCCAACATGCAGATACTGTTTCAGGATTAGCTGTTAATGATGGATTAATGTATTCAGTTTCATGGGATAAAACCCTCAAAATTTGGAAAATGTCCGATTTTTCTTGCTTAGAATCCGTTTTAGGTCACGTTGATGCTATTAACGCTGTAGTTGTTTCTCAAGACGGCGTCGTTTACACCGGTTCCGCAGACGGGGAAATAAAAGTTTGGCGAAGAGAAAAAAATAAGCATAGTTTGGTTGCGACATTGAGAAAACATAAGTCCTCAGTGAACGCATTGGATTTGAATAGCGACGGAACACTTTTATTTTCAGGAGGATGCGATGAAAAAATATTAGTATGGGAAAAGAAGGAATGTGTTGATTATATGTTGGGTACGTGGTCGTTGAAAGGGCATAACGGTGCGATTTTGTCTTTGATTTATTTCGATGGCGTTTTAATAAGTGGATCGTCTGATAGAAGCGTGAGGATTTGGGAAAAAAATAGTAATAATAATGAATGTGGATATTTTTGTTCTAAAGTTCTTGAAGGCCATTGTAAACCAGTGAAGTCAGTTACAGCAGCTTGGGATGATGAAAATGGAAATAATAATAATGGGATTCTTTCTGTGTTTAGTGGAAGCTTAGATGGGGAAATTAGAGTTTGGCAGGTTAATATTGTTTCAACTCACGTTAATTAGAGTATACGTATATTATTTATATTTTTAATGTTATATGTTCGTTGAATCGTTCATATGATTTTGTATTAGTGTTCTCACTACAATTAATTGTTGTTTATGATCAATTATATATACACTGTCATTGTTATAACTACGTACTTATCCCGCTATGTTTTACTTAAATTACTGCCTTCATTTATATATGATCCTTCAAATTAGATACTAAGAAAAAGAGTTACTTATTATATTTCTATTAGGGTTAATTAATACTCGTATATACTTATAAAATGTGTTTTTTTGGGACGGAATATTGTCATCGTTGGAAATGCTTGAGAACTTGAATAATGAGAAAATATGTATTTTGTTCCTCATTCAACTAACATGCATGATTTTATTTTTTTTAGTATATTTAATTAATGAGAAAATACATATCTTTTTTAAAATTTGAAAATAACCTAACTTGAACTTTGATGGGTATAAGATGAGCCTTTTGATTCTTAAAGTCCTAGAGTATCATGAAAGCTTACATATGTTTTATTCTGAAAGCCCATAGCACATCTTTTTCTGTTTATAAATTTGAACATTTAATTTGGAGATGGCTCCTTTTTAATTTCTTAAGCATTCTTTTTGTCTTTTGGAACTATACTTTGATTTTGTTGCAAGAAAAGCAAAAGAAACTATTTACAATATGTTCAAAAGGCGATCACCATTCCCCCACCAAAAAGTGTTCATACGATATAATTTGTGCACAGTATGTCTAATTTTAAATATGAATTCATCTGATTTGAAAATATATATATTTGTTTTCAAACTAGTGCTGTCCTTTCCAGTGTTATATTTATATATATGATCATTCTTCTTGAAGTACGTCAACAAAAGGAAAAATGGTTCTTACTAATGATTTGTCAAGTAATTATATTTTATTGTTAATGGAAAATTAGTGACCAATATTAGTACTTATAAAATGCAATAAAAGAAAAAGGGGATAATTGTTTAATATAAAGATGCAGCGTGAAACATGCAAAAATGGTCATTTTCCGCAATAATGATATTTCTTTTAGAAAAAAAGGAAGTTGATGCACAAATCAACGTCGCATTCATGCAAGGTCCAGTGAATGGTAAGCGATCTACCCTAATGTATTCATGATTTGAATACATATAAATAATTTTATTATTGCTCCAAGACAACTCCTCTTCTACGGGAAAGTTAATTAGAGGGGAGGGGAGACATGAAAGCTACCACTTGATGGACGAACGGCTAAAACAAGGTTAATTTTACACTTTAACATGATTAATAACATGTATGGCGCAGAAAGTGTTTAAAATTTATTATATATATATATACTTCTATGTCGAATCTCAAACATACGCAACGAATGTCTGCTCTTTCCTTTTCTTTAATTTTTCTGTTATAACGTCTTTCTTCTGTAAAGAAATCCCATTCTCACTCCATCACGATATAGACAATTTTTTTCTTTCTGTTTTGTACATTTTAAAAATGCCAAAAAGAATTCTGTATCTAGCCAGCTAAAAACGATTTTAAAAATAGTACTTCCTCCATATTTCGATGAATATATATATATATATATCTTTTCATTTTAGTATCTTTCATTAAAAGAGAATACAGTCTTTTTATATTTAGGAAGCTAATATTCTTATTGTACTCTTATGAAAAATATTCTCATTTTACCTTTCGTGATATGACTCTTATGTGAATGTCATGATATATTTAAAATAAAAAAACACAAAGAGTACTTTTAATATATTATATATATTTTTAGTTTAAAATTACAAGATTCAAAAATCTTATTTATTTATATTCTTAATTCTTAATTAGTGCCTGCCAATAAAACAAAAAAAGATGAGCTATTTGGCTCTTAATGACCAAATTTGCGTATGCTAGTGTGTTAATCTTCATACCTAGCTTGCTCATGAGATGTGCTAATTAAAATAAATTATCTAGATCAACATCTGTACGTCTAGTTGTTTATTATCATTATGATTATTAAGAAATTAAAATCACATGCTGGGCATTGAGAGAGGATAAGAGAAAAAGATTGATGTTGATCTATTTAGCAAGGCTAATCATAATTATAAATCTAGATCTCTAGCTAGTTAAACCATGATAATTATTTAGAGGAGCTTATAATTAACCGACAAACCCTAGAGCTACCCGTGAAGGTATTGTTGGAGTTTCCTACTTATTTCCGCTCTTAATTATTAATACTAAGAAATTATTATTATAAAAAATGGAAAAGGCTGTTTGGAAAGGTGAGCACATGTCAGCCACCCAATTTTTTCACAACACAAATTCCAATTAAGTGGGAGAAATTGTGAAATTATCATAATTAACTACATATCCATATTTATTTATATAACACCAACCCTAAACATAATTAATTCCATAAAAAAGTGGTTTGGTTATGGTTAATCATCAAGCTAAGCTTTATTTGAGTCCATGTCTGGAACAATCATATTTGCGTAAGTGCTTACGTATGGTCGTCTAAGGTTAGAACTATACAAATATATTATGTAAAGATTAATTATGTAATAATTAGTTATACTTGATTTAGTTATTCATGTAGTATATATAAGTTATTTCATCTTCTACGGCCTATAGAACTAATATATAGATTCTTTCATATATAACGTAACGTTTGCATGTAAGTTAAGTTATACGAGATTGTAAATTGCTTATTCATCGTGCATAATTTTATGAATTTCATACATAACAACTAAAGCGTTACCAAATATGATAATTATTATATTTATTTTAATATATAAATAATTCACTTTCTAACCATCAACCGATCCGAGATTTGTTTAGGATTAAGTGGCCCTCACGTTACTATAATATTATTTTTTTCGTTTCTTTCCTTTTGTACTTATTTGTTGTCGTATTTAATGTGAGAAGATTTTAAGCACACTAAAAGGGATCACATTTTCTAATGATTTTATGTATGATCTGTTACCGAAAAATTCCTTTTGGATTAATTGATGACATTTTTACAGGTTATTACTATATTAAATTATCCGCTGCTTGATGCAGCATTACTTTTATTTAGCATAATATAACCCATTGTTTGCATCTCATAGTATATATATATTTATGTCAGAAATAATAAGGACCGAGATTGGAGTATATATAATTGTCCAAATTACTTGTTTGGTGGACTGACATATTTATGAATAACAATAACATTGTTCTTTTAAATAAAATCCAATACATCTTATTGTGCTTCCCAAAGATCGATAAGAGCAAGTTTCATTAATGCAATGAAATAATCTCCTATAATCAATTGCAATTTGAAGAGGAAAAAAAAATGGCTTTATAAAGATCTCAACTTCATTCTATATGTTACTTTTTTTATGAGAATTTTTCTCGTCAAATATAATTTAAAGTTGTATTTGGAATTTGGAAATAAAACACCCAAAACTTTGTTTTTACTTTTATTATATTTTTCTTTTTCAAATTTACCCTAAATATTTTATTCTTATAAAAATAACCGCATAAAATTATGTATCATGTTTAGATTATATTTTATGTTTTTTTTTAAATGAAGAGTACATTCAAATAACCAACTACTATTTATAAAAACAATAATCAAACACAACTTCAATCTTCAAAAATTTCAAATTATAAAATGAAAATAATGTTTGTAATGATATGTATAGTAGTTCGTATATATATGGGATCTAATCTATGACATTATGTGACTATCTATTTTGAGATAATTACTCTTATAGAGCAAATTTGATTGTGCGTTTGAGGCAAATTAGTTGAGTTGGATGATTTTGCTAGTATTTATAAATTGTGAGGTAGAGATCATACTTAAAAAGTACATCCAAATTCTAAATATTTTTTTTCAAAAAAGTATGGCCAAACAAAATTTAACTCTAACTTCAACTTTGCAAATTTAAAATAAAGTGTATATTTTTTTTATTTTCATGGCGAAATGCCAATAACCATATAGCTAAAAGAAAATGATCTGTAATGGACTACAAAATCGATCCCCATTAATTCTAACATTTTGTTGCCTATTCTTTTAATACTAAATTTGTATAGTCATCACAACAACAAACAAACGCTCTCAATAGGATTTTTGTTTATAGCGTTAAGTGATGACGGTATATAAATTTATCGTTTGTTTTCTGAAGAATACACCATCTTTAATTATTGCTTTTGGACTTTGGTGTTAGTGGTGGATTAGACTTCATACTTCATTGAGCAAATTAGTGTCATTGTTGTATTCACAAAAGGGAGGCAACAAAACGTTAGAATTAGGGTTAACTTACAGAATTCTAACTAATTTTGGAGCTAATTACTTAGATACACTCTAGTTTGCAATATTATGAATTTTACTAGACTTTGGCGCATCTAAATACGTCCAAATACATGTATCCCGGGATACATGTGGTAAAAAATAGATGTAATTTTTCTAGATACACTGTATTCTAGTGGATTTGCATGTATCTGAGATACATAGACAAATCTCGCTCGCCACTCTCCTGTGTATCTAGTATCCCAGATACATACAAATACATGTATCTAGTGTGATTCACATGTATCTGGGATACATGACTATTTCGCTCGCCTCCCTTCCGGTCTCGCTCGTCCCTCTCCCTATTTTAGTGTATCTGATATCAAAAATACATTTATCTAGTATATCTTTTTTAATATATGGTAGGAAACTCTTAATTAGTAGTAAGATATATAATTATTTAAAAGCATAGATAAAAAAGGGAAAATTACGTAGCTAAGCAAACTTTTACTACTTAATTATCTACCATAGCTATAGTTTGCATTAATTACAATTTGAAACTAACTTTAAGGTATAATTTCATTCTCTCTCTCGCCTCTCTCCTCTCTTCCTCTCTCTCTCGCGCCTCTCCCCCATCTCTCTGGAATTCTCGCTCGCCACTCTCCTGTCCTTGCCCAGTCTCTCTTTCTCGCTTCTCTTCTGCCAATCTCTCTCTCGCTTTATACAAACACAAATGTATAATTTGTGTTTGTATAAAGCGAGAGAGACGGGATATACAAATGCATATACATATCTCTCCGCCCTATACACTTATAATTATACATATACAAATCTTCCCCTACCTAATTCTCTTTTGTCTTTCTCTCTCTCTCGCTTTATATAAACACAAATGTATAATTTGTGTTTGTATAAAGCGAGAGAGATTGGATATACAATACAAATGTTTTAACTCGATTCAATTGTATACGAATTCAAATTATATGTAGATATACAAATACAATACTTGATACATATACATATATACAATTATTTTGACATATATACATATATAATTCGCCTCTCTCCACTCTCTGCCCTCTCTCACTCGCCTCTCTCCACTCTCTCCCAGTCTTGCTCGCCTGTCTCCTCCCTCTCCCAGTTTCGCTCGCCAGATATACAAATACATATGTATATCAGTTACATTTATACAATACAAATGTTTTAACTCGATTCAATTGTATACGAATTCAAATTATATGTAGATATACAAATACAATACTTGATACATATACATATATACAATTATTTTGACATATATACATATACAATTCGCCTCTCTCCACTCTCTGCCCTCTCTCACTCGCCTCTCTCCACTCTCTCCCAGTCTCGCTCGCCTCTCTCCTCCCTCTCCCAGTCTCGCTCGCCAGATATACAAATACATATGTATATCAGTTACATTTATACATTATTTTGACAGATATACATATACAATTCGCTTCTCTCCACTCTCTGCCCTCTCTCGCTCACCTCTCTCCTCTCTCTCCCAGTCTCGCTCGCCACTCTCCTCCCTATAACATGTAGCTACTAATCGTAATTATCAAACTATAGCTATGGAGCATAATTAAAATATTTTGAGTGGCTATATGTGAAAGTTCCTCAAAAAAAATATATGATATGAATATATGTGTAATAAGATAGTTTTCTCAAAAAATAATGAGGATCCGTATCTCAAACTTGTGTATGTCTTTGTAATTGTGGCTGAATTTAAAAATGATGCCCCTAAAATAGGCTATTACTTAAATGATACCCCTAAATTATTGGCTATCCATGCACTTGCCCCAAGCCCAAGAGAAATGTAATCTCTATGGATCTAATTTGAATAAATAAAAATTTTATTCATAAAAACAAAAGTAATTGCCCTCACGCAGGATCGAACTACGGACCTTCAGTTTACAAGACTGACGCTCTACCACTGAGCTATAAGGGCTTTTTGATGCTATGAATTTACTTATAAGTTATAACTAGTTTTGAGTTGTTAGGATCTTTTTGTTTTTGCCCCTTTCTTTATATTTTCAGTGTTGTTGTGGATTCATTGTTTATTCGGAGAAGGCCTAAAAGAAGGGTATTTTGGAGCTAAAGGTGGAAGAAGTATTTTTGTTCTATTCTCTATACTTGAATGGTATTTTAGACCTTTCTCCATTGTTTATTTGAATCAGCGAGCATTCCATGGAGAAGGAGAACACCTTCGATCCTGTAATTATTCCTTCTTCTTTCTTCTCAATTTCCATAAATTTATTTCCTGACGAAAGTATTTGATCTGAAAATCTCGAACTGCTTTTTTTTTTACTTTAAACAGGATTTGGTTCACGAAATTTTCAAGCTTGTTTGGAAAAGAAAAGCTGCAGGTTCAATTTCACTTTTTCTTCTGCAATTGAATTTTATTGATTTTATTTTCTCGTTACGTATTTGATAATTGTCGCAGAGCGGGGTAGAAATGAATTATCTGAGAATATAGACAACGAGGTAAGCATAATTCATCAATCCTTTCATATTAATTATTATCCGGTGAAATTAGAGTGAATTATTTTGCTCAGAGTTTGCGAATTTTGTTGGAATTATTGTGTGTGGTTCAAGTGTGTGTTTTTGAGCTTGAAAGCATTTTGTAAATGTGTTTGTAGGTTGGGGCTAGCTCATCAAAGAGAATTCGGCCTACTTTTGGTATGAACTTGGCTTAATAAATAAGCTGATTCGCGGTATTGCATTTGTTTTCAGCTCAAGTATGCGACTGTGTTGAACATTAGCATGTATTTCTGATGACTTTTAGAATCACCGTTTCGAATTTGGATATTGATTCAATTGGTTGAATACACTCTGGAGGTTTTAGACTTTGTAAGTGATGCTTTTAGGTTTATATTTGGATTTTAAAAATGTGGATTAAGGCATGATCTATCTAAATATTTTGGAAATAAACCAACTAGAAAGTAAAAGAATTCAATTAGCTTATTTAGGAACATCCCCTTCAAGGTAGTCATAATGGAATTACAGAAGCCAATTACATATCTTAAGAAAGGGGTAAGACATGATAAATATAGGGCAGATGCTTAATGGATGTGCAATGATAAATAGAAAGCACGTGAATAAACTTATAACTAGCTTAATTCCGATTCTACAACCCAGGTCATCTCTGAAGATAGTTTTGCAGACCAAATGTATTCTCTTAGTTCTTTTACCTTAACAAATGGGAAAAGAGAAAGACAGAAAGCTTGCGTTATTGCTTTCCGTGAAGGTTGTGTTTGCTTTATTTTATGTATCACAGAGACATTCTCAGTCTAAAATTTGATTTCTCTTACTTGTAACCTGGTGTAGATGAACTTAAACATTAGTGAAAAGAATTAGTACATTTATCCTAGGATCCAGTTAGTATATTCCCCAAATTTTTACTAGAGGAAGATTCAGTTTAAATGTCACTCATGGCAAGTTGCAAGGATTTCTGGGCAAGATATTTCTTTGCGCTTTTGTCAATCAGAAAAGTAAATTAATATACTTCTCCGTTTTTTTCTATTTTATTTTACCATTGTTTGTCTCTTCATGAAATGTAAGGTAGCATAACTCGAAAGAAAAGGGAAGACAATGAAGAAGGTTTAATTTCTGTTTTGTTTTGCCAGTTCTCATTTCTTGTAATGGCTTTAGATGTACTAGAAATGTGGGTTGTGGCAAGCAAGCTTTTTTGTGTATTACCTTCTTGATAACAATGACATATCTAACCTTTAACAAGAACTACATTTAGCTCACCTCTAGTAACTGCTTCTCATGCTGGTGTTTGCATTTTCTTATATGTGTTGGACCTCTGGTTTGTTATATATTAGCTGAAAGTGGAATACGTTCCTTGGACAATGAGTTATCCTTCTCATGTGTGTGTTTCTGTGTTGATGATAAAAGCCAATGCAAATGCACTGAAGCTGAGCTCTGAACTCCTCCGAGTCTTTGTAGCAGGTTTGACCGTCAATGAAGAAAAATTATGTTATTTACTTGGCTAAACTTTTCCCTGCATTCTTTTTATTTTGAGATCTGTTTCCTTGATGTAGAAGCTATACAACGTGCTGCTACTATTGCTGAAGCCGAAGGCAGTGTCAAAATCGAAGCAACTCATCTAGAGAGGATACTTCCTCAGTTACTTTTAGATTTTTAAGGTACTTGAACGAGATATGAAATTATAAAGTTATGTCTGTAGAGTGCAGAAATGGGGTTTATCTTCTTAAAAATAGGAATGCCACTTTTCTCCTCTAAACATTCTAGATGTTGGATGATTTCTTTTGTAGCTGTTGGACTAACTTGAAAATATTGATAAGGCATGTGCTTTTAGAATCTACGATACTCCATATGTAGCTAATGTTAGTTCTTTTAGAAAATGCTCCTGAAGAAATTTTTTTTTCTTAAGATAATCACAGTTTTTTATATTAGTTTTCAATTCAATCTTATGCATTGAAGACTTTTGTAGTGCTAGAAATTATTGTCATGCGTTGTGATTGAATTTCCCTGAACTTTCCTTCACAAAGTGCAATTAGGCCAGGATGACTGCAAATTTGCGAAATTGCTAGATTAAAAGCAAGTAAGGTAAATCTTATACCATGTTATATCATGTATTGTATCAATGTTTTGAAGACGAAACTTAGTGGTATATTATCCTGTCTGGCAAGGTTTCAAATTTGCAGTTGCATGCATAATCTGCTCTTAGATTAACAATTGCAGAGGAATGGGGAGATACACCATTATGTAATTTAGTGCTTACATTAAACCGAAAGGAATAAAACAAAATGAGGTCTGAATCCATTCAATGTTATTGATAAGTTACTACACAACACTGTAGGATATACAGAACATTCAAATGAAAATGGAAGCACTAGTTTTTGCAATTTCAGGTTCTAGGATGCCTTTCTTATTTCAATAATTTGCTAAGACCTTGAATGAAGTAAAACATATAGGAAATTGAATTCATGATTGGTACTTCTGTCTTTTAGCTATTGCTCACAACATGGAGGATTCTGGTTCTACACCTTTAGTTGTTAGAAAGCTATTACCTGGACAAGCAATCATATTATTGGTGTCTTCTGCGTGCAAGATGCTCAGGTTTTCGCAAGACGTCCTAAATAAGTTCGTCGGTTGTTACTCTATTAGTGGTTAGAACACTGTTTCCTCTTCGAATGATTCTGAATGCCTGCTGTATCATACCAATGAACCGAATAAGAATATGCTTTCTGTTTCATGTTTAAAATCTTCCATGATCTAGGGGTACTTAGAGTTTTATAGACGAATTCACTAGCTAATATCTTGCTTGTGAATACAAGTGTTTCTATATTGATCAGATTAGTATATCCGAGAATTAATAGTTTCTAGACTGTGTTGCTCCCAATTGCACACGCAAGTGTACGTGGTCGCGCAAGTAATATAGTGGCTCTAAAAGAGCCGGATTATCGTACTCACAGGGACTTGTCAATTAACTATTTACTAAATTATACTAGTCTAATTATTTATTTAAGAGTGTCAAAAGAAATAAAAGAATGCAAGAATTAAATACTAAGATTAACTTACAATGCTTTGGGCAATTCCAGGGCTGCAACATGCTTTGAGTTTCATGTATCACATCTCATGCATGAATTAAATACGGTAATCAAATTACTGATTTACAGGGTTGATTTTATGATCATGGTCTCCCGACCTGTAATCGCCTACTACAACTAGCTGTCTAACTACATCGTTGACCAGGGATAGGCAGTCCTAATTGGCGAGCATTTATATTTCATCCTGTTTCGTAACCAAGCTTGGTGTTCGTCCGGGTGTCACTCCTAAACACGAATCTAGACAAGTGATATGCAAGTTAGATCAATCTTCTTTGGTCTATCTACCTCTTCGTCTCCCGAGTCCAAGAATAGACAATAGATTTATTTCTATGGTGATCAAGCATGAAATACTAAAACAAGAATACAAAAGTAATTTAAGCGATAACCAAAATTAATTCAAAACAATCGATGTTCAACAATTACCCGCAGCCGCAGCCCCAGAACAAGGGTTTTTAGCTACTAATACCTAAGAAAAGAAGAAAAAGAAGAAGAAGAAGAACCCTAATGGTGAATTCTATTCCTTGCCTCTTGCACTTGAAAAAAGTTCTTCCCTTGCAAAATAACCCAAGATCCTATTTATAGAGTTTAAGAAAAATAGCACTAATTCTGGCCCAAGTAGGAATCCCATATAAACTCAATTTTGTCCAAAAAGTCGGCCCAAGGCTGGGGCATTGTGCCTGCAGTGCGCCCGGATCGTGTCTCTGAAGTTTTGGGGCTGGCGTGTTGGTGGGGCACTGCCCCTGCAGTGCGCCGCGCCCAAAATGGATCTCTGAAGTGCAGGCTGGCGCATTGATGGGGCACTGCGCCCCTGATGCGCCTAACTTTCCCCTTTTTATATCTCCATCGTCGTTGTTTCCCTTGCTCTCATTATGCGCGCATGTCTCTTAAGAACCCTGAAAAAAGGCTAATCATGTATATTAGTGTGCAATCATCGCAATAATCACTCAAATTACAGCAAATAGAATAGAACATGTCCTCGAAACTAAGATAAAGTGGGTAATTTGTTATAATTTGGCATATAAATATGCCCAAGATCAGGCTGAGTGGAAATAATTCTATTCACATCTCCAACTACAGAGTACAGACAATAGCGTCCGGAGAATTAGTAGCTTCTGCATCTAGTGGAAAGAATTCAATTCACATTTCGTACCATGCTTTAAGGTATCATAGTATAGCAGAGGAAACTTCTGCAAAGAACTTTCATACAGCTAAATATAAACTTCTCATATTCGAGAGGAAACAAAATACACAAGGACAGTCTCTCATATTGGAGATGTAACAGAATACACAAGAACAATCTTACACAAGAATACTCTCTTAGTTTCATGACAAACTTTTATTTACTGTAAGTTATCCACTACATATTTAATGCTTGATCTGCATCAACATGCACCTAATATCCTTACTATTAGGCCTCTCCTTAGGATTCTCCTGAGTGCAAAAGCAGGCAATCTTGAGAACCAAAAGCATTTGGTCCTCATTTCCATTACCCATCAGCTTTGGATCAATTGCTCTGTTTGGATCCTCAGAAGTCATGACATTTCTCATCCATTTCACTAAACTCATCTCAGAAGTGTTCTGGAAGAATTCATCTGATGGAAGCTTTCCCATAACTAGCACTCCTAGCAGCACCCCGAAGCTGTATATATCACACTTATCAGTGAACTTCAGTGTCTGATGATATTCTGGCGCGATGTATCCTATAGTTCCTGCCACATTTGAAGTTGTAATATGTGTATGAGCATCTGGGACAGCCTTTGCAAGGCCAAAATCCGCAATTCGAGCTTCCATGTCATCATCAAGGAGGACATTGCCTGGCTTTAGATCTCTGTGAATTATACGCTGAGTATGATTTATATGGAGATACTCGAGTCCAGCAGCTATTCCCATTGCAATTCGGTGACGTGCCGACCATTTTAGTTCCAGTGTCCCCTCTCTGACTTGCTGGAGGGTATCCTGTAAGCTCCCATTTTTCATGTACTCATAGACCAAGTAATGGCAGTCTGGTCTTGGCATATGTGCCAGTAGGGGAAGCAAATTCCGGTGTCTGATTTGACCTACAATTTTGATTTCTGATTTAATCTGGCGCATTTTCTTATTCATAGCCTTGCTATCTTCCTCAGTGAGTTCTGCAGCATCCCTTGGTGGTTGTATGATCTTCTTTACGGCTATAATCTTTCCATCACTTCCAGGTAAAGCAGCTTTATAAACTTTTCCACATCCACCTTGCCCAATGAGTTCTAGTGATTCCAATCCATCTTCGTTCTCCAGAAAGGCCAAGTGCTCGGCTTTCTTAATCAATGGACTGAAAATTGTTAAGCCTGAATTATTTCTGCTCCCTCTGATTAAAAACATAAGCACCTTGAAGAGGACGGAGAAGACCAACGCAGATAAGCCCCCAGCGAAAACTCCGGCGAAGAATCCAAGAATCCAGGCGCCTACCTTCCTTTTGATCTTGTTGTGTTTGTCTTTTTTTAATGGTACTACAACTGTACTAGGTCCTGGAGCTTGGGCAAATCCTGAATCGGACTGTGGTGCCATTGCAGGGCTGTGCCTTGGCCTTCTTGCGTTCTCAGCAAGAATGTAACGCTTCGGAACATAATCTTGTCTATTCAAGTCTGCTGATAAGTGCTCAACTTGACTCACGACAGGCACCGGACCTTCAAGGAAACTATTGCCTGAAATGTTGAGGAGCCGGAGATTTCTGAAAGATTTCAAGGATTGAGGTATTCTGCCAGTGAACATGTTATCAGCAAGGGAGAGTTTTTCAAGGTTAGGAAAGTATTTCAAGAAGTTCAGGTTCCCAGATAACTCATTAGAGCCAAGGTCAAGGATACGAAGGCGGACTAGAGATGATAATTCAGATGGGACTTTGCCAGAAAATTGGTTGTTTTGAAGGTTCAAGATTTCCAATTTCCTGGAGTCAACGATTTGAGTTGGTATTCTGTCAAAGAGTTCGTTGTTTTGGAGGGACAGTTCTTTGAGCTCAGAAAGCATCCCAATGGCAGGAGACAGAGTACCCTTCAGGCCGTAGGATTTGAAGACAACCCTTGTGACTCTTAGCACGTATGAATTGTTAGTGAGTCGTTTTTCGCATGATATTCCAACAGAGTTGCATGGGTTCTCAAGAGCATTGCGTTGAGCAGGGATGCCTAAGTCTTTTTGGACAAGCAAAAGAGCACTGTGATCGGGTGAGTAAAGGTTGAGTTTTGCTTGAACAAGAAGGATCACAGTGAAAAATGACAAAAAAGAAAGGTGTGTATGCGAGGCCGTGAAGGCCATCAGACTGGTGGTTTCCGACAGTATTGTGGCGGAATTGGGAGGTGGATGAGGCACCACACTGGTGGTGCTTGAGGAGTAAGATGTTTCTTTTTGTTGCATGGTGGTTATGAAGGCTGGTATTTAAGGTAATAAGAAGTGGAAATGACTTCATAAAGTCAAGTTGGGACCTATGTGGAAAACTTGAGTCGTCCAGGGTCCCAATGGCTTTAATTTCTTCTCCTCGTGAATTGACCTGTGAAATTCCTCATTTGCCATTTGCATTACCCAATTATTTGGGGACAAGAGTGCTTAGTTCATTTCCTAATTTCTTGTTGGCTATTACAAGGCTAAACAGGTTCGTGTTTGAAAAAATTAAACCTTATGGTATATAACTCGTTTCATGTACTATTTATGCAGGTAATTTATATGCTTCAATTGGGTCATTTAGTACTTTGGCTGAATAGTATCTATCTGAATATGAAGCAGATTTGAGAATTCATTGGATTCAAAAGAGAAGGTACAATGGCTGACATTGACAAGGTGAAGTAAATAATGGGCTTGACTTGTTGAGGTCATTTTTGTTGCCCAAGTGGTGGGAGTTACATCACCTTTTGGGAAAATCATGTATTCTTCATTAATATCTATATGGTCCCTCAATTTGTTCAAACAGATCCATTCAGAAGAATCACAGATAGGGAAAGAAGTGAATTCTTCCTTGATTTCTTTACGCAAATAACTGGTCCGATTCACTATTTACTTATTCTAACTATATATAAATGGTTATACATGTTATACAATTACCTACTATTTTTAGTTTTAAGTAGTTGAGTGAGGGGTTTTTTTTTCCTGATCAGGTCGAGATCATTTATTTTTGGAATGAATCTACAATTAATTCCTGGAGCCAATTCAAACTTTAAAGTGGAAAAAAGTGTGCCATATATAGTTAATTTTCTTGGCATCTTCACTATCTTATACACTATTCGTTCATATTTATATGTCGTCCTTATTAAAAATAGATATCCTTAATACTTGTCATTTCATAAAACAAATGCATAAATGACATTATTCTTCCTATTTTACCCTTGAGAGTTATTAGACTTGAAATATGCATTTGATTAATATAGAAAAACTAAGTAATTAATTCATGTTCATTGGTCAAATTAATTTATCAAAATAAATTAATTCAGGTTCATTGATTAAAAACTTGACTTTAAGAGAACACTAAATAAGGGTACAATGGTAAACCTACCTAGTTTCTTAAGGGACGTGAAATCTAAAATGATGATAACTAAAGAGGAGCAGAGCAAGTAAATGAATATAACCAATTCCGATTTGATTTTTGGTCGAAAGAACGTAACTATATATCCATTACGTGCTCGAATTGCATGTTTCTACTTGTTATAATGTTGAAATGAAGCAGCACAATATGAATGCTTTAAATAAGAAAATGTTTGATAGTGGTAGGGTAAAGAGGTGAAAACTGAATCTGGTCAATAACTTTGTGTTTTCATTGGGTGGCTTGCCCGGTAAGAACTGAGAAGCTTCATGATAATGAAAAGTGGACCATTTTTGTTCATGTAACACATGTGAGGTAATCCTTAATCAGAAGCGGAGCTAGAGTATTAGGTGCGGGTTCGATCGAACTCAATAGTGTTAATTTAGAATTCAGTAACTTGAAAAAGATTATAATTAAGAATTTAATAAATTTCAAATTATGGCTCCGTCTCTGCTTTTAACTAAATCCTTTTTATGGTTGACGTGAGTTCATATAGTTGATTAGGAATTAAATTATTCATATATTAAATTCGATATAAGTAATATTGTTTCATGTTTGGTAACATGCATTCCTTTGCTATGTATACAATTTATCAACACACCTACGATGTTTAGTTTACAATTTAGAAATTTATATAAAATCTATATATTATCTTTAAAAAAATAGAATAACTAACCCATGAATAACAAAGTCCTATATAATTAATTACCGCATAAAATAATATACAAATTTTCTGTATACCACTTTTCATTGCCTCATTCATGTTTATTTGACTGAAAAGTGGAACTCTTTTGTTCTTTTCTTTCTTTTTTCCTCGTCATTTTTCCACCCATGCCCCGTGACACACGCCACGGGCTTGACCCAGGGCAAATCCACCGTATTACGTTAATTTGAATCCAGCATTTTTGATTTTTGATGTGAAGTATAAATTTATATGTAAAAATGTATAAAAATAAAATAATATATTTAATGTGAAAAAACTTTTAAATTAAATTTATAAAATTTAAATCTTGAATCCCGGGTAAACCTAAACCAAGACTAAAGTGGGATGAATAAATAAAAGAATAACATTTTTTTAGTGAATGATATGGACGGAGAAGAAAAGAGATGAGGGAAACATGGCAAAAGAAATAACTCTCTCCTTTGATTGGTTTGAGGGACAACACAGACAAATATATGCTTTTCTCATTTTAGCACTTATTGTTGTTCATATTCAACGTTTAAATATTCTTTTCATTTTATGGTTTTTCATCATACTGAACGAAAATACTGACCATCTCCTCTAAATGATATCTGTCCGCTCTGATACCATGTTGAAGTATGTGATCATCTCATCTAAAAGCTCTTAGAGGGAGCAGACTTTTATTATTTAATTATATTCTCAACAAAACTCTTTAATGAAAAAAAAGACGAAAAATAACTAGAAAAAGACAGTGCCCTCAATTTCATTACCTACAAATTATTACACACTCAAATAGTAGTCTAGAGCAAAATCAAAGACATGGAATTCTTTGATAGCCAGACATATAGTACATTACAACATAATAGTAAAAAAACAAAAGTGGTACAAAAGACCAACAAATTATTTTAGACAACAAAAACATAGAAAACTAAAACTTGCTTATTATACCAAGGCAAGCAATAGATTGCACAGAAAACAAACCACCTCAATCAGTGCAGCAACGGTACATGAAGAACCTCTCCATTGGCCTTCCACATTCAGCACAAACAATCATTTCAGGAATATCGCCATCAAGTCCTGGAAGAATTAAGCGATTGCAATGCTGAGGAGTGTGCAATTGCAAGAAATAATCGATAAGTGCTGGCACAAATCCTTTAGATTTTACGTCTTCTTCCCAAATTGGGTAATCATCCAATGTCTTGGTAATTATCTGACTTTTAGCTCGAGCCATCTCGAATGATCCCCTGCTTATAAGAGCCCATCCTTGATCACTTCCATCGAAGCTCAGCATTGTCAACACTTCTTGCATAACTTTATCCTCTTGGATGGTTTTGCCTAGCTGCATTTTTGAGTAGAACATGCTCTCAATTCTTGTCCAGAAGTACCAAACAGATGTTAAGTCCATCAAGCAGTAACTCAGATTTTCCGAGGTTATCATGCTGTTGATCCTTCGAACTCTCTCCTTGTTGTTGCTCTTTCCTACATATATCATCTGTAGGTCGATCCCAGCTCTTTGTGCCACGCTTCGTGCTGATTTTGTGAAATTACGGATCCAATCCATGTCTTCTCCTCCATATAAACAGATATACTTACCACTAGCCATCTGATTAAAAGCATAATTCTAAAGAATTAGTACTTGCAGAAGGGTGGTCAGTCGAACATTCTTTATCAGAAAATTAATAGTGAGTATATAGGTAAAAATATTACTTGCATATGAGTCTAAGAAAAAAAAAAGCAGGGGATCTTAGTATAATATTTTACCCATTCGATTAAGTTCTGATCAATGCCATCGACAACGAGCTCAAGTCTCCAAGATTCCACATTCCAGAGAGATTCCTCTTTGGAAAGAGTGAAGGGATAGGCTAAATTTCCCCAAATCCAAGCCATGTGAATAGAATTAGGACAGGCAACTTTGCCCTGTTGTGGATCCAATGTTACAATCATCATTTTCTTGGAGAAATGCCACTTTTCCTTGACGAACTTGACGACTGCTGGCTCTAACAAGGATGGATGGTGCAATGTGTACCACGGCATAAGTGCTTGTAGATCCTTAAATTTTTGTTCTTGCTCGTCATTCCATCCCTTTGATCGATCCACAATTGGAAGCCACACTATTTCGTATTGAAATTCTGGCCTTGTCCTTGACTCAAGGTAAATTTGAGACAGTACTAACATCTCCTCATGGCTAGCCTCAAGATCTGACAGCAGCAGCAGAACAGTCTTTCTTCTTAGCACTTCAACACTAGCCTGAAATTGAATTTTACAAGTCATGAAAAAAGTAACATAAAAGCGAAAATTGATCATAATTTGAAATTATGAACGTACCCTCGTGTGAGTTGTTCCTAGTTCAAGTGGAAGTAAATCATCCTTGATATAAATCATCGCCCTGATTATCTTCATGTTGTCGAATTGTGTTGCCTCAAAGAGGTGCACCAGCATTTGAAAGTACTCGACGTGCATCTTGTCCTCTGCACGGAACATTGATGTAAATACAAGCCCATCATAAAATGTGACATTTTAGTACTACCATATAAATCATGATTTTGTTACTTACGAATATGCTGATAGCAGCGGTTTAATTCAGCTCTGAGATGTTCGCTTATGTTTCTCAGCTTATGTGTCGAGCTTGACATTTCCCATGTGTCTGCTGTGGTAGCTACTATCATCCTGCAGGACCAATTAATTGTTAATTACGTTAATTTGGACCAGATTATTAGACGGAAAAAAAAATTAATTTTGTTCAAAACAGAGGAGGCTTACTCATAGCTCATTCCAAGAAGGGTGGTAAGTTGGGAAGCACAAGCAACGATACTTTTAATAGTCCAATAAACAGCAGTAGGAATGTGAGTAATCGCGACGGACAAAGGTGGTTGATCTTCAGTTATGTACTGAGAAGGAAGCTTCTTGAATTCGATTATGATTTTGGTTACTTCCAAAATGGCCTTGATGAGTTCATTGATAGCATCGAATCGAGACCTGAGGCTACCATGATGTTCCATGATGTCAGGCAGTTGTTTTAAGATGGCCACAGATTTGGCTAAGGGATGAGTGGCAAACATCTGAGCCACCAGCCAGAATTCACCATAGTTAACGGCGAATGCTGCTAAAGATATGACTAGTTTCGCGTCCCATTGGTAGCCCGAGAGCATCCCTAAGACTGATAATGTTGTTGAATGTGTATCATGACCTCCACTTGAGCACTTGCATGTTAACTGCAATCACAATTTTAGTGGCAATGTTTGACTGTGTACGGAATTTAAGAAAGAAAAGAATTAAAGACTTTTGAAACTCGTGATCTGTAACCAGCAATAAGCTTGTGATCGTATGAAGTACTACCTCGCATGAGACTTTGTGTATGATATAAGCCAATCCTTCGAGAATGCCATCGAAGGCAAGTGAGGCCTTTTCTTCTAACTTCAATGCTTCAATATTGCCTTCAAGATGATGAGCTCCCGCGCCCTGGAAACATAAAAGTTAATTATTGCTGCTATGTACATAAACGTATAGAGCCAGTAAAATCTTTGTTATATTGACAAGAAATTAAACGTATACGAAAAATGTTACATGAAGCATGCCATCAATGCCAGCAGGATAGGCATGTTGAAAAACCTCCTCAGCAATGTGGAGAATGACATTAACATCAACTTCACGACCATCAGGATTGTGAGTATCCAGGATTTTCTTGGACATAGCATGATCATCGGATAAAGAGAAAATGGGGCGTTCCCGCCTAGCCATTGCCTGTTGAGTAGGCTTCACACCGCGAGTTGTTGCTGCAGGCACCAAAGCACGACTTGCCATTTTTTTTTTGCTGCTAATTTGGGATTTTAAGTGAAGAAAAAGAAAAGATTGGTTTAATTTACTAAGCTTTGGTTATGATGATGTTTAGTGAACCATGCATGCAAGGTATATATAGTGAGAAAAAATTGAATAAAGAGGGTGGGGACAAATTGAATCAAGTACCTTGCTTGTAAGACGGTGTAATATGCTAAAAGCACATACCAAAATGGATAAGTAATTATTAGCCTTGCTGCATTGTGGACCCTGACAAATCTCTTTACAGCGTTAAAGTATAGAATAATTTTTTTTATTTTGATTGGTACAAGTCTATAACTCCTAGATTTGATTGTTAGCAGAGAAAGAATGTAATGTTAGTACTAATCTCCTTCTAAGCGATAGGAATTTAGTACAACAGAGTTAGTGGTGGAACATAGTTTATACTGTGTAATTTTTTAAAGAAATAATATCTGAGATGGTTATTCATGGCTCAAGTATGGATACGTGTGGCTCCGCCAATAATAAAATGGATATTTTTTTATTTTTTAAAAATTTAGCTTATTTTTTATGTCAATAAAATTTAATGAAAATATTATTTAAATTGATTGGGTGAATTTCCAAATGAAATAACAACAGTTGAGTGACTTTTGAGTTATAAAATTATATTGAGTGACTTTTAGGTTATAAAACAAAGTTGAGTGTTTTTCAAGAAGAACTATCCCTTAGTTGATTGATTATTGGTTTATAAAAAAAAAACAAAATTGAGTGACTTTGTGATATAACTGGTAATAATTGTGTGATAATATGAGATATTATTTGAGAAATTGATTTTTATGACCAATTAGATTCCGCTATTGCATATTTAAAATTACCCGGAAAAGAGTACCTAATACGTTTTCAATTGAAGCAGACAAATAAATAATTTCCTTGATCTTAAATTTATCTTGACATATCGTAATGAGAGTAATCAATATTCTAATTAGTCGTAGTACTATTTAGGTAACATCATGAGTTGTAAGAAAAAATAATCTTTTCCGTATGTTAAAAAAACCTTAATAATTTTCTGAGCATTTGGAATTGAAAAGGAACAAGAGCATATACACTAAGCTATTTGGATGTAAACGTGTTCTGATTAATTTAATTGGTTCTCTCCAAACCCGTCAATATTAACCAGGAGCATTTAGTGGACGTTTGATCATGAATACTCTTCTTTTTTTTTTCTTTTTTTTTTTTTGGAATTGAAATTCAAAAATTATGTTTCGTCAGAAATTTTCTACACCTAAAGATTGTTTTCATTTCAAATCACTTGTAAAAATTTAAAAACAATTTTAATTTATATTCATGATCAAACATAACTCAATTTTTAAAATATTATTTTCTATTCTAAAAATAAAATATATTTCTTTTTAAATTTCACAATTTTCAAAGCCAAACATGCTATATATGATGAGAAGAAGATAGGAATATATGTGAGGATGACCTTTACTCCTTTTGTTATTATATTATATAGTATTTTTGTTCGTGTTGTCCCACTTACAAAGTGATAAGAGTATTCTTAATTAGACTACCACTTGCCCCTTTAGGGCACATCCCAATAAATAAAAAATAAAAAGACAAAACACTTAGAAACTTTTGAGTCATAATTAGATGATATACTCTTAGGACTAGGTTGTCTACTCTAAGTAACGGATCATAATTGGAATTTAAAATATTTCCAATGAGGGAATTCTTCTTTTTCCTTTGTTTTAATTTGTTTGTTAAGTAAAAAAGTAACTAGCTCGAGAAGTAATCTATACTTATAATATATCAGCTAAAGAGGACATAAAACTACATGTGCAGAAACTTATGCCACCTCTTATCAATGCCTAAAAGCATAATCCTAGCACTTCGCCGTTTTGTTAGAAATTGTATTATTAGCTAATCTGATCAACCTTGAGTGTGTCTAAGATTTGATTTAATATAGCAGATTGTGTGAGTCGTGCTGGTTTGTAAATAATTTTCGATAGTTAATAAAATCGTTGGTTACCAGAAAAAATAAGTAAGAAATTAGGGAAGAATTATTGAAGAGTGACGTTCCAAAGTGATTTTGGAATACGGGGTTAATTACTTATCTTTGAATTTAACTTTAACAAACCTAACAAGATAAGAACGAATAAATATACCTCTATTTCAATTTATATAATATGTTTTTATATAATTTCACTTTTTTATATTTAAAAATAATTTAATTTTCTAATTCTCATTTTACCCTTATAATCACTAATTATATGTCTAAAATTTATTTTAGATCATAAATTTCAAAAGTATTAATTTCTTTTTAAAATTTTGTGGGTAGTTAAATTGAGTCGCATACATTAGAACAACGGGAATATCAAACAATATTTTCCAAGATTCTTTTTGTTTCCATCTAGCTTGGAAGTAATTAAGGTTTTGGTATGTATCTTGTTATAAAGTTTACCTATGTGAGTTCATTTACATTGCCGATTTCAAGCCCGAGTAAAAGAACTAGATAAAGAAGGTGGACTGTTGAAGATTAGTCGAAAATAATTTCTATTCTATCATATAATGATAGATGTAAAATCGTGTATATCTTACTATTTTAAATCATACTAATGACATTATACTGAATTTGTTATTATTGTTTTTGACCGCATCTTTCGATCAGGGAATACAAAGTCTATTTTTCTTTAGTCCAACATGAAAACTAATCGCATTTTTTTTCCACATTTGAACAAAAGAGAACAAATAGTGAAGTGTCACCAAAATTCAACTGAGTTATCTATTGCAGTTGCTTTTTACTGTGTCCAATAAAAGAATATTATACAGTATATTTTTAGTTCTTTCTTGTGAGTATTTTACGTAATAAATATGACGAGTAAAGAGGATTAGAGTGGTACGTCATTTTGGATAAAGTAAAAGATTTTTTCTACACTAATTTTCTAATTTCTACTAAAAAAAAGTTCAACCATGTTATCATTTCAAACCGAAAACATAATTAAGAAATGTAAGTTTACTCTGATATTCACCTTATGGTGCATAGTTCAAATGATCACTTAAGTTTTATTTAATTGTAATTTGTACCGTATTCATATAATGAATAACTCATCCATTTTATTTAAGTATCACAAAAAATATCTTTTGTAAGTATCACGGTTTTTTTCCCCTTAGTTAAATGGTTTTTTAGGCGGGGCAGATATGCGATTATTAGATGGATCTGGATTTGAGTTGAAATTTAATAAGTTTAGATTAATTATAAAATACATCAATAAAATTGTGTCACGTAATAAATGAAACTTCTCAATATTTTTTAAAATGTGGCCACAAAAAATAAGAGTATTTCAGGATCAATACGTTGACGTTGAGGGCATTTTAGAGTTGAAATATTAACAAAAGGTATTTTGTATCAAATTTGATAATTTAAAGATATTTTAGGTCTTTTTCCATTAAAAAAATAGAGAGAAATTCACCGAGTGTTCATCAAGAGATTAGTTGCAGATCTACACTTTTGGCCTTTGGGGGAAAAAGAAAGAAAGGAAGAGGATAAGGAAAAATAAGAAAAGAAAATGAAAGTGAAGGTCCCACTAAAAATTAAAGTTTAGTTAATTAATAATTTCCAATTAAAAAATGTCACACGAATAGTTAAATTAATATTTTAGTAGTTTTACTTTCTTTACCACGTTATTTCTAAAGGGATATTAAATTCAGTTAAAACTAAATTAGGGGATAAATTATTCATAAAGTTTCAATGCTAAAAAAAGTTTCGTGGATAAGTTGAGGGGAATTTTAACATTTTATGTATCTTTTCTTTGGAATATGAATTCTCAACTTTTGACTTTAACAAATGTAAAAAATAAGAAACCAACTATTGGTTTCCAATATTATTTAGGTTTCCACTCAGAAACTTTGTTTACAAAATATCATTATAATTGATGAACACTATTTAAATATATTTTTATCTTTTTATATATTTATAATTGAAGTTTATTATATGTGCCTAATGTTATTATTATAATAAATGCACATTAAGTAATTTAATTATATTACTTCTTTTGAAGAATAATAGTGTTTTTAAATTCACAAGATTTCATTTAAATGAGAGAAAAAACATATACCAAAGTGTGTTACCAAAATCCAATTACCTTTTATTCTTGCAGAAGACTTACCTGGACTAGGTGAATTATAATGGTTAAAGTATACGTGTGTCGTTCACCCATCCGAGCAACTCCATCATGTCTCTTTTCAGATTAATTATAAGTTTAATTGTCTGATTTTGTCAAATCTTTCACTATCGCCTCCCTTACGTTTAGTTTCTTGCCAATAAACATTGGGTACACTTGTGTCCATTTTTTGTGCCAGTTTTTAATTTTGCCTCTCAAGATAAATAACTTTTCCACAGGGCATAAATTTTTATTTTTACATCAGAGTATCTCATAAATTATGCTCCGTGCCTTTAAAGAACTTATGTTTTACTAGGTAAGTTCAATGCTAAAGATAAAATAGAAGGTCAGCACGTTTAAAGGACAAAAGTGCAAGTAATTCAAGAATATTGATCCATTGGGCTTTAAATGGGCTTTGGGTGAACCAAATTGGGCCAGACAAGCCACCAACCTAGCTAAAGCCCAATTAGAAAAATGGACTACGCACGTGCAAATCGAAGTAGGAGATTACTCCCAATGACGTTGGAAATGGGTATTGTTGAACTTTTGACCCTCGTTTGTCTTATAATAAACCTTCAAGGTCAATTTTTAGAGTAAAAGTTTTTTTCCCATTTGCAAAAGAAAAAAATCTACAAATGTTTTTGAAGGAGTAATTTCATTGAATGGTATATATGGATTAAAATTGTTCAATCAAATATACATTAAGGACAGTTTTGATATCATAAATTAGTTTAACCTAATAGTATAATAATATATTAAGATGGTTATATTTTCCTTTTAAATTTATTGTCTGTGTCATATTGAAGCTGTTTTTAATTGATATAGTAATTTTCTTTCTATTATTTATTTGTTTCTAAGTAATAACTTTTAAAAGTTATTTGTGTGCAAATTTGCGTATTTACTGTTATTTTATAGTTTTAATACTTATATTTGTTATTATAAAATGGTATTTCCCCCTCCTTTTGGGATTACGTGAAACTGAGGTTCGTTTGATAAATTTATTTATTTATTGTTTTAGTAAATTGTGTTTTTTTTTATATTATCCTTATGATGTTTCAAAATTGTTAGATTTACTTATACATAAGAGCTTGATGGAACACAATCAAAAAAATTGTTCTATATATCTAACTTTTTTCATTAGAAAATAGTACACCATCTTAAAATAACATATTTTTTTACAGGAGCATGATGGAAAAAAAGAGATTAATATTCAAAATCCACTTTTCTTTACACCATAATCCTCATCCCTCACAGTATTTGGTGTCTAATATACTCCGCTTAAATAAAATTCTAAATCCGTCATTATATTCGAAGTCTAATATACTCCACTTAAATAAAATTCTGAATCCACCACTGATATAAAAAAAAAAAAATAAAGAAAATATTACTAGTACTTTATTAGAAGCTTATACATATATTGCAAGATACAAAATAACACCAATCGAGGAACCAACAAAGCTGTTCCCTCAGCAAGGAACTTATTATTCCATTAATACATATGGAGGAAATTAAAGAACAAATACAGAAAAAAACCAACATATATATATGGTGGCTAAAATTCTTGACATTATTTAATATAGTACAAGATTAAAAAAATAAAATCTAACACCTTATCTCGCAAAAGCAATTAGTGAGACGGCAAAATCCACGGTCAAAACCATCACATCGACAAATAGAATTGCAGTTGTTGTTCATGTTATTATTGTTAGCAAAGCATGTTCCATAATAATTCCGGCTATGATGCTCACATACCCTTGCCTCTGCTACCATATTCTCTGCAAAAACTACTCGTTATTTCGATATTCCTATAACAAGTTATGATTTTTTTTACTAAAAGGTAAAAAGTTAATTACCAGTAAACTCATAATTCATTTTAGTTACTGAGTTCACAAGTAAGTTATAGTTGGATAAGTATATATAACGTTTAAGCAAAAGTTACTAGGTTCATTCCATATGTAAGTAATATTACTTTACCTCACCGTCCCCGATATTGTGATAGAGTACCTAGCTAGGTAGTTTTTTAAGTGTTCTTTTAGAAGTGTGATGAGAAAATTATGACTTACCAGTAGCAAAGATGATCATAAGAACAAGGCATAAAGTGGAAAATAATTTCATGGATCCTGCCATTTTTCTTTGGGGGGTGGGGGAGGGAAAGAGGAGTTTGGATGATTCTTTGAGCAGAGAAATTAAAGTGAGAGAAATGAATGAGGAGAATTGGCTAATGTATCCATATTTATAAAAGGATATTTTTTCCATAAGAAATGAAACATGACTATTTTTTCTAGGGATAATACATAAATAACCTTTTAATTGTTTTGAAGTTGCAATTAGACATCTTAATTTTTCAGCAAATGTTTATCCTATTTTAATTAGGAAAAGATTGAGAAATAAAAATATTTTCTATTTTATTAGGAATTTTTGAAAATTATTATCTAAATTGAAAACTAATGATGAAGTTATCTGACCTATATTATCAATTTAACATGTATATGAACGGGGGATAATCCTATTTTAATTGATAAAAGAAGATTAAAAGGAAAAAGAGAGAGAATATTTTCCACTTATATATTAGTTAAATAGATTTTAAAAGAAAAAAATAAGAAAAAATAATACTTTATTAGGAAAAGAAGGTGTTTAAGAAGAAAAGAAACAATATGTTTATTTAAAAAAAGGGGCATATTTTACCCAAAAATAACAATAGGCACTTTTTGGATCAAAAGATTGACGGCCTAAATATGTTGGGATCAAAGTATTAGTGATAGGGGCATTTTTGAATAAAATATTAATTACAAGGATATTTTGGACCAAATTTTCAACCGGTGATGTTTTTTTTTTTTTCAATTTTAAGTTTAAGAGCATTTTCACTCTTTTTTCGTAGAATTCAAAACTAAAGTTGAACATTGTTTCCAATTATATCCATAACATTAAAAAGAGTAATATTTCTTAATATTGCTCGATTATGTTAGAATATCTAATAAATATGGGTTATAACTTACTAAACCATTTTGTGTATTTTTTTTAATATGCGTTTAAAGAATTAAAATAACAGTTAAAATGAGATGAAAAAAAGTAGTTCTTCAAAGACAAACTGAAGAAATAATTATGTATTACCTCTATCTTTTCGAATTAATTACTTATATGGTCATTTAGGTGATGAAAATTACTACGTAAAATCACTTTTATTTTATTTGTAGTACGTACCTATTATCTTATAGTGTCACTCTAGCCGGAACAAGTTTTTTCTCTCACCGGAAAAACTCTTTTTACTATTTCATCTCTTTGTTATTGTTTTAGTACTTATTACAAGTCACAACCAAAAGGATGTGGGGCAATAAATCGAGTTATTTTTTTCTTAATTAGAGGTTTTGATTTAGAGTTAGGTATGGGTATAAGAAAATCTTTGATAGGAAATGCTTCTCCCGAATGGCCCTATATGGCATGTATTCGGATTAATTGAGTTCTATAGCAGATATTGAACACCAAATGAAAAATAAAAAAAAAAAATAAAAAATATTTTATTTATTTATGGGAAGGATATCTGGAATTTAATAAGTTGAATAAAAGGTATCTTCGGTTAATTTCTACGTTAATTCCATTACCTTTCTCTATTGCTCCGGTAACTAAAATTGCCCTTTCCACTTTCCAGACTTTATCCAAATATGTGTAATTTTTTAAAATTACGGACCCTTCAAGTTCAAAACAATATCCAAATGAAGACTACTACAAGAGTAACAACATATATACCTGTGAAATTTCATAAGTGAAGTTTAAGGAAGATGATGCGTATACAATAAATTAAATTAAATATCATCAAATACTTAAAGATTTGTAATCTTGAAAATAAGATGGTTTGCCTGTTATAACAGATAAAGATGATCACATGTATTCAACACACCTTTGTGTTAAAAAATAGGTAATTTTTTTTTCCTTTTGTGTATATATACTATATATTCACTTCCATTGACATCTTCGTGAGCTTACTCCTTTATATTTTAATACCCTTAATTTAAATTTTATCTTTGCTTCTACTGATAGTGTTAAAAACTTTTACGGTTACGATATATATAATTTCAAATTCATAGGTTAAACAATGAAAAGAGATTTTTCTGTGAGAGAAAGTGCTTTTTTCCAGCAATAGTGAGAATAAAAATGACTTGACAAAATAATTTTATAAACTTGAAGGGTCATACACTTATTAACTCCCTTTTCGTTATTCTTTGCAATTTAACCATAGGAGCTCCCTCATTTGCTTCCTTGGTGACTGACTTGAATCATAATTTTAAGATTGGAGGTTAAGAATGCTTACTTTCGAGCAATTCCCTCTTATCGAAACACCTAAGATATTAATTATTTGGTTTCTTCTTACAAAATGCTAGGAATAATTTTTTTTAAAAAAAACAACAACTTACCATTTTTCCTGCTTATAATAACTTTAAAATGCAATAACTAGTTTTGTAACTTAAATACATTAACCAACCCTTTTTTTCAATATTTCGATATGTATTTCCAATATCACTCATTTTAGTATATGTAGAGAAATTTATAAAAATTCAACTAGGTTAGGAGCTAGTTAGTTGTAATTTGTTCCATATACATTGTATCCAAGTGGATTTGCATGTATCTGGTATACATAACAAATCTCACTCGCCTCCCTTCCATCTCACTCGCCACTCTCCTATGTATTTGGTATCCCAGGTAAATGCAAATCACACAAGATACATACAGATACATGCATCTAGTATGATTTGCATGTATCTGTGATACATGATTATCTCACTCGCCTCCCTTCCCATCTCGCTCGCCTATCTATCTATTTTAATGTATATCTGGTAGCAAAAATATATGTATTTAGGTGTATTTTTCTCAATATAAGATAGAAAACTCTTGATTAATGGTAAAATACATAATTATTCAAAAGTATAGACAAAATTACTATATAAGGCATGAGTATATATTCAATAAGGTAGTTTTCCCAGTGTATCTCCTCCTTTCTTAATTACTATGTTAAGACCAATCATCGAAGCAAAGAGTTAAATAATAGATTTACTCAATTTTTTTTCATGTTTTATAAAAGAAAAAGGGTCTGATAAACACTTAACTTTGGTATTTAAAGCTGATAATATCTTCGTTATGAAAGTGGCTTATATATACCCTTATTGATATATAAATGACTCATATATACCCTTTTCCTCTAACGGAAGTGAAAAAATTAATATTAGATTAATTTTTTGATTTATTTTTTAAAAAAATAATCCATACGGGGGGTATTTCAAACATTTTTTTAAAACTTTTTTGTCACAATGACTAATTTAAATTTATTATTTTGATGGTCAAATTTATTTATGTTTCACTAATTTTGTAAAATTTATTATAGATGTCCCAATTTTTTTTTTCAAATACAAAAACTAAATTACAATATAGCCACCAAAAATAATTTTAAATTATAATATAACCGCAAAGAAAATAGCATTAATTTTTTTTTCTTTACATTAAAGAATAAAAGAAAATAAAATAAGAATAAGAAACTCAAATAATGATAATCAAAGAAGTAAAAAAATAATTTATTTATGAAAAGGATTAAAATATACTTTGAGCTTTGTTAGAAGGATCATATATACCCCTACATGAATTCTTTTAAAGTTAAAAATTAAAAAATAAATTTAAAACTAATTTTTTCATTTTCGTTAGATGAAGGGTATATGTGAGCCACTTTTGTAATGGTAGGGGTATATGAGATTCATTTGTATTACGATATATATGAACCACTTTCATAATAAAAGGTATATCAGTTTTAAATGATAAAATTGAGGGAAAATAAAGGACCTTATCCCTTTTATAAACAAAGACTCAATTCGTCCAACTGCTCATATTTTTGACGTGAGAGAATAAATGTGGGTATAATATTGTCTAACCTTTTGGTTCCCCTGTAGCCAATATATCATCCCTGTTGGTCCCCAGGTGTCTGAATCACTTTGTATGAATTATTGCATAATTGGTTCCCCACTTTCCGCATTTGCTTCTTCGGTACTGCCATTTGCATTACTTACTTTTTTACGGAAAAAGTCAAATATATCTCTCTCTAGTCTCTAGAATTTTTTTTCCTTATGAATACATTATTATGAGTTTAGGGAAAAAAAGATCTTTCCTAACATTTTTTGTGGAAAACAAATGAAAACCGCTAATTTTCATTAATTGAAATATTGAATTATCCTTTTCTTCCTTTTATTGTCAACCAAAAATTAATATCGATACCTTGTTTTTCTCCTACAAAGGAGTATAAAAATACTTTATCTTGAATAATTGCACTTGCTCTCATATCATGTAAAGATATGATATCTGGCCAAACTCAACCCCAAAAGCTAGCTTATGAGAGGAGGATTGCCTTTAATGTGGGACTTTTACCCACTCTAACACCCCCTTCACGCCCAGGACCGACTGAAGCGTGGACCGGAAGCCCAAACAAGAATGAACCTGACTCTAATACCATAAAAAAAATATAGAGAATGCAATGTATGGCTGTTATATAAGCTATTCTTTCTCTTGATAGCACGGTACAATTCAACAAGCAAACATATATTTACAACAAACTAGAGTCCTTGGCCCTATCTATATCTACCTTACCAAGTAGTAGAGTTGGATTATACAAACTCCTAGTGAACGTAAGTAGGCTAGGACTTTAGGACTCCTTAACCGACTCTAATCAGGTTGTCTTACAGTAATCATCAAAGCAAAGGAATTAATAATTGCACACATAATTTTTCTTTTTTTGGTAGATTGAATGAAAAAAAGATTATTTTCTTCTCCTTTGGTGTCATAATAGTGGTCACTATGTAGCCATTGTTAGCTCTAATTTTGGTCCCAAGCATCTGCATTTCATTTATTGTCGTCAAATAAGACTCAATATCTTTGTGGTACCGGTCATATCGATCTTAGCAGAAGAAATGTGTTCCTATCTAAACTTATTTTCATCTTGTTTATAAATCTTTTTTTCCCTTTCTAGACGAGCCAATATTGATGTTTCTATAAAAAATTATTCGCATCAAAGGTTTATATATATCAAATTTTGTCAACTTATCATTGTTAAGTAATTTAATGAGGTAAGACATATTAATTAATCGAGAGTCAAAAAGAGTATGTGCAACATACGACATATATTATTAACGCACGAAACAAATAAGTTTTTATCATTTGTAACTATTACTATATCGAGGAAAACTGATCTTTTTTACCCTTTTCTCCTTGACATTTCTTAGATGAATTTGTAATTATAACGTGTAGGTTTGTCACATTTTGCATGCATGTGACAGACTGTATCATTGTCTTCTATTGGTCCCCAAGCATTTGTTTTATTTATTTATTTTTTTTAAAAAGGGAAAGGAAAAGGTAAACGGGAAATTAAATGAGAGAGAAAATTACAAGCCGGAGAAACGAACCCTCACTAATAAAATTGAGGTCCCCCGGCATCTGTGTTTTCAACGTTTGGCATTATTTTCTGGTTTTGGTCCCGTACCTTAACTGTTCGGTAATCTTTCTTCTTATTTTTCCCAAAGTGAGAAGATTTAATTTGTTCATGAGAAATTGAAATTATATGTAAAGATCTATAATATAATTAAGTAAATAAAAGTAATTTTTTTAATAGATTAAATTTTTAGATAAAATAAAGGGTCACATATTTAATATGATATCACAATAGATAAAAGTTATGTGATCGAATCTTATCACAGTTTATTATAAAAAAAATAAAATCAGACATATATATAAAAGACTTGATTGAGAATATACCCCAAAATTAGGAATAATGTGATCCATGACAACACTCGATACAACACTGTCCCGTCAAACGAACTCATTCACTCTTAAAGACGTGATTGAGAAATGCACCCCAAAATTAGGGATGATATAATCCATGACGACACTCGATACAACACTCTCTCCTATCAAACTCACTCACTCACTCTTATCCCTTAATAAATTACTACATTTACATCTTTCTATACACATTTTTTTCTCTAAATTTTTTTGATAGTCCATTTCATGACCGATCCCAAAAACCAAAATGTTGACATCTTTTTTGAAGGTTAAAATCTTCTTGGACCACAAATTGGACTATATCATTATAATTTATATGTGTCTACAATTATTGTAACTAGCAGACAAATTATTAAATTTTCCCACGGAGTAGTTACTTCACATATTTTGGATCATTCAATGTTTTAAAAATACGACTTTCACAAGCATGCTAATATCTGGAAAAAAAAATTAAATAAAGCTGTAAAAGTATTTTGTATCAATTTTCTTTTAACATGGATGGACTCGAAAGGTATAAAGAAGGGATATATAGTTGGTGCAATTTTAGAATACCTGAATTTGATTTGAAAAAAATTAAAATAATTTGATCTAATTTTGACAAAGAAATTTCATCAAATGGACTCTCAACTAATGAGAAGTGCTAAATAAATTTGGGATTTAGGGTGTAAAGTTTGATTTGGTCTCGGATTGACTTTTTTTAGTTAAAATCAAATCAATTCAAGTATACTCGGATTTTTTTTTCAATACCAAATCAAACCAAACTGGCCACTAGTCGATTTTTTTCGATATGACTCAATTTATGATTTGATTCAATTTTCAATTCGATTTTGTTCACCCCTAATTATCACTAATCTCCTTTTATACATTATATATATTAATCATCAACGTAAAGAAACTAGAAAGTGCACACATTATATATATATATATATATTTCCTTATAAATATATGGTCACCTAACAAGGCTTTCTCACCATTCTTTTCCTCACACCCTCGGAAGAAATATAATAGAAAGAAAAAAAACAAGCTTCAATGGCTGCAAATTATATGAAACTATTTGCCACTCTCTCTCTTCTGCTTATGCTCCTCTTTGCCACGGGTAACTCATTCATTCATTTCCTTGTTATGTCTATTCCTCTCCATGCTAGATATCTCCTTTCTTAGTCACTACATATAATTGATGATATAAAAAGTTATCTCCATCCCTGTTTATGCGACACTTTTTCCTTCTTTTAGAGAATTCAGGAATGATATGCTTCTAAATTTGAAAACAATTACTAACTTTAACACTTCCTATATATACACAGATGTAGATTCAAAATTTAAATTTAATAAGTTCAGCTAATTTTAAGATTTTTAGCATTGAACACGTTGTAATGTTAAATTATGGGTTCTTGTGGAATTTTTGTTAAGATTTTAGTAGGTTTTTACATTTATACTTTTATCGAAAGTTATGTGTACATATGAGCCCATATATAGCCGAGGAACTACATCTACCCCTACCTGTATTAATGTTGTAACATGATTGAAGAGCATGAGTTCTAAAATCTCTATTATATTTTATAAATTTCATGTGAATTAAAATTATATCGTATAAATTGAAACAGAAATGGGACCGATAGAGGCGAGGGTATGCCGGTCAAACAGCAAGCGTTACAGTGGGCCGTGTTTCAACAACAACAACAATAGAAACCACAACTGTGATTATATTTGCCGGAAGTGCGAGCACTTTGAGGCCGGACATTGCTCCAGTCGTACTTGTGTCTGTACTAGACAATGTTGATTTTCATATATCCAAAATATGTATGTTTTGTGTTTTTTTTTTTTTAAATTTGAATTAATAATAATGAAGTTGATCAAGTTTAGTTAATTAGGAGCAGGACTCGATTCCCTGATCTGTTGCTTAATTAATTAAGATCGACGATTATTAGTATGTGTGATGTAATAATAATAATAAATAACTTGGAATATTGTTGTGTATGTTCCTTAAGATTACGTGTGGATGTAATTAATAAAGTGTCATTCTTTTCCTTTCAGTACTTTAGCTTCTATTTTCGATCTGTTTATCATGGATCGAAAAGTAATTTAAAGAGTCGCTTATATATTCTGCCATAAACATAGTTAGTGGAGATTGGAAATGCATGCAACCTGGTTGTAAGTTTCTATCTTACGGTCCATAGTTCATAAATGGTCACTTTAACTCATATTTATTGGACCAGAAATATGAAGAAAACACATGTTTCATGGGGTGTGTTAGCTTTATAAAGGGATTTTGGAATATAAATACTTAATGTTTAACTTTAATAAATGTAAAAATTAAGAAGAAACCATCTATGGTTTTCTAAGATTCTTTTGGTCACCATAGATTAATTTTTATTGAATCCAGCAACAAACATATAAAATACTATAAGCTTTGGTACAAATTAGCAAATATTAAAATGAAATAGGTCCATGTAATGTTGAAAAAAATATTTTTGTTTGTAACTACTTTAAAATTGAGGCTTAATAGATTGATTAATATTTGCACTTCTTTTGAATAAATCATAAGCTTTAAACTCCAACATATATATTATATTGGATTTTTGAGAAAATAATCTTTTATCACCACTTACAAATTGAATAGAAGAAGTGACTTTTTCAAATCTCTTGTAAAACTATAAATAAATTTTTAAAAGCTACAAAATTAAATCTCCTTAAATTTTTAGCTTGGGATATTTCGAATCAAGAAGTGGCTAAACATTAAATATATACTCCCTCCGTTTCAAAATAATTGAATTGTTGAGGTGTTTCACACCCTTTAAGAAAAGATGATTAAAACATATTTTAGACATGTTTTTCCATTTTTACCTTTATTAATTATTGTCAAATTTATGATTAAAACAACTAAACATTAATTATATAACTAATTCCAATACTAAAAAATGAAGGGTAAAATTGGAAGAATATTACAAAAATATTCTTGAAGATTGAACAATTCAATTAATTTGAAAAATGAAAAATGTTTCAAAAATTCAATTATTTTGAAACACAATGATTAACTATTAATTAATTTCCTAAAAAAAAGACCTACAAAATCAATTCTTCCTTGAAAAGTGGTCATTGACCCAAGGGGCTTTGGGTGGACAAAACTTGGGCCGTACAAAACCCATGAAGTTAGCTTAAGGCCCATATAATGAGATAAAATTGGAAGGCCCAATTAGTGGAGAAAGACACGTGGGAAGAAAGAAGGAAGAGAAAGGTAAATTAAAGGATGGAGAAGCAGCGAGAGTGAATAATGCCGTCTTCAATATCCTTGCATTCTGTGTCAGCTATAGCGTCTGGTTTCCGCTACCGTGCGCCTTTAAAGCACACTTGTTTATTCTACGCTCACCAACTCCAACGCCAAAATTCTTCCACCTTGCCTCTCTTCTCTTCATCCTTCTGCCGTGTACCAAATCCCAGTTTCTTCACGGGAAACTCTCTCTTCTCTCTAATGGAGGTAATTCTTCTCTCTGTTTCGTTGTTTTCGAAGCGTGCTTACAGAGATAAGTAATTTCATAAGTATTCGATAATTTCTAATTTTTTTGTTTTAGTTTACTGATTTCAATTGATTCATTTTCCTGCTATTCTGTTATGATTCTGAATTTCTGAACATTGAATGGAAAAAAAATTTAGTAGCTGTAAACAGGATGAAGTGGGATAGTCAAGCTCCACGCAATCATTCGTTGGACAAGCCTGATGTAAGGAAACCCTAAATCTAAGAAAAAGAAATGAAAGATAGAAGGAAGACACAAAGCAAGGAACTGATAGATAATAATTACTATATTAAAACCAAAATCTTTGTTAAGAATTCAAAGACAAAGCACCAAATCTATAAGATAACCCTCAAGAGGATGGAATCTTCAAGCAATCAATTTATCGCTAAGATAAACCTCAAGAGGAATGCTTCCTCAAGCAACTAATCCCATCAACATTGTCTAGCAACAAAGAGTATAGCCTAACTCTATCTCTCTCAAGAGTTTTACTCTTTAAAGTCATGTCATATTGAATTTCACTCAGTCTAAATGAGTTATTCTCACTTATTTATAGTCTAAGCTAGCTATTACATAAATCCCCAAAAGTGGCACTCAAATAAATTGTAGAAACAGCATGAAACGGATTGCTCGTGGAGTTTGTGATGGACATGTGATGCCGCATCCCTTGACTTGCAAATACAAGTACTCCGCAACCCTAAAACAGTGAGCCCTAAAGTTCAAGTTAGATGCGACTCACATGTGGCTGCATTACACTAATTGTGGTCGCATTTGGGCTCCGCATCTCACGGCGCAAGTGAGTTCTTCTAAGTGTTTGAGCATGTTGTTGGCCTTCAAACCTTCGTTCCAAGCACCCTCTAAGCCTCTAAAGTATCGTCTTGATGACAAGCGCCTTTGAACTCCCTAGCTCAGCTTGGCATGCATGCGTTAAAGCCTCACATCCTTTTGGCTATTATATTGTGCTGGGTTGTACAAGTGCTCCTAAATGAGAGGCACAATCTAAAGAATGTCCTGGGAGAGATAACTATGAATTTTTTTAATTGAGTTTTTCTTCAACCATCAGTGAGAAAGGGAATAGAAAGGGTAGATTGGGGTGCCTTGATAACTAGTTATTTGTCATACTCTTGGACATCCTAGCTAGTAAATCTTCCTGATACGTTATCTGATCTACCTCTATGAATAAAATCTTACATCATCTATTATTTGTTTGTCATATAACTCAAATGGTTTAATTGCAGTGCATCTTTTTCTACTTTCCGGTCAACCTTGAGCAGGTCACCAGATGGGCATATTTGTTATCTCTTATTTCAATCTTGTTTTATGTTTATCAACAGCAATTTTGGAGTGGAAGTGCCGTTAACAGAAACAAGGGAATGATTGAGCAGTTGCGAAGATATGGCGTCATTAAATCACAGAAAGTAACAGAAATAATGGAAGCTGTTGATAGGGGTTTGTTTGTACCTGAGGGTACTCCTGCCTACGTTGATAGCCCCATGAGTATAGGTTACAATGCCACTATCTCAGCACCTCATATGCATGCTATGTGTCTTGAATTATTGGAGGACAGGTTGCAGCCTGGCAAGCATGCTCTTGATGTCGGTTCAGGTAATTATATATTGAGCTCACTCGTTTCTACGAACTAATTCAGAAGCACATATTTATTAGTTCAAATGTAGCAGACAAAATTCCATTTTTCCAATTTGGGATCGTACGATAGATTTTGATTCTACTCAGTAAACGCTGTCCAAGTTATGGTTGAATTGTGCTTTCACAGGGATAAGTGAGATGCTATTTATAGAGCTCTCTTATTGGGTCATTCTCATAACTTGCCTGGTTTTTCATGTCAGTAGATAATCAGAAATGACAAATGTGCATGCACTCAGTGAGTGATTAAATAGCAGCTTGTTGGTTCTCAATATTTTAGACTAGATTGTTTCTGTTTTCCTGAGGTATTAACCTTTGTCATGTGAGCATGTAGTATCAACACCATCATTGGATTGAGAAAGTGAACCCTTTTTGCTGCACAGCTTTTTTCTCTCGTTTTCCAAGTTCCTTGTTTTGTGGTTGCATGTCAAACGGATGCCATCTAGCAGCAAGCGTAACAGTTTGGTGTAGTGTCAACTCTACACTTGTGCTATGAGATCCATGAATGTCAATGTTAAAAATAACTTCTAATTCCAATGTGGAAATAATATTTCCAGAAGGATGTTAAATGATTCACATGATTGTTCTTTATCAAAATGTTTTGCGTGATTGGCCTGTTCAGGTGAACAGTTAATAGTTTGTGTTAGTTTGGTGTATAAATCTTAACAATTGTTGGGTATTTGATGGGTGGAATTTAGATAGAAGTGAAAGAATCAAATCTAGGGCCTGGTTAGAGGAAGAGGATAATGTTGAACTGTCTTTGCTTGTTTCTGTTTTGGTCTTGAATGAAGAGTTGGTCTTTCTGTACTTATTTATTTAATTTTTTTTTATAAGTTTTTCCTGTATTAGCTATAGCTATAAGTGGAAGTTTCATTTGTCATGAGCTTTTGAGAAGTTATTTTTATGTAATGAGGAGGTTTGTGGTCTAGGGAGCTTTCTCACTAGTATAAATGTCCTCCATAATTGTAATTATTAGTTGGAGTTTTGGAGAGAGAACTGAATAAATTAATCGAATGTGCAGTTTGCATGTTTTGGGACTTCATACCATTGTTACTTGATGGATATTTATTTTCTCTCACATGGAAAATTTTAGGAGATACTGATAAGCTTTTATTATGTATTCTTTTTGTGTTGTAAGCAATTAAATCGTATCTATTTGAATTGAGGTATAGTTGATTGTTTGAATGAATGAAGGATGACCTTTTCTTGTCAAAGCTAATTATGTTGCAGCAGTCAGTTTCTTAATAGGTTTTTGTTTCATGTAGGAACGGGGTATCTCACAGCATGTTTTGCTCTGATGGTTGGACCACAAGGTCGAGTTGTTGGTGTGGAACATATACCAGAGTTGGTTGCGTGGTCAATCAAGAATGTTGAAAAGAGTGCAGCAGCTCCTTTATTAAAAGAAGGGTCCCTCTCATTGCATGTTGGTGGTATGGTTTTATAGCATTTTCATGTAGTTTGTTCAGGAGACACGCACCGTAGCAAAGTAGTTCTCATAGATGGCTGGTTAATATTATTTCTCTTTTCAAGTCTGACATTCTCCCACCATGGGACTTTTCTTGAGCGTGTTGACAAATGAGTGTTTTGGTTAACTTGTGCATCATTGCAGACGGGAGGAAGGGTTGGCCAGAGCACGCACCTTACGATGCTATTCACGTTGGAGCAGCTGCAGCAGATGTTCCACAGGATCTCATTGACCAGTTAAAGCCCGGGGGAAGGATGGTGATTCCAGTGGGTACTTTTTTCCAAGACCTCAAGGTTATAGACAAAAAATTGGATGGTTCAATAAGTGTTCGAAGCGAGACTTCTGTCCGTTATGTTCCACTGACTAGTCGAGAAGCGCAGATAAAGGGCACTGATTAGTTGTAAGAACACAGATAAAGGGCACATAAAGCTGGTTGTATCTGGCGATGGTAGTCTTGGTTCTCCACTTGTGGCACTCCAGTTTGATGTTTTGTACAGTTTCACCTCTTAGCATGTAAAGAATGAATGATCTAAATGGTTATGTATTTAATTCCATGCAAATTCTCTCCTGTAGAACCTGCTCTACAAGCTTTTGCCTCTCTTGGCTTGTCGGTAATATATTTCTTGTCTAGTAAAAGGACTCGGTTGGTTACATGTGTCACTGGAGATGATACTGATATTGAATTTAATTTTAGGAATACACCTTTGATTGACCACAAGTGAGAGAGAGCGCCTCTCCGCTCTCGCCTTTGCTTACGTGTTTAACCGTACCCTCCTATAGTAGCTATATATATTGTATATAGCCTATCCTTTTATCTGCATCGGGTGTTTATACCAAACTGATGCTCTTTAAAGTAGTTAAGTGATATAATGTAGTGCATATACATTATGGGGTCGTTTGGTAGGAAGTATTAGGAGAAAGGAAGTATTAGGAGAAATAATCCATGTATTATATATGGTATTATTTAGTACTATGTTTGGTAGGAATTTGAGTTTATATATAACTAATCCATGCACCTTACATGATATTATATGTTGTATTACTAATACCCCCATTTGGAGGTATTAGTAACACATAGAATTTAATACCATGAGATAAGTCTATGTAAAGACAAAAATATCCCTCAAATCATTTTTAATCATTTGATTATTTTCTTGATTTTATGTTTTATATAAGTACTAGTAAATTTATTTAAATAAATTAGCTTACGAATTATTTAGAGAGAATTGTTTGTTACTAAATAAATCCAATACAAATCAATACAATATTTGAAATGTGAGTTGTTTAACATTTACTAATTAAAAATACAAATATATCACCACATGACATTTGTGTGATTTTCTAATTATTTGTATATTTTGAACAATTTATAAAATGGCATACATATTAAAATTACAACTTACAATTTTTATGAGTAAATATAGATGGTTTATTCAATTTTACTATTGTTTGCCGTCTTTTCAGTTTTAGAAGTAGATGGTTTATCCTTTTTAAATTGAAAATTGACATTTTTTGAGTGATCAATTTATTAAGATGACAATTATTAATTCTCAAATAATTCAAGTAAAAAAGAGCAAACATGACGGCAAAATTGTTCTTCTCCTAACTAGTTAGAAGACCATAAAAAAATAATATTGTCAGACAATTATCTACCTTGACCCAATTACATAATAATTCAAGGGTATAATTGGAAAGAAGTTTTTTGTAAAGTTTTAATCCAAACACAAGATGAGGTGGGTAAATAATGAATCAAACACTTGATAAAAATAACCCCTACATTACTAATCCTTGCGTTATTAATCTTTGAACCAAACGAACCAGGTGTATTCATACACATGGGATGTGTCATTGCATTGATGTGAACAGTCGGTGTGAGATCCTGAATCAAAACACTAGTAAGGCAATTTATGATGCTTTTCTATTTTGCATATTATATGTCATACCGATATAATATTTGACGACTAGCTTAATTAGGACATCAAATCTCTTGACCATAGTAAAGCTTTCAATCTACTTTGCATCCAAATGTCTGGATAAGTTTAAGCAATGTCAAGGTTTAAAGCTAACGGCAAATCAGTACCACAAATAGAATTCAAAATCTTACAGCATTCAATCCTTTACTTCAGAGTTTCCAAAGGGCAAGAGCGGAAGAAAGAACACAAAAAAAAAAGTCGCTGTGCCCTATATAAGTAATCAACGAATAAAAACTTACAACTAGAGAGCTAAATTAAAGACGTTTGATGAAAATCTAACTGCTCATAGCTGCAGAACTGTCACTGCTATGTCAATCGAACAAATAAAACATATGATCAAAATCAAAACGTGTTGCGCCTAGGTCTTTCTTCTGCAGCATTTACCCTGATCGTCCTCCCATCCAAAGTCTGAAATACAACAATGAAGAGAGACTATTACCTTCAAGATCAAAGATCTCAAAAGAAAATATATGCCAAACATGAATCCGTCAATAAGAATAACCATGAACCAAGTAACAAACTGTTCAACGTCTGTATTAAGCAGACAATACAAAGAGAGGTCATTTGTTCCGTGAACAAGTCACATCAGGAATCATAATACTTGAACTACAATAAACTTGATAATCATCATTATATATTTGCATATTTTATCCGATTAGTTAATCATATCAAAAGTTGAATATACCAACTCAGTTGTTGTCAATACTAACAGATCCACAATCACTTATCTAATGAATATGTAACTGATATATGATATTCCTTTTGCCTAGTTTTCATTGCTAAAACTTCCACTGCTAAGGTGATTGGCGTGGTAAGGCAAGCAACTTCTCTTTCCAAACAAGAATGCCAACCCGAAGTAAAGCTCGACTTTATCTTGAAGTAAAGCCCACTAGGTTAGCTATAGTTAAAGTTCACCCAGAGTAGAAGAATTGCTTTCTTCTAATTTAGAAAGCAATACCGGTGTATTACAAGAATTATTAGAGACTAACATGAGATGACAAGAAATAGTTTAACTAAGGAAGTAATACTATAACGACCATTTTAGTCATTTTATGCTCTTACATATGTTCTGCTAACAAATAAACAACAACATACCTAGTGTGATCCCATATGTGGGGTCTGGGGAAGGTGGGGTGTACGCAGTTTGCATAAGTAATGGGGGAAGTACAAACTAACTAATGTGGGATTTGTGTTACGGATACCAAAAATGACAACCAAACACTAGACATTAATGCAAAATCAGTACAGTTTATTTCAAGTTATGCAGTAAACAAATGATACCAGAATGTACTAATCTCATTTAGACTCTTAGACGTCTTTTTTTTTTTTTTGGGGGGGGGTTAATAGTGAATCTAGACATCATTGGTACTTCAAGATGACATCAACTACCAATTTAAACTTGGTCTCTTGCCACAGAATACGATATCTATAAGATATCAATTTACAAACACAGGTTTATAAACTATACTCCCATATTTGAAAACCTAGCATGTATAGATTGTCTGCTCATGTACAATGCCAACTATATGTAGTAAGTGCAGAAAGGCAGCATGCAATTACAATAAATTAATGAGTTAGAAATCTATAAAGTTTAAATTTGGTTTCATCATCAGTATGGAAGCCCATGTTGGTAATTCTTTTGTTCTCTTGTAAGATTCAGAATATAGGGATATCAGAATGAGGATAGATATCTAGTAAATTAGAGGGTAAACTGATGTTAGTTGAACATCTAGATCACAGTCACTTTGCAAGTTATCATAGAAAACTAATCAAAATTCTTAAGTAAAAAAGGTTGATCTATCATTAAAAATCTAGAAAAGAGATCTAACTTTTTTCTTTTTTTCATTTTAATGGTTAAAAGGTGTCAAAGCATTTAGAATCAAACTCATGGTTGGACCAAAGGACTCATGGAATGTTCAATTCCTATCATGCATGTGTGTGAGTGTCACAATGTGTGTGCACATACCTGTCCATCAAGGTTGGCTATTGCTTCACTCATCTCAGCTTCACTTGACATCGTCACAAAACCAAAGCCTCGTGATCGTCCAGACTCTCTGTCATAAACCACCCGGGCACTTACTACTTTACCATGTTCACTGAAGACTTGCTCAAGGCGTGCATCATCAATGTCCCATGGGATGTTGCCAACATAGATTCTGTAAGTGGGCTGAAATGTTCGAGGTGGACGTTCTGGCTGTGATCCTCTTCGAGCAGCTTTGTTGACTGTCAAGAGCCTTCCATTGAGATCCTAGCCAAATAAAAGAGAAAATTAGGAAGAGTTGTAACAAATAGTCCAGTGACATGTAACGTATCCACGTGTCACACATCATAACCAAGAAATATCTGAATCGTGTGACAGGCGTCTTCTCAAGGGCATAGCACATGAAAAACATCAGATTCTATCATTCAAATTCATTCTGAAGTGACCAGCACATTTAGTCAAACACACATACTACATGGAGGACTACGAACCTCCCCATGGTTGTCCAGAGAAAGCTAGAAGCAATAGGAAGACCAGGATAATGACATCAAAATCTAGTTGAAGAGTTCATCACAATATTGGGTGTGGGACTCTTTAGAGAAAATGTACCAATGTATGGCACACAAGGTATTTAAACATACCCTGCTACTCTCTTGCTTCACAGCAACTATTGAGGCCCTTTATAATATCCAGAGGGAACAGCGTCTTGTTGGGACAAAATATTAATTTTTTTTTTGATGACAGGGGAAACCCGCAACCGCTACCTTTGGGTGCACACAGGGTAAAACCCCCGCTCCTATGCAATAGCTCGCAAACCACATAGGAGAGGTAACCCACACTAGGCAAGCCCGGTGCGACAAGCTCGACCCAGAAGGCAAACTCCTTGCTTTCGCTGGCAAGGGGTTCGAATTTGAGACCTCCAACTTGGAAGTACCAAGCCCAAACCATTGGGCCACCCCGAAGGGTGGGACAAAATATTAATCAATCAACTATGCCTACCCAAGCTAGTTGGTGTGACAATATGAATCTTTTTTTGAAACTGTATGAATCTTCTATAATCATAATTAGGGATAGATTGCTAATCAAGAGTGAATACTCTCTACACATGCTATCAACATAAGAAGCAAACCCGGAAGCATTTCAGCCAACAGTAGTGAGCTCAGAATGCTTTTACTTCTGGTCGTGTATAAGTTAACTACTATCACAAAGAAAATTTTTACTCGTGGAGATAATATCATAAAATCAGACAACAATTTTTCACAACCCTAATAGATGGAAATCAAAATCATCCTTCCTTTCAAAAACTCACCTTCAACTGCAAATACTTGTTTCATTGAAAGTTTATAAGCAATTGGATAAAGTAAAAGAGAATTTCCTCACATTGTACATGATATTAGAGAATCAAAACAATTTAGAGGCAAAAGGACTCTTGAGCCTCTATTGAATCTACAAATATAGAGTTAACCTACATTGTTTCTTAGTAGCACTACCTGTCAGACAAAAATGGAGAGGGGTTCTTATTTGCACCAACAAAAAGAATAAGCATTTCATATCTAATAGAAAGCATCTTCAAGTCGACAGCAAAATCCAACAATTCAACATAACTGTTCAATCAAAAGAATAAACCATAACCCCAAATTCATCAAAGAAAAAGAACCATTGTAACTCACATAACGGTTGTACAGTACTACAGCTTTCTCAGCTTCTTCCACAGTGCTCATAGTCACAAACCCAAATCCACGACTCCTATCAGTTTCCCTATTGTAAATGACCTGCAAAACCAAAATTCAGTACAACGTGATATCAGAAGCTCTAATTTTTCAATATTTTGAAAAAAAGGTTCAAACTTGTGAATGAAATTAGCCCATTGTTACCTCAGCAATCTCAACAACACCAGCCTGTTGAAAAAGTTGAGCCAACCCCTCACTATCTATATCATACGGTAAATTCCCAACAAACAATTTCGCATCTTCCGGAGGTTCTTGATACTCCTCCGCTTCCACTTCCACTTCCACCTCAGCCTCATCACTCTCCTCTGCATCACCAACACTTGCAAAATCAAAGCTAAGCGATTCCCCACCTTGTTCTATATCTTCAAGGCCAACGCTGCTGTCATCATCTTGCTGAGCAGCCACTACAGAAACAAAAGATGGGAATTGGGTAGTTGTCTTTTTAAGGGATAAAAAAGAAGGTGAAGAGGAGAATGAGGAAGAAAGGGAGATGGGTTTTAATGGGGTTGAGATAAAAGACATGGATTTGGTAGTGGTGAAGAAGGGAGGAAGAGAGATAAGGCAAGAATTGGTTGCCATGGACAAATTCTTGATTAAGGGTTTGGTAAGAGAAGACATTATCTCTAGGGTAGAGTGAAGGAAGAAAAGGGGTTTATGAGGAGGAAAGAAGATAAGGTGGGAGTAGAGAGAGCAGAGGTTTTGAAGCCGGCGGATGGTCCTAGTTCCTTTGAGATTTTATCAAAGATTTTCTTCCTCAAGCCCCAAATATGTAGGCAGCACTCCTTTCTTTAATGCATTGCTACTCCGTTATCTTAGGATTTTAAATTTCACAAATATTTAAAAAAAAATTCAAGATAGACATTGTTTTGTAATTTCAAATTTCACAAGTGAATGAGTTTTTTTTGTTTGTAAAATTTGAAATTTCAAAAGTACGTTTGTTTTCTAAGATCGGTCAAAAGTGATTAGTGGATGCTATTTCATGGAGTTTTCTCTCCCAATAATGACCAATGTGAACTTGTTTAAAAAGGTAAAAGTTGAAACCAAAACAAGATTAGGGCACTCGAAAGATGTTCCTATTTAAAAAATAGACATTTCATGCTATTTGTCATTTTCAACCATTAAAGAGTTTATAATTTTTGATAATTGGAGACTAATAATAATAATACTTATATGGAAACTTAGACGCACTCAATTGCCTACTAACCTTATATCCTAATTCTTGACCTTCATGTTCTTTTCCATGGGATTATGACCTCAGTAAAAGGTATAGGTGTAATGTCATGTCTAATCACTTTTTCTAAATACTTTTTTGACCTACATTTTCCTCTCCTTATCCCCATAATTGCCTACTCTTACACCTCGATACTGGGGCATATGCATTGCGTCCTCACATGCTCAAAACCATATCAACCTCAATTCCTTCATTTTGTCCATAATAGAGGCCACATCTCCTTGTCACGGTTGTCTCCGTTTCTAACTTAATCCTAATTGGCATGCCCACACATTCATCGCAACATCATCATCTCCTTTTACCTCTGCCTCATACGATATAGTTGGTTTAACAACTACTTTATGCAGCTTATCTTTAAGTCTAAGTAACACATTCTTATCACACAACACCGGATGCAAGCCTCCATTTCATCCACCTCACTCCAATGCAATGTGTAATATCTTATCATCAACCACTCCTCCATTCCTTCTTCTTCTTTCATGTTCAACCGTTAAAGCCGCTTCAAAGCTCAATTTTAAAATTTGATATGCTGTAAACGTGAATCGTTTCTAGTGAATATATAACAAAAGACTTGAAATATAGGAGCTCATATCTAAATTGAGATTCTAAAGAAAATTTTGAGTTGATCGGAATTAAAAGACTCCATTAGCTATTAAAATTTCTTCAAAGCTCATTTTAAAATTTGACGTGCCACAAACGTGAATCGTTTTGAGTGAATAATATAAGAAAAGACTTGAAACATCAATAGAAGCTCATATCTAAAATTTGTGACTGTTTAGAAGAGATTTGAGTTGGTTGAGACTGAAAAAATTGTATAAGCAACGTATATGGATGTATATACATCTCTAATACATAGTTATACATCATATACATGGTTATACATTATTTATATAATATTGATACATTTTATATACATACGGCAGCTTTTGTTAAAAAAATTTTAATTGCCTGTACAGTTAGGTAGAAATCGTTTTTCATAGTCATATATATCAAGTTTTGAGTCCGGCTCTAGTTCATGTACTAGATTATCAAGTAGTAATCTTTATCCACTTTTGAGAAGTAAATTTTGAGGTTGTAATCTAAAGTAAACATTATTTCAAAGTAGAGTTAGTTTGAAGGTGGAAGAGCTTAGAGTTCAGTTCTTTCTTCAAGTTAGAATTAACTTGAAGGGGTTAATAACAATCAAGTGATTGTTTGGGTAAAGGAATTAGGGCTAATCTAAGTTTAAGAGTTATATGCATTTTTCTCATTTTTATAGTAGAGTTGAATTGAATTTGTTCTTACATTAACTAGGTAGAAACTAGAGGTGTCAAATGGGCTTAACTGTACAAAGGCCTCAGTTTTTTTCCCTTCGAAAAATACAATAAAAGAGAATATAATCAATCTGATGTCCAATTCCAAAGAGGCTTAATAGACAACATCAATCTCCCTAGCATCACAATCACCTTCAAGCTGAATAATTAGCAGTCCATCTTCAGTGTTATAATTGAATTTTGTTTCCTCATCATTCACTGTACAGTTGTTTGGTTTAGAGCTAGAATAGGCTCCAAATCGGCCACAGCCTCGAGTTTTGATTTGTATCTTGCATCCTGATGGAAGCTGCCTGCAAAGAAGACCCTCTATAGCTCCACCAGAGTTGTACATGTCAATCAATCCAATAGGATCAAAATGATGACTATTATAAACCTGTACATATGACATTCATTTGATATTAAAGAGCTTCCCTTAGCAGAGAGTGGTTCAAAACCTCAAATATATTGCAGACAGTTGACATACCTTCACTGGAGAGATGGTAAATACTTCACATTCAAGCGTACTTAACGAGACTTGGATTTTCCCTTCATTTGGCAATCTAGAAAGAGAACCTAACAACAACTCAATGAGATAAGTTAAATGGCCAGTTACAGAATTTTCGCTTTTCAAAACTGATTAAATTTTGTAGGGACGCAAAAGCTGTTATACTTAAGTTATCATAAGACTACCTGAGTTAAATGCATAGATGGCACAATCCCCAGTCCAATCATCACCAGTAATATCCCCAATATAGTCAATGTCAAGAGGGCTGATATGGCCAGTGATGGTTAGAGGCTTAGAAGTCGAGGCAAGGATGTTCTCTGATCCTTCCTGCAGTGGCCAATTTCCAGCTCCTTGACAGTTAAAAGCACCAATTACACCGGATAACTTATTTAAATTCCAAATTTTCAAGAAGCTGCATCAGGTCAAGGTTAATAGTCATTAGACATTGCAGTTTCAATATTTCAGCTGTAGGAGCTCCATCTCTCCGAAGCCATTAAGAAGTCCCTGTGACCTTCCAAGTGTGTGCGGGAAACATCCCTTAGAAATTACTGATAAAACTATGGAAATGCATCTTACTTTTTCCCATCCATGACGGGGTCTATAAATAAGCAGTCTCGCGTTGGCCGCCCAGAACATCTAGCTCTTAGGATTGAGCCATCAGGCAAAACTAGCTTCTTAAGTAGTTCAAAATCGTGGTGATCCGGCTCATCACTGAAGAGATTGTCACAACATATCAAATTGCAATAAGATCTCTTTTAAATAGTAATGCAGAAGTTCTGGTCATCTAAATAAGAATGTTGTACTGCATAGTGTAATAGGACCTCTCACCTAACATACACTGTAGACCCACTTAATGCTCTTGCAGCACCATGGAATTTAGCTGCGAAGTGCTTGCTCTAACATAAACAGAACAGTTAGTTCTTCTAAGCCCAAGCCTTTTGTTCTGTGGTCAAATAAGTACATTTTCTAAGCTAAAGTTTTTTTCTTTAATAAAGCACGGAAGCAAAAAGATCTGATCAAAGCAACCTAGTCATCAGTGATGCTTAATCATAAATTGTTTCCACAGTTCATAGAAAAAAGTTGAAGTCATTTAGGAGCGTAACTGTACTCAGCCAAAGATAGCATAGTATACGCCAAACCATCATCACTTTTCACTCACATTCTACTGATGATACCATACCTGGAACATGTCCCAATCTGGAACCACAATCTCCCCCATAAGAAGACTGTTAAATGCAACAGAAGCAATATGTAGTGTTTGACAAGTAGGATCCCTGGGCATGAAATCCTCCGACGCTCTTGCAACTGCACTCCTCTTTGAGCTGACAGTTCACTTCTCAATCAGAAACTATTATCAATACAATAACTTCACCCATACCTTGCATAGCAATTTCAGCAGAAGAGTACTCACCTGTAGAAGGAGTCAGAGTTGTGATTCATACAGCAAATTAGGTTGTTTGCTCCAAAGTTTCTCGCAATAGATTCCTTAAGAGCTTCTTGGTATCTCCCAGTAAGTGCAACACGACCCCCATGTCCAAACCCTAAGGTTTCTATAAGAGTCTGCACATCTACTTTTACTCCATCTACACCACTGCTTGCAAGATAACTATGAAGATCATTGTAAAAATAAAAAATCCTCTGGGGATCGATAACACCGACTCCAAATTTTTCCAAGCTTTCCATAGCTATATCTCGAAGATTTCCTGTGTTACCAGGTGATTGAATTGGATACTCAATCTTCTGGTTGTATTTCCTCATAGTTTCAGATGACGGATGTAGCCCTCCCCAGTAACCAAGCAAAGCGTGCCATACAAATCTACATAAAGGAAAGTGCTTCAAAATTGCGAACTGTATGAATTACAGAATTTCCCCAGTTTCCATCAAGAAGACCAATAAACACTTGTTGGACCCTTGACTCACTTTAATCCATAACTTTCTTTAATGAAATTTGTGAACTCCTAGAGGTCATAGCATGGAATGTCTTGTTTCAATCACCTAAATTTACCATTCTCCTTGATGTCAGTTAATCTAGATGCAAACCTGTGACCACATTGACAAAAAGGGAACTTAAAAATTGAATAAATAGCAACCATATTATGACAAACAACTATCTGATATATAGGAGAACATACTGTGATCCTTCAACAAATGGTTCTCCTTCCTTTTGGAAATCGTTATACGTCTCTTGCCAGCCATCATCAATAATCAAAAATCTCGGTGGACAGCCTCCTTCCATAAACCTGAGTGCAGAAGAGAACGATGGTATGTAAAAGAAGCGGCAGACACAGGAAACATCATCTGATTCATTCACAAATCTGGCTTCAATATTGTACCTTTCAAGACCTTCTTTAATACCCTGTGGATTGACATCCTTGTAGAAAGCATCCCATGTACACCATCCAAACCAATCTAAATGTGATGGCACCTGAGGAGAATAGCACATCAGCCCTGCAAAAGAGCTATTGGCCTATTGCATCTTTATCACAGAAAATGCTTATCTATAACTCCAGTACCATTTTGTTGTCAATATACTTAAATGTTCCCATATGATTCTCAAGTATCCTGCAAAATAATATAAAATAGAGCATGTTCTACTTCAGCTTCAAGCTAGTATTGACTTGTAAGAGGCAATCATCAGTCTTTCTTAATATGACATACTTGATAGAATCCTTTATCAGCTTAAATGGGTTGTCTCCTGAATTCATGAAAACTACCTCAGACACATTGGTGGTTTGCACATTTGCATCGCCTAAAACAAAAAATAGTTATTTGATCAATAATACATATTATCACATAAGGACATATGAAAAAGGTTGGGTCAGTTTACCACTTTCAATGCATATCTGAAGCTCATTTGAACGCGCCCCTTGCAATGTAGCTCTATATGATCCTTCTAAGACAGGCAATAGCAAAACATAGAAGGTTTTCTCAGTAGATAAAGGCAAAGAATCTCTGTCACAGAGTGCACTCTCTTCCTTCACTTCCAAGAGAAGCATTTGCATCTCCATTGGGATATCACAGGCTAATTTCCCTACACGTGGTATCATCCACCAAATTTTATGTCTGAAGAGACACAAGAACTGGAATTCCCTGCAATTTCCACAAAGGAAAATATGAGGAACCTACTGACCTATGAGACTAGCCAAACATGAACTTAACCAATGAGATAGCAATCTCAAAAGTCAATAGTGAGATATTTACTAAGCACCATCCTTATTTTAATTCTAGTTTCTCAATCCATATAATAAATGCGGTCATAAAAGTAGAAACATATTCTAGATTCAAAACCCAAAAAGAAAAGAGTGAACTTTGCACCTGGAATCTACCATAATTCTGTTACAACACAGAATCTAATTCAAAACTTGACTCGGCTTAAATTTTCTTCCACTAGAAAATAGGGAGGGAATTGGCGTAAAAAAAGCAGAGGACTTACTGAAGAACCCCAAGAGAAAAGACGTGTCTAGAACTGGGTATTGATGAAGTTGCACCACAGAAGAAAGCAGACGAAGATTCCACCGGAGAAATTTTTTCCTTAACATAAATTTGTTTATATATTGCTTATCATTCTTGTTTCAGGTTGGGTATAAAAAAGGCTTGGATGAATGGTGTCAAAGTCAACCTACTTCTGAGGATGGTAGCTCAATGCAATCATCACATGATGATGAAGCTTCAATATTGTCAAAGAAGATTGGTGAAGTAAAGAAACGTAAAGCACATGGCCTTGGATCCGAGCATTGCGCTGGTTGTATCATGTACGGGTTTACTGCTGCTTCTTTAGATTCTTCACAGAATCAGGAAGAGATAGATTCAGAAATAGATACATTGCGGATACAAGTACAAGAGCTGTTGAAAAAGCAAAAAGCAGACCGTTTAAGACTTGATGGTCTGGAGAATCTAGTGGTTCAGCTCATAGACAATTGCCGATCTGAAGAGTCTAACGATGATAAGTCTGATGGGGAGAATTAGTTTGTTGTGCTTGTGATGTTGGAACATTTACTTATTTGATTTCGTTGAGATATTACCCGAATGCCTAAACTTGCTTTTGGATATGTTACTTGAATGGTGTTTGGATGTTTTAAACTTGCTTTTGGATGCTACTTGAATGGTGTTTGGATGTTTTAATTATAAACGTTTATGTTTAATTGTTGGACTTTTAGGAGGTTATTGTTGGGCACGAAGCAGAAAAAATGAAATATATTTAAAAACTTGCCGTTTAAAATATATCGGCAAATATTTATGTGGCTAAAAAAATCATGTCATTAAATCTAAAATGGAAAGCTACTGGTTAAAATAGAAAGTGTGTCACGTAAGATAAAACAATGTAAATTATTGCTATGTGAACATAAAGATATAAGAAATATTTGAAACTTATTGCACAAATGACAAAACATCTAAGGTAAAAACTTATCTGCCCTCGATGTTTGTATCAAATCATACTAATTTACTATGATTTAACTAAGAAGCTATGTATCATATATTCATAAGGTTTGTGTAAACTTGTGAATAATTTTCTATGGAACACCTAATAAGCACCACTTGTGTTGGGCACATGCCTAGCACGGGCATAAACTCACCTAGTAAAACATATATATTACAAATTTACAATCCATTTGATATTTTGAACTGAGACCGAAGCACCTGTTCAAATACTCCCATTTCTAAATTGTAATCAAATAGCAATATAAACTTTATGGAAACAGGAGTTCCCAAACATAAGCATAAGCATTTCCATTCATACCGCTCTTGACTATACGTTATACCATACAATGAAGATTAGAAGTCGAGGCAAGGCAAGGATGTTCTCTGATCCTTCCTTCAGTGGCCAATTTCCAACTCCTTGACAGTTGAAAGCATCAATTACGCTGGATAAGTTATTTAAATTCCAAACTTTCAAGAAGCTGCATCAGGTCAAGGTTAATAGTCATTAGACATTGCAGTTACAATATTTCAGCTGTAGGAGCTCCCTCTCTTCGCCGCTAAGAAGTCCCTGTGACCGCTAGTAAAACTATGGAAATGCCTCTTACTTTTTCCATCCATGACTGGGTCTATAAATAAGCAGTCTCGCGATGGCCGCCCAGAACATCTAGCTCTTAGGATTGAGCCATCAGGCAAAACTAGCTTCCTAAGTAGTTCAAAAATCGTGGTGATCCGACTCATCACTGAAGAAGTTGTCACAACAATCAAATTGCATTTTCAATAAGATCTCTTCTAAATAGTAATGCAGAAGTTCTGGACATAGATAAGAAATGTTGTACTGCATAGTGTAATAGGACCGCTCACCTAACATACACTGCAGAGTGCAGACCCATGTAGCGCTCTTGCAGCACCATGGAATTTAGCTTGCTCTAACATAAACAGAACAGTTAGCTCTTCTAAGCTCAAGCCTTTTCTTTTGTGATCAAATAAGTAAGTTTTCTAAGCTCAAGTTTTTTCCAATAATAAAACACAGAAGCAATAAGATATGAATTCATGAAAATCACCTCAGACACATTGGTGGTTTGAACATCTGCATCGCGTAAAACCAAAAATAGTTATTTGATACATTATTCATATTATAATATGAGGATATGCGAAATAGATTGGCTCAGTTTTAGTGTGTTTTCTCCGCTGCATTAGCGTATGTTGATGCATATAATGAAGTAATGAACTGAGTTTTGACAATGGAATTTTGGGAATTGTTGCAGGCAAGAAATTAGGAACAGAGGAAGAAGAATGCTAGTACAAAATAAGCCATTTCAGAAGAATACGAAACTAACAAAAAGAACTTTTTGATATTCCGACGGAAAAAAGCGACGTGAGGCTATATTTATAAGTGATTACCGACTCAATTTTCCGACCTCAAGCGGTCGAAAAACTTTTATATATATTGGGAGCAAACCCTCATTTCACAGCTCTCTCTTCCACGCCTCACTCTTTTTCTCTACTCTTTCCTTGCCCATTCACCTCTTCGGACTGCCAAAGAAAGAAGTCCAGTAGCGCCACCGTTCACGGCGGCACCACCGCTCAATTGAGGTAAGTGGATTTTTTCCACTGTTTTGCTCCTACTTTTAAGGTTTACTATTTGTATGAGATTTCTAATAGATATCACCATTTTCTTCAAAGGTCCGTGTAGAATTTAGCTTTGATTTAGTTTTCTTCTTCTTTCTGGGTGTTGCTCATATGAAAATATTGACTTGAATCCTTACAGTCTCTGCTTTGAATAATTAACTTCTGAACTTTGTTTATTGTATTTAGTAATGATTTTGAAACTTTGTTAATTTCATCTAACACAAAAGATATCTATGTATATTTTTCGGGTGACTGAGTTGATTGAGCAAAGTTGTTTCATCATCCAGAAGATGTTTCGGTGCACAAAAGAAGAATTGGCAAAATGTTCATGAAGTGGCTATGATTTGTCTGTAAGTAAAGTAGCAGATGGCTACTAATATTATCTTTTTGGGTTTCTCATCTGATGTCTATACTAGCATTAGAGCCCAACTAAAATGTATCTATGAAGAACTTATCCTTCAGTCTTTACTCGTACCTCAAATCAACAAGATTCTGAGGAAGATACATTCATGCCAGTCAAGAATGGAGATTCAATCAATGAATATAAAACAAGCTAGAAATAATTACTTGATGTAAATGAAACTAGCAGTGAAAAAAAATTAATAATCAATTAAAAGCAAACTGGGGAAAAATTAATGTTAGTTTTTTATGTTCTTTATTCATATAATAGGTTGAAGAAGTAACAACTTCATTAGTATTCTTAAATTATTGTATTTTTTTTACTGTGCTTGTATTATACAGATGGCATCTCAGGAAAATGATCGTCCACAAACTACTAGTGCAGTGAGACGTAAATCTAAGGGAAAGAAAATGGTTTCCGAGACTACAGGTTACACTACCTCTCCACTCTACTTATATGCCTCTTACATGTATTCGGAAGTCTTTTTGAAATACAATCATTTGAAATGATTAAAATCATGCATGAACACAATCTCTTTAAATCAACACCTTTCGATATATGAAATATTTTATTCATGCATGTCATATGAGAAATCATAAACTATAAGGTAAAAAGAAAAACTTTTGTGTATGGAACTTCTATAACTCTTAGTGAAATAGTCAACTAAGACAGGCTCCAGTACTCAAACGAATGAAGTAAATGTCTCTCTCTAATTTTAACTGCGGAGTCGCACTAAAAGTATGGAGAGGAGATGTGGAGTTGTCCTATTCGTGAGGCTCATGCTGCTCGAGCTTTGCCCTAAAAAAATTGATATTTCTTTCAATCCACAAGGTATGAATGAATTATGAATTTTGCTTATACCATTTTCAGACCTTTTGCTATTTTGGTCTTCCCTCTTGTGTTGTATAATCTATTGAAAGAAGTTGGTCCAAGCAGTTGGCATAACATGGTATAACTGCATTCAGCTGAGTAATTTGGCACACATTTAATCACCAAACGATCAACTGTTAGCAGTCTGCCATGGCATTGCAAATTTGCAACCACATTGTGAATTTTGCGATGGATCTTGCATAATTCTGAAACGTGAATCCTCTCCAATTCATTCTTGGGTTATCTGGCAGTAATTACAAGTAAATCTGGTGGATTAGACTTTTATGGGCTATGAATGTGAACTTGTCCCTTAGGCACATTGAACTATCCCAAGGTCTTCTTGTCCTTGGGTGGACCCTTGCATACTTTGCGGCGAGAATACATTATATTCTTAAGCTCATAATTTTTCTCGAATTAATCATCAAATTTTATGGATCTTTATAGGTACACAGAGTCAAAAGTTTGTAGAGGTTGGAACGCTGGATGCTTTGGGGAGGCTGGTTATTGCTCCTGCTGAGACTATTGGGTAAACAACAGTACTTCTGTTAGTTTTTAGTTATTGAATATATGTTTTTACATATGTCAAATTTAATGCAGGTTTTTTCCCTTCACTCAATCAATAAATGTGATGGTGGATTCTATTAAATCATTTTATCGTGATGCTTGGAGTTCCTGGGGAGAGATACCTGTCTATAACAAAGAACAAATGTGGAATCACTTTCGGGTACAAATAAACTAATTCTTTATACTATTTACAGAAAATAGTCAAAAATGCCTTTAAACTATGTGAAATTGAACAAAAATGTCTTCCGTTAATAGTTTGGTCCAAAATGCCCCTATTGTTACTTAATAGGTCAAAAAAATTCCTTTTCCAAATGTCCTTTTTCCAAATAAATATGTTAATTTTTTTTTCATTTTAAACACATTCTTTCTGGACCATACTACTGAGGACAAGGAAATTTTTAGACCAAACTATTAACTGAGGAATTTTTTGTTCAATTTTACATAATTCAAGTACATTTTTGACCATTTTTCGTATTATTTATCAAATTACGTTTTTACATCTAATGTTATAAATTATTTTCAGACGAAGTGTACATGGTATCCCCAACATGATTATAAAATATTTTGTAATTTTGAGATAAATGCTGCTTATATGTTTAACCATATCTCGGGGAGTGTTTGGGAAAAGAATCAAATACCCGATTAGATGCTAGAAGATATATCAGCTAAACTTATTGAAAAGTGGACCACTGAGAAATTTCAAAAGACGAGCATCGAAGCAAAGGCACCACGAGCCTCCAACAAGGGTGACTCATTGCACATCGGGGGTTTAGCTAGTATAGGGGCTCATCAAAGGAAATTGGTGACTTGTTTATTAAATTTTCCTTCATTTTTACTAAATGCAATTGAACTTTTAACCAACTCATATTTTTTGTTTTGCAGGAAAAGAAAAAAGGGAGAAATATGGGTTATGATGAAGCTTCAATATTATCGAAGAAGGTTGGTGGAGTAAAGAAACGTAAAGCACGCGGCCTTGGATCAGAACATTGTGTAGGTTGTATCATGTACGGGTTTACTGCTGCTTCTTTAGATTCTTCACAGAATCAGGAAGAGATAGATTCAGAAATAGATTCAATGCAGATACAAGTACAAGAGCTGTTGAAAAAGCAAAAAGCAGACCGTTTAAGACTTGATGGACTGGACAATCTAGTGGTTCAGCTCATAGACAATTGCCGATCTGAAGAGTCTGACGATGATAAGTCTGATGGGCAGAATTAGTTTGTTGTGCTTGTGATGTTGGAACATTTACTTGTTTGATTTCGTTGGGATAATACCTGAATGGTGTCTGAATGTCTAGACTTGCTTTTGGATGTTGCTTGAATGGTGTTTGGATGTTTTAGACTTGCTTTTGGATGTTACTTGATTGATGTTGGAACATTTACTTGTTTATGCACATGCCTAGCACAGGCATAAACTCACCTAGTAAAACATATGTTACAACCCATTTGATATTTTGAACTGATGCCGAAGCACCTGTTCAAATACTCCCATTGCTAAATTGTACTGAGCAAGGTGGACCCACATGTTTATGTGGGGGTGCACATGCACCTGTTAACCTCAAAAAAAATTATGTTTATATATGTATATTTATCTTGAGAAACTGACAGAAATTAAATATAATTAATAGTGCTCCTATAGAATGCATGAAATGGTACTATGTAACGCTGGTACAAGCTAAAAGATCTGCCCATGCGACTAGGGTTCTATCCCAGGCCTCATTATCAAATAGCAATATAAAATTTATGGAAACAGGAATTCCCAAACATAAGCATAAGCATTAGCATTTCCATTCATACCGGCACTTATCTATACGCTATATTGTACAATGAAGCAATCAGGTGACCAACAGTACAAAATTATGGTGAAGAATCTCAAAAACATTTAAATAGTCTAGACTGCCCCAACCACCTGAAGAACTAAAGTGCTCACAACTTATTGAGAGAGCAAAACTACTAAAACAAAAGCTTCCATTATGTATAGAAGTAAGAAGTTCATACAATTATGCCCTTTTGAGTATCAAGTTGATGAAATTTATGAACTCCTGGAAGTCAGAGCATGGAATGTCTTGTTTCAAGCCCCTAAATTTACCATTCTCTTGATGTCAAATTAATCTAGATACAAATCTGTGACCACGGTGACAAAAAAAGTAGTTAAAAATTGACAAAATAGCAACCACATTACGATAAGAAATCTGATATATCAGAGAATGTACTGTGATCCTTCAACAAACAGTGTGTTAATGAATATAGTGAACTGGGAAATGTTGTGGGCAAAAAAATTAGGAACAAGACTACTAGAAAATCGGCCATTTCAGAATAATACCCAAAAAATTGTATCTTTCAAAACCTTCTTTATTCCCCCGTGGATTGACATCCTTGTAGAATGCTGTCAATGCATCCCATGTACACCATCCAAACTAATCTAAATGTGCTTCCACCTGAGAAGAATAACACATCAGCCCTGCAAAAGAGCTGTTGGCCTATTGCAACTTAAACACAGAAAATGCTCATCTATAACTCCAGTAAGCTCCTTTTTGTTGTCAATATACTTAAATGTTCCCATATGATTCTCAAGTATCCTGCAAAAGAATATAAAATAGAGGATATAGGAAACAAGAGTTTCAACAATGGAATTTTGGGAATTGTTGTAGGCAAGAAAGAAGAATACCACACAATAAGCCATTTCAGAAGAAGAACTTTTTGATACTCCAACAGAAAGATTGCGAAAATCGACGCTGCATTTATAAGTCAATACCGACACGAATTTCCGACGCAAGACGTCGCAAAACTTAAATATATATTGGGAGCAAACCCTCATTTCTCAATACTCTCATCCTCGCCTCACTCTTTTTCTCTACTCTTTCCTTGCCGATTCACCTCCTAGGACAGCGAAAAAAAGTCGTCTAGTAGCGCCACCGTTCACTGCGGCACCACCGCTCAGTTGAGGTGAGTGGATTTTTTCCTTGTTCCACTGTTTTGCTCCCAAGGTTTACTATTTCTATGAGATTTTGGATAGATCTGGATAGATAACACCATTTTCTTCAAAGTTCCGTATAGAATTTAGCTTTGATTTAGTTTTCTTCTCCTTTCTCGGTGTTACTCATATGAAAATATTAACGTCTCTGCTTTGTCTAATTAACTTCTGAACTTTGTTTATTGTATTTAGTAATGATTTTGAAGCTTTGTTAATTTTATCTAACACAAAAGATAGAACCATCTATATATACTTTTCGGGTGATTGAGCAGAAGATGTTTCGTTACCCGGAAGGGTAGCTGAGAGCATATTCAAAATTCCCGGCTTATTTCTAATCAAATGTATCCTTTAGTCTTTACTCATACCTCAAATCAACAAGATTATGAGGAAGATACGTCCATGCCAGACAAGAATGGAGATTCAATCGATGAACATAAAAGAAGTGAGAAATAATTATTTGATGACAATGAACGAGTTTTGGGCTAAAATTATCTCTTACTTATGGGAGTAGGTTTATTTTGGTTTTTCAAATATAACTTGAGCATGTTTAGTCTCTTAACTTTGCTAAACTTGACCACTTTTTGATCTTTTTAATAGAGCCTGTTTAAAAGTAAGGATGTTAAACCCATGTGACACCTACCTGACGTGTAAAATATAAAATTCATTGGACAATACTCATTACCCTTGTGATAGCTGTTCAGAAGCCATATTCCTGATTTTTGATAGCTGCATTTCAAGGCTGATTTGTTGAGATTCTCACCTTGAACTGCTTCCATGAGAAATCACTACATGTACAGCAAGAGCGTGGGGGTTCTTTGAGGCCAATTATTTTGGTCCATTATGGTAGCTTTTCTAAGGTTGTGTTGTCGCACCTTAAGGCCATTTTGTTACTGTCTTTAAGAAAAAATGATTATTTTTTCGAGTGGGGCAGATTGTTGTGTTCTAAAGTATTGTCTTCTGATAGTAATAACTACTAGTATACTAATTCTAAGATGTGTAGAAGGCAAGAAGAAATAAAATGTGTATCAATCAAGAAAGAGACACTATCAGTTGAAATTTGTACCGTTAGAAAAATTATCTTTGCTGTTAGTTTTTAACATTGTTATGTTAGGGAGACCAAAAGTGCTTCACTTTAGCAAAGTTAAGGGATTAAAAATGCTCAAGTTATATTTGAAAGACCAAAATGAACCTACTCCCGCAGATGAGGGATAATTTTAGCCCAAAACTCAAAATGAAATAAGCATGATAAAAATTAAATGATCAATTTAAATCAAGGGAAAAAAATAATGTTTTTTTTTATTTATGTTCTTTAGTCATATAATAGGTTGAAGAAGTAACCACTTTATTACTAGTATTCTTATTTATTTTTTACTATGCTTGTATTATACAGATGGCATCTCAGGAAAACGATCGTCCAGAAAGTACTAATGCAGTGAGACGTAAATCTAAGGGAAAGAAAAAAGTTTCTGAGACTACAGGTTACACTGCCTCTCCACTCTACTTATATGCCTCTTACATGTATTCGGAAGTCTTTTCGAAATACAATCGTTTGAAATGATTAAAATCAAGCATGAACACTACCTTTAAATAAACACACTTCGATAAATGAAATGTTTTATTCATGCATGTCATATCAGAAATCATAAATTACGACACAAAAAGAAAAACTATTGTCTATGGAACTTCTATAACGGTTAGCGAAATAATCAACCAAGACAAGCTCTAGTATTCAAAAAGAATGAAGTAAATGTCTCACTCTAATTATAAGTGCGGAGTCACACTAAAAGTATGGAGAGGAGATGTGAAGTTGTCCTATTCGTGAGGCTCATGCTGCTTGAACTTTGCCCTCGAAGATTCTGATATTTCTTTCTATCCACAAGGTATGAATGAACTTTTTTTATACCATGTTCAGAGGTTTTGCTATTTTGGTCTTCCCTTTTGTGTGTTGCATAATCCGTTGAAAGCAGTTGGCATAACATAGTATAAATGCATCCAGTTGAGTAATTTGATCCACAAACACCTAGCATAATGACACTCAACAAGTATATGTTCCCTTGTTTCATCTTCCAGCTGGCAAACACACAATTAGTCACCAATCGATCGACTATTAGAAGTCTCCCATGGCATTGCAAATTCGCAGCCACATTGTGAGTTTTGTATTGAATCTTGCATAATTCTGAAACATTAATCCTCTTCAATTCATTCTTGGGTTATCTGGCAGTAGTTACAAGTAAATTTGGTGGATTAGACTTTTATGGGCTAGAGTTGTGAACTTGTCCCTTAGGCACATTGAACTATCCCAAGATCTTCTTGTCCTTGTGTGGACCCGTACATACTTTGAGGCGAGAATACATTATACTCTTAAGCTTATAAATTTTTCCGAATTAATTATCAAAATGTATGGATCTTTACAGGTACACAGAGTCAAAAGTTTGTAGAGATTGGAACGCTGGATGCTTTGGCGAGGCTGGTTATTGCTCCTGCTGAGACTATTGGGTAAACAACAATACTTCTGTTAGTTTTAGTTATTGAATATATGTTTTTACATACGTTAAATTTAATGCAGGTTTATTCCCGGCTTCCAATCTGCAAATGCGATTATTTGCAGACGCCGTGTGCATGGTATCCCCAACATGAATATCATATATTTTGTAATTTTGAGATAAATGCTGCTTTTTTGCTTAACAAAACCTTGGAGAGTGCTCGGGAAATGAATCAGAAGCCCGATTGGATGCTAGAAGGTTTATGGGCTAGACTTATTGAAAAGTGGACCACTGAGAAATTTCAAAAGCCGAGCATCCAAGCAAAGGCACCAAGGACTCATCAAAGGAAATTGGTAACTTGTTTATTAAATTTTCCTTGATTTTAACTAAATGTGATTTAACTTTTAAACAACCTATATTTTTTGTTTTGCAGGAGAAGAAAAAAAGGAGAACTATGACTTATGATGAGGTCTCAGAGGAGAAACACATGAAAAATAAAAAGGATGGTCATAATACTGTGGTGGAGTCACATGTTGAGAGGACAAATGTAAGATCTTAGCTTCAGAGCTATTATATTTTCCTTAACATGAATTTGTTTATATATTGCTCATCATTCTTGTTTCAGGTTGGGTATAAAAAAGGCTTGGATGAATGGCAGCAAAGTCAACCTACTTCTGACGATGATAGCTTAACCCAATCGTCAGATGATGATGAAGCTTCAACATTGTCGAAGAAGATTGGTGGAGTAAAGAAAGGTAAAGCACGCGGCCTTGGATCAGAGCATTGTGTAGGCTGTATCTTGTACGGGTTTACTGCTGCTTCTTTAGATTCTTCGCAGAATCAAGAAGAGATAGATTCAGAGATAAAATAATTGCGGATACAAGTACAAGAGCTGTTGAAAAAGCAAAAAGCAGACCATTTAAGACTTGATGAACTGGAGAATCTAGTGTGTCAGCTCATAGACAATTGCCGATCTGAAGAGTCTGACGATGATGAGTCTGATGGGGAAAAATAGTTTGTTGTGCTTTTGATGTTGAAACATTTACTTGTTTGATTTCGTTTGGATATTACCTGAATGGGTTCTGAATGTCTAGACTTGCTTTTGGATCTTTCTTGAATGGTCTTTGGATGTTTTAGATTTGATTTTGTATGCTACTTGAATGGTCTTTGGATGTTTTAGTTATAAACGTTTTTGTTCAATTGTTGGAATTTTAGGAGGTTTGATTGTTGGGCACAAAACAAAAAGAATGAAATATTTTTTAAAACTTGCAGTCTAAAATATATCCATAAATATTTATATGGCTAAAATATCATGTCATCTAGCATAAAACAGAAAGCAGTGAAGAGAAATTTTTGCTTGATGTTTATATCATATCACACTAAGTATCAATAGCAAATTGAACTGAGGTCGAAGCACCTGCTCAGTTTAGTGTGTTCTCTCCACTGCATTAATTAGGAACAAAGGAAGAAGAATACTCCAGTACCAAATAAGCCATTTCAGAAGAAGAACAAAAAACCAAAGCTTTTTGATAATCCGACGGAAAAAAAGGACATAAAGCGCGGGAAAATCAACGCTGCAGTTATAAGTCACTACCGACGCAAATTTCCGACCTCAGCCGTCGCAAAACTTAAATATATATTGGGAACCAAACCCTCATTTCTCAATTCTCACTTCCTCGCCTCACTCTTTTTCTCTACTCTTTCCTTGGCGATTCACCTCTTAGGACAGCGAAAGAAAGCCGTCCAGTAGCGCCACCGTTGATGGCAGCACCACCGCTCAGTCGAGGTAAGTGGATTTTTTCCTTCTTCCACAGTTTTTCTCCCAAAGGTTTACTGTTTCTATGAGATTTTGAATAGATCTGGATAGGTATCACCATTTTCTTCAAAGGTCCGTGTAGAATTTAGCTTTGATTTAGTTTTCTTCTTCTTTCTAGGTTTTGTTCATATGAATATATTAACTTGAATCCTTATAGTCTCTGCTTTGACGAATTAACTTCCGAATTTTGTTTATTGTATTTACCACTAATGATTTTGGAACTTTGTTAATTTTATCTAACACAAAAGATAGAAAAATCTATGTATAATTTTCGGGCGATTGAGCAGAAGATGTTTGATTACCCCGGAAGGGTAGCTGAGTGCTTGTTCATAATTCCCGGCTTATTTCTAATCAAATGTATCTATGAATAACTTATCCTTCAGTCTTTACTTGTAGCTCAAATCAACAAGATTATGAGGAAGATACATCCATGCCACACAAGAATGGAGATTCAATCGATGAACATAAAACAAGCGAGAAATAATTACTTGATGAAAATGAAACGAGCAATATAAAAAATTTAATGATCAATTTAAAGAAAGGGAAAAATCAATATGTTAGTTCTTTTATGTTCTTTAGTCATGTAATAGGTTGAAGAAGCAACAACTTTATTAGTATTCTTAAATTAGTATTATTTTTAACTATGCTTTTATTATTCAGATGGCATCTCAGGAAAACGATCATCCACAAAGTACTAGTGCAGTGAAACGTAAATCTAAGGGAAAGAAAAAAGTTTCCGAGACTACAGGCTACACTACCTCTCTACTTATATGCCTCTTACATGTTTACAAAAGTCTTTTTGAATTACAATCATTAAAATCATGCGTGTCATATGAGAAATCATAAATTACAACGCAAAAAGAAAAACTATTGTGTATGGAACTTCTATAATGCATAGTGAAATAGTTAACCAAGACAGGCTCTAGTACTCAAAAGAATGAAGTAAAAGTCTCTCTAAGATGTGGAGATCCTGCTCGAGCCTGAGTAAAGAATGAAGTAAATGTACTCAAAGATTCTGATTTTTCTTTCTGTCCACAAGGTATGAATGAATTTTGCTTATACCATTTCAAAGCTTTTGCTATTTTGGTCTTCCCCTTTGCGTGTTGCATAGTCCATTGAAATAAATTGGTCCAAGCAATCGGTGTAACATAGCATAACTGCATCCAGTTGAGTAATTTGGTCAAGAAACACCTAGCATAATGACAGTTAACAAATATATGATCCCTTGTTCATCTTCCAGCTGGGAAAACATACATTTAGTCACCAATCGATCAACTGTTAGCAGTCTTCCATGGCATTGCAAATTCGCAACGACATTGTGAATTTTGTGTTGGATTTTGCATAATTTTGAAACATTTACCCTCTCCAATTCATTCGTGGGTTATCTTGCAGTAGTTACAAGTAAATCTAGTGGATTAGACTTTTATGGGCTATGAATTGTGAACTTGTCCTTTAGGCACATTGAACTATCCCAAGGTCTTCTTGTCCTTGGGTGGACCCTTACATACTTCGAGGCGAGAATAATTATACTCTTAAGCTCATAATTTTTCTCACATTAATTATCAAAATTTATGGATCTTTACAGGTACACAGAGTCAAAAGTTTGTAGAGGTTGGAACGCTGGATGGTTTTGGGAGGCTGGTTATCGCTCCTGCTGAGACTAATGGGTAAACAATACTTTTGTTAGTTTTTAGTTATTGAATATATGTTTTTACTTATGTTAAATTTAATGCAGGTTTTTTCCCTCCACCCAATCTATAAATGTGATTATGGATTCTATAAAATCATTTTATCATGATGCTTGGAGTTCCTGGGGCGAGATACATGTCTTTGACAGAGAGCAGATGTGGAATCACTTTAGGGTACAAATAAATTAATTCTTTATAAAATTACTTTTTTTCATCTAATGTTATTAATTATTTGCAGACGAAATGTTCATGGTATCCCGAACATGATTATAAGATATTTTGTAATTTTGAGCTAAATGCTATGTATATGTTTAACGATATCTTGGAGAGTGCTTGGGAAAAGAATCAGAAGCCCGATTGGATGCCAGAAGATATATGGGCTAGACTTAATGAAAAGCGAACCACTGCAAAATTTCAAAAGACCAGCATCAAAGCAAAGGCACCACGAGCTTCCAACAACAGTGACTCATTGGACATCAGGGGTTCAGCTAGTATGGGGACTCATCAAAGGAAATCGGTAACTTGTTTATTAAATTTTCCTTGATTTTTACTAAATTCTGTTGAACTTTTAACCAACTCATATTTTTTGTTTTGCAGGAAAAGAAAAAAGGGAGAACTATGACTTATGATAAGGTCTTAGAGGAGAAACAGGTGAAAAAGAAAAAGGATGGTCATGGTACTTTGGTCGAGCCACATGTTGAGAGGACAAATGTAATATCTTTGCTTCAGAGCTATTATCTTTTCCGTAACACGAATGTGTTTATATATACTGCTTATCATTCTTGTTTCAGGTTGGGTATAAAAGAAGCTTGGATGAATAGCGTCAAAGTCAACCCACTTCTGAGGATGATAGCTCAAAACAATCGCCAGATGATGATGAAGATTCAATATTGTCAAAGAAGATTGGTGGAGTAAAGAAACATAAAGAACGCGGCCTTGGATCAGAGCATTGCGTAGGCTGTATCACGTATGGATATACTGCTGCTTCTTTAAGTTCTCCGTTGAAACAGAATGAGGAAGAGATAGATTCATTGCGGATACAAGTACAGGAGTTGTTGAAAAAGCAAAAAGCAGACCGCTTAAGAGTTGCTGGACTGGAGAATCTAGTGCGTCATCTCTTAGACAAATGCTGATATGATGAGCCTGACGATGAGTCTGATAGGGAGAATCAGTTTGTTGTGCTTGTGATGTTTAAACATTTACTTGTTTGATTTCGTTGGGATATTACTTGAATGGTGTCCGAATGTCTAGACTTGCTTTTGCTTTTAGATGTTGCTTGAATGGTGTTTGGATGTTTTAGACTTGCTTTTGGATGCTACTTGAATGGCGTTTGGATGTTTTAGTTATAAACGTTTATGTTTAATTGCTGGAATTTTAAAAGGTTTGATTTTTGGGCACAGAGCAGAAAGAATGAAATATTTTTTAAAACTTGCTATCTAAAATATATTGGTAAATATTGTGTGGCTAAAAAAATCATGTCATCAAACATATAACGGATAGCTCCCTGTTAAAAAAGAAAGTGTCATGGAAGATAAAACAACGCAAATAACTGTTATGTGAACATTAATGGTTAATCATTTTTCAAATTTACTTCAATGAACTTGAAAGATAGAACTTGCTAGGTTTAAACTTGATTCACCTATAAGAAATTTTGAAATTTGTTGCACAAATGGCAAAACATTCAAGGTAAAAACTTATGTTTATATCAAATTATATTGATTTACTATGATTAAGTTATAAATTAAGGTAAAATACTTATTAATAAACTATGATTTAGTTCTAAGAGTAGTCTGTGATGCTATGTGTCATATTCATTAGGTCTGTGTAAACGTGTCAGTAGTTTCTTTAGAACACCTAATAAGCACCACTTATGTTACTATAAACTCACCCAGTATAACATATATATTACTCCCAATTCTAAATTATATCCAGTATCACAGAAAATGCTCATCTATAACTCCAGTACCTTTTTGTTGTCAAGTATCCTGAAAAAGAATATAAAATAGCGGATATTCTTCTTTAGTTTGAAAGCTAATATTGGAGGCAATCATCGTCTTCTTCCTGAATATGACATACTTGATACAATTCTTTATCAGCGTAAATTCATGAAAATCACCTCAGACACATTGATGGTTTGCACATTTGCATCGCCTAAAACAAAAAATAGTTATTTGATTCATAATTCATATTATAACATTAGCGTATGTTTCGACAATGGAATTTTGGGAATTGTTGCAGGCAAGAAATTAGGAACAGAGGAAAAAGAAAGCGACGGAAAAGGCGACGTAAAGATTGCGAAAGTCGAGGCTGTATTTATAAGTGATTACCGACTCAATTTTCCGACTTCAAGCGGTCGAAAAACTTGAATACATATTGGGAGCAAACCCTCATTTCTCAACTCTCTCTTCCTCGCCTCACTCTTCTTCTCTACTCTTTCCTTGCCCATTCACGTCTTCGGACACCCAAACAAAGCCCTCCAGTAGCGCCACCGTTCACGGCGAAACCACCGCTCAGTTGAGGTAAGTGTAATTTTCCTTCTTCAGAGTTTTTTCTCCCACTTTTAAGGTTTTCTATTTCTATGAGATTTTGAAATAGATCTGGATAGATATCTCCATTTTCTTCAAAGTTCCGTATAGAATTTAGCTTTGATTTAGTTTTCTTTTTTTTTCTGGATGTTGCTCATATGAAATTATTAACTAGAATCCTTGTAGTCTCTGTTTTTGACTAATTAACTTCTGAACTTTGTTTTTTGTGGAGTATTCAGTAATGATTTTGAAACTTTGTTAATTTTATCCAATACAAAAGATAGAACCATCTACACATACCTTTTCGGTTGATGGAGCAGAAGATGTTTGGAAGGTTAGATGAGTGCATGTTCAAAATTCCGGCTTATTTCTAATCAAATGTATCTATGAAGAACTTATCCTTCAGTCATTACTTGTAGCCCAAATCAACAAGATTATGACGAAGATACATCCATGCCACACAAGAATGGAGATTCAATCGATGAACATAAAATAAGCGAGAAACAATTACCGGATGAAAATGAAACTAGCAATAAAATTGAGAGAAGTATCAAAAACACCCCTAAATTTGGCGCAAATTATTAGTTTCATCCCTGAACTATAGACAGTCTTAGAAACACCCCTTTACTTGACTAACTAAACTTAGATACACCCCCGATATGTCACATGACATAGCAAGTGGTCTCAAACTCTTGTAGGAGCATGAGGTTCTTAATAAAAATCGAGAGAAGTGTTGAAAACACCCCTAAACTTGACGAGAATTTAGGGGTGTATTTCACTAATGTTGCAAGATCGGGGGTGTATTTAGCTTCAATTAGTCAAGTAAAGGGGTGTTTTTAAGGCTGTCAATAGTTCGGAGATGAAACTAATAATTTGCGCCAAGTTTAGGGGTGTTTTCGATACTTCTCTCTAAAAAATTTAATGATCAATTTAAAGCAAGGGAAAAATTAATTTGTTGGTCTTTTTATGTTCTTTAGTCATCATATAATAGATCAAAGAAGTAACAACATTATTAGTATTCTTAAATTATTATTATTATTATTATTATTATTATTATTTTACCATGCCTGTATTATACAGATGGCATCTCAGGAAAACGATCGTCCACAAAGTACTAATGCTGTAAAACGTAAATCTATGGGAAAGAAAAAAGTTTCCGAGACTATGGGTTACACTACCTCTCTACTTGCAGGTCACTACACTCTACTTATATGCCTCTTACATGTATTCGGAAGTCTTTTCGAAATACAATCATTTGAAATGACTAAAATCACGCATGAACACAATCTATAAATCAATACCTTTCGATAAATGAACTGTTTTATTCATGCATGTCATATGACAAATCATAAATTACGACGCAAAAACTGTTGTTCATGGATATAACACTTAGTGAGATAGTCAACCAATACAGGCTCTAGCACTTAAAAGAATGAAGTAAATGTCTCTCTCTAATTATTAGTGCGGAGTCACGCTAAAATTATGGAAGAGATGTGGAGTTGTCCTATTCGTGAGGCTCATGCTGCTCGAGCTTTGCCCTCAAAGATTCTGATATTTCTTTATATCCACAAGCTTTTCCCTCAGAGCTTTTGTTATTTTGGTCTTCCCTTTGTGTGTTGCACAATCCACTGAAAGCAGTTGCCATAACATAGTATAACTGCATCCAGCCAGTTGAGTAATTTGATCCACAAACACCTAGCATAATGGCACTCAACAAATAAATGATCCGTTGTTTCATCTTCCAGCTGGCAAAACACACAATTAGTCACCAATCGATCGATTATTAGCAGTCTGCCATGGCATTGCAAATTTGCAGCCACATTGTGAATTTTGTATTGAATCTTGCATAATTCTGAAACATTAATCCTCTCCAATTCATTCTTGGGTTATCTGGCAGTAGTTACAAGTAAATATGGTGGATTAGACTTTTATGGGCTATGAATTGTGAACTTGTCCCTTAGGCACATTGAACTATCCCAAGGTCATTTTGTCCTTGTGTGGACCCTTGATTATCAAAATTTATGGATCTTTACAGGTACACAGAGTCAAAATATTGGAGAGGTTGGAACGCTGGATGCTTCGCGGAGGCTGATTATAGCTCCTGCTGAGACTATTGGGTAAACAGTTGTACTTTTTGTTAGCTTTTAGTTATTGAATATATGTTTTTACCTATGTTAAATTTAATCCAGGTTTTTGCCCTCCACCCAATCTCTAATTGCGATTATGGATTCCATTAAATCATTTTATCGTGACATTTGGAGTTCCTGGGGATAGATACCTGTGTATGATAGAGAACAAATGTGGAATCACTTTAAGGTAAGAATAAATTATTTCTTTATATTATCATCAAATTACTTTTTTACATCTATTGTTTTTAATTTTTTGCAGACAAAGTGCGCATGACATCCCCAACATGATTATGAAACATTTTATAAGTATGGGATAACCGCTGCTTTTATGCTTAATGATTTCTTGCGGTGTGCTCAGGAAATGAGTCAGAAGCCCGATTGGATGCTAGAAGGTATATGGGCTGCACATAATGAAAAGTGGACCACTGAGAAATTTCAAAAGACGAGCATCCAACATGTTGTGAAAAATAAGAAAGATGGTCGTAGTACTTTGGTCGAGCCATATGTTGAGACAAATGTAAGATCTTAGCTTCAGAGCTATTATTGTTTACTTAACATGAGTTTGTCTATATATTTCTTGCCTATCATTCATGTTTCAGGTTTGGTATAAAAAAGGTGTGGGTGAATGGCGTCAAAGTCAACCTACTTCCGAGGATGATAGCTCAGACCAATCGCCAGATGATGATGAAGCTTCAATATTGTCGAAGAAGATTGGTGGAGTAAATAAAAGTAAAACAAGCGGCCTTGGATCAGAGCATTGCGTAGGCTGTATCAAGTATGCATTTACTGCTGCTTCTTTAAGTTCTCCGTTGAAACAGAATGAGGAAGAGATAGATTCATTGCGGATACAAGTACAAGAGTTGTTGAAAAAGCAAAAAGCAGACCGTTTAAGACTTGCTGGATTGGAGAAGCTAGTGCGTCCTCTCTTAGACGAATGCTGATATGATGAGTCTGATAGGGAGAATTAGTTTGTTGTGTTTGTGATGTTGAAAAATTTACTTGTTTGATTTCGTTGGGATATTACCTGAATGTCTAGACTTGCTTTTGATTTTGGATGTTATTTGAATGGTGTTTGGATGTTTTGTATTTGCTTTTAGATGCTTTACTTGAATGGTGTTTGGATGTTTTAGTATAAAGCGTTTATGTTTAATGCTTTGATTGTTGAACAATAAGTCTAAGAAAAAATGAAAGATTTTTTTAAACTTATGATTTAAAATATGCCCTAAATATTTATATAGCTAAAAATCATGCCATTAAGAATTAATGGAAAGCTTAAAGACAAATTGTCTTTGAATATACAAAGGTACTATCCTTTTTGAAACCTACAAAAAAAAAGCGTGTAATATTCATAGAAACTGTTTTGTGAACGTTGACGGTTAATCGTTTTTCAAATTACTCATGAGCTTTGATAAGATTGAACTTCCCAGGATTAAACTTGGTTAAGCAATAAGAAATATTTGAAACTTGCTGCACATAACACCTAGGGTAAAAACTTAACCACACTCAATGTTTACATTAAACCATACTAATTAATTATAATTGTCAGAAGTTAAAGTAAAAATGTGTATTAATAAACTATAATCCACACTCAATATTTACGTTAAACCATACTAATTTATTATAATTGTCAGAAGTTAAAGTAAAAATGTGTATTAATAAACTATAATTTAGTTATAAGAGTGGTAGGTGAGGCCATGTATCATATATTCATTAGGTAAGTGCGAGTAAAGTTCTATAAAGCACCTAATACGCACCACATTTGATATTTTGAACCAACGCCAACGCAGCTGTCCAAATACTCCCAATTCTAAATTTTATAAGTATCAAAATATCATTTCTATTCATAGCGCAAATTATCCATACGTTATATCTTACATTGAAGCAAGCAAGTGACGAACAATACAAATGGTGAGAGATTACAAAATTGTGGGGAAGAATCTCAACAAGATCACTCGGATACGAACAGTAAGAGTCAACTGACTACATCTTAGCAGGAGATGTCTTTACCAAAAAGTCCACTTATTCCTTTAGCAGGATCCTCCTGTTTTACAAGGGACTCACCAACTAGCACCTACAGAGATGCAACAACATTATCATATATGAATTATGATTGACAAGGGTATAAATCAAACTACACTATTGATCAGAATGCACGTATCATGGTAGATGGTGAAACAAAATTGTCAAATAAAGACCAGAGATCTAGGCAAAATCATATTTAGAAAATAGCCACTAGCAACTATCATCCTCTAGCATCTGTTTTGGAATGATTATACGCAGTCATTGTGAATTTCAAAATTAGAAAAGAAGCTTACCGCTTTTACACCAGCTTCTTGTACATAACCAATATCAGTTGGAGTAAATAGTCCAGACTCCCCAACAACCTGAAGAAATTAAGTGGCAGTGAAGTCACAGCTTATTGAGAGAGCAAAACTACTAAAACAAAAACTTCCATGATGTATAGAAGTTCATACAATTATGCCCTTCTCCCGAATCCTTTCCCCACGCTCTCCTTCCAGAAGTTTCTTGGTATTGCTAATGTCCACCTTGAAAGTTCCTGGTAACACAAAAGTTGATTTAGTCTTAAACAATTGAAGTTCAGTTGATTAAGCATGTTACCCATAACTTCATTATTCTGTTTGTACATTTTTCCCTAACCCTATATGTAGCCAGAAATCATGACTTTCTATGGAAGTGAACAGGGATTTAGAATCTGTGTCTTAATGAAGGAATCTTGATTAATTTATCCAATGCTTTGGAGTTCATTTTGTTTAATTTCCTTACATGCTAGGTTATCATCTTACATCCCCCTCTCCCTTGCACCACCCAAACCCAAGAGGGCCACGTACACCTTTGCTGTTCAATTTGTCTCCTTATAGCAGTTGGCAATATGTAGTCTGTCAAAAAATGAGTAGATTGGCGGTGTAGAATTAATTATGCAAATTACCAAGGTCTCTGTTATTGATGCCAATCAGCTCAACCCCGTCAATTCCGAGGACACGGTCCATTTCCATCTCATCATGTACCTAAAAACAAGAAATTAAAATGGTTATGAAAGGAAAAGAAATAGAACAGATAAACAATAAAAGAAACTTGTTTCTCATGGAAAAGTGAGAATACTTGCAATGACAAAAATATCAACATCAACAAAGGAATTATTAGTTTATAATGGGAATACAATAGAAATCCAAACCAATATATGCGGATTGAAAAGAATCTTAGTTAGGATCAAGTGCTTACTATCATACAAAAGTTATAGCAGATAGCATTATGCTCAATTTTATTTCTTAACCAAACACATTTAGCAAACATCATGTTCAACCATGACTCAAACCCGGTAATTACTGACTCATCACTTGGGCTTGCCATAGGTAGGATATTGGCATTACCCAACAATCCCCTCCCCCTAGGCAAACACCTACCACACAACATGATCCTGGGAATCGAACCCATGACATTGACTCTGATACCACTTGTTAGAATCAAATGTTCACCATCATGCCAAAAGTATAGCTGATAATAGGGGTGCAACTTTATTACTTAACTAATCCTATCAAGCAAGCACCATATTCGGCCATGACTATGAGCAAGGTCATACGTGGTCCATCACCTGGGCCTAGACATGGGTAGGATGTTGGAATTACCCAACAATCTTTCATAAAGAGAAGAACTTACACCAATAATACTTCATTGTCTATGAAACATATTAACTACCTTGAACAAACGGACATTGACATTTTCACTTTCATCAATGAAAATAGACAGTTTTTCGAATATGAGGTAGATTTTGAAAAAAAATAATTCCCTTTCAGTTCATGCAATGGTCAAAAAGTAGGGGTGGAGAAAGTAACAATTTACCTCAACTAGTGCTGTCAATCCAAGTAATTTGCAGATCTTAATCATATACTGGATGTCAAGATTTGGTAGGACAGCAGCAATTAACAGAATTGCATCGGCACCTTTGACCCGAGCATAGTAGATTTGCCAAGCCTCTATAACAAATTCTTTACATAACAAAGGGCACTGCAAAAGTTGGAGCTCAATGAAAAACTGTAAAGGACTCAATTATGATATATTATAGGTGGTACACAAGAAACTTTGAGGGAATCTGCATACCTCTACTCCAGCATTCCTTATGGCCTCTAGATTTTCAAAGCTTCCCTAGTTGACAAAAATAAAGAGAATCATAATAGCAATTTTGGAAAATCATTTGACAATCTGCATCTAAGCACATCCACGATACACCAAGAATCAGTATGGTTTATGAACTAATTCTCACAGTTGATGTCACTTCCTAACAACTCCATTATACATCCCAATTCCTGGGAGACTAATAAGAATGTACCTACCTTCACAACAGCGAATCATGCAGATTTAGTCACGCACTTAAATGGGATGGTTTATCCTTTCCTTATCAAAAAGGTAATCTGTAACATAAACATATCCTAGTTACAGGTTTTTCAACACTTCAATTACAATTTAAGGTCCTACTAGGAAAAGGATACAAATCGTTATTACTATTACTGTTTGATTGGTAGAAAAGGATATAAATCTTTCAGCATTTCTGATTAGATTCCCTTTGCATCAAAAGGAAAAATAATGCTTGCAACTTTGTCAAATACTTTAATTACAACTTAAGATTCCTGCTAGAAAAACATAGGGGAGAAACTAGCGTCAATATTTTCATCTTAAGAATGACCATGAAATTTACCTTATTTTGGTCATTGCATCTACATTATGAAATTTAGTTACTGATAGTAACCATCTCTGATAGTGGTAGTCATGTTGCTATCCCTAAAGCCGTTAATTACTTCTTTTTTTAAAACTAAAAGTCTGTTTCTGAATTTTCATGTAATGGGGTACTTAGTGTTTGTGAAACCCCCCCCCCCCCCCCAGGAACTCCCACTAAAGCCATTAATTACTTAAAGAACTACAATCCTTATCGGCAATTTGAAGAATCAAACTTTTACCTGAAAATATTTCTGATCTGTCAAAACACTAAGGCATGCTGCTCCACCTCTTTCATAAGCTTTGGCGATCTCAACCTGTGATGCAAAAGCATTGAAAGGTTAATCCCCCCATTTCAATAATTTCTACAAGGGTAAGTTGCAACTGAAACATTTGAACTCTCTTTAACGGGTTTGACTTAATGGATGGTTTTTTTGGTACATTAGAAAGTACATGATTAAGTCTAATAATAATTATTGTGGTATTAAATAACTCAGTGCAAAGGCAAACAACACAACGATGTTAAAATGGTAACAGATCTGATTATAACTTCTTTTTAACTTCCATTTCTTTTTCTAGATTTTCATACATCGAAAGAAATACCAATTAAATGTAGCTCTAGAATACATGCCTCACAATGTCACCTTCTTTTCATTAGCTTGGCTGCTTGTAGACAGACAAGAAGCATCAAAATTTTCCCTAAATATGACTTACTTTTATTTGACAAGAATATTGAAGATTGTCTTTCCTCTTGATTTAGTTTATTATCTTATCTCACTTCAAGTGCCTTTAAGAACTTAAACACATTTTTTAGGAACTATATATAGTTCTGTTGAATACGATTATAGAACATAAGATTCCTAGTATAATTCAATAGAAGTAAAACCAGTCAAAAACTACTTCAGAGGAAAAGAAGAAATGATAACAAATCTGGACATGTCTCAACATAGTTTACTTAAAATCAAACCTTTACCCTGTTTCCTGACAGATATTCCTCAGTTCAATGTAGAAGGAATTACAAGCTAAGTAATGTCAAACTAAAACAGTACAAGATCTTAAGCATTCAGTTGATATGGAAGGGAAATGACACACGTACTGGATTAAAATCTTCACGCAGAACACCTCTACTTGGAGAAGCCTTCTTCACTTCAGCAATAAGAGCAGGCAATCCAGTTCTTGAATATGATTCTTTTAGAGCTCCAAGAAAATCCCTAGGAGGTGGAGCACCGCTAAGCAGTTTTTTCAGTTGAAGAAGCGGTTTCTTCTCTTTCATCTGGCAAACAAAAATCGCCTTTTAGTTCGTCGAATGTAATGAAACAGGAACATGATAGCATACCCTCAGGCAGCATTTGAGACTCTAGTCCAAGAGATACCTGCGAGACTTCCTTGTCCTTGTACCAGATAATTTCTTCTAGTATGTTAATCGGAGTATTGCCTTCATTCTGCATACGAAATTCGAAAGGCCCAACATAGTGCAAAGGAGGTCCTGTTGTCGGCCTCCTTCTAATTTTTATACCCTGACTTGCAGCAATTTCATCTTGGAATCTTTCTACTTCCCACTCCTTGATTTTGAGAGCATCTCCTTCAGGAATGGTGGATTCAGAAACCACCGCTGAACCATCCTTCAAGTCAAATCAATTATGATTTATCTAAGTAAAACGATCTCTATAAGAAAGGCTTTTCTCATCTATCTTGTGATGCTATCAAAAAATGCAAATAAAAGAAGCATGTCTGAACCCAAGAGTTTGAGATAAATTTACACTATATACATCATTCCGTAACGGAAATAGGACATCTTTTTTACAAATTTTAAGAAGCCCAAAATTCAATATGCAAACCATATGAACATCAACTACTGAAATGAAATAATACCCACCAGTTGGATTTTCTTACCGAGCATGGAAGACAAATTACGAAAACCTTAAAAAATGGTTATCCTTTAACAGATTAAAAACAATACTAACACAGCAAAAATCATTCCTTAATCAAGTATCCACCTTTTTGCAGCAAAGGAAGTAAACAATCTCGCGGCTTATTAGAATGCATAAGCAGCGGGAAATAATTAAATTAATCACGCAACATATAGCAAAAAAAGAAAACACTCATTTCAAATGCGGGAAAAAAATGACACAGATCATTCGATCTTCAAGTCACAACCAAAACCAAAACCTAATAAAGCAAAATTAAATCAACAATTTTGGCTACCTCTTGAGCTCGAACCGGTGTAAATTGGGGCAAAATTCGAGCTCGGTGGGTCGTGAAAATAGTCGTTGGAACTGACAAGGAGAATGCCGGTTTCCTAGGTCTGGGATTGGCAAGGAGTTGAAATGAAAACCGGGGTCTTACCGTCGCCGCTGCAGTTGCCGGCGCTGCCGTGGCGGCGGCGGTGGTTCTCAATGGCATTACAGAATCCATTATTCGAAATAAATGAGGAAGCAAATGGGTATTCTTACGGGAGAATGTTGAACCACCAAAGGACTATATGATATCTCTACAAAATTAGATTTAAGATCTTTTGGGGATTTACTCGCAGCCGCCAACCCCCGCGACGCATCACGTCCAACGGTCTCACTCAAGCTTTTTTATTACTCCCGTTATTTTTTAAGATTTGATACAATCCTAAAAAATTAATAAAGAAGCGTTATTTGATCAATATATCTTTTATTAATTTTTTAATATATATGTGTCTTAATTTTAGTATAATTAATGTTAATGAATAAATTAGAAAAAAATAATTAATCCTCTCTTGATTATTTAAATTGACAAATATTTTAAAATAAATATTTTTAATATAATAACAATTGGAGTTTTATTTTATTGACAAATGAGAAAATATATGGTGAAAATGAAACTAAAGTAAAAATTCGGACAATCAACTGATTAGGGAGTTCCGAGGAAAAAATGCTACTACGAATACTTTTTGACATTGTGTAGCATCTAAGACACCCAATTGGTCGCATTTTTTGTCTTCTTTTTTTCTTTTCTTTCTTGTTTGGGCTATGGTAGTTGAATCATCATAACATTTTTTTCATCAATGTTTGGACCAAAGTAGTTGAATCATGATCCAGGCAAGCTTGTTTATAAAATTTGGCACACATGCGGAAGAATTTTCATGATCTTGTAAGTCGTAAACATAGTATATTTCTACATTTATTTCAAGTATATAGCAAGTGTAAGATTAGAATTTCAATTTTTTATGGCAATAATTTGATTGAACAATTGTATTTAAGCCTTATTATAAATCTCAAATTTGTTTGAAAATAGCGGTTTGAGTAGAGAGAATAGAATGTCAAGCTCAGCAGTTCTCTTTAGTAAAAAGTGTATGTGACGATTAAATGATATTACCATTTCAATTTCTCAAACAAGTGTCAACTGATTTAAATATTTCTATGGATACTTGCACATGGTGGAGTAATATATTTCATTGATAAACCATTAAATTACCAATAAATAATAAGACATCAATTAGCATGAAAAATGATTCATAACAAAAACGATTATGTATGGAACATTAGCATTAGCAAGAATTCATAAGTTAAACAAGATGATTAATTAAAGTTGAAGCAGGCTGAATGAACTTAATCCACTCAGAAATGCTAGGAATTCCCTCATTAACAACACTAAGCAAATAAAATCCACTGGGTGCAACATTAGCTGATGGAGGAGCTTCCACAGTAGCATTCCACCAATCTTTTGCATCACTTATTATCCGTGTGCACCTGAGTCTCAACAACCTTTGATTCATCGACAGGGAATGTGTCGTAAATGGCGGAGCATATGCACTAACAGCCAGATACTTACTAGGCTTACTCTCTAGCATAAAACGAACCAAAAATTCGTTACCATATGCAACTCCTTCCTTGCCATTGATGTCAATCGACACGTTATGAGGCCTTTGATGATTGTATTCCTTGCCCATGTAGTCTGGGATGAATGCCTGTAGCCGGAGTTCAGTAGGGTGACTTGCATTTCTGTAAGTGTATTGATTATTTGGATTGCTTCCTGCTACTAGTACGCTTCCATCAGGTACAAGAATTGCTGACGAATGAAACATTCTCGAGATTTTAGTTGATTTCAGAACAGTGAACCTTCTGCCTAGAGTTTTCTTGGGGTTGTATAGGTAAGGTTCAAGAGCAGGGCTAGCTGCATTTCTCCATCCAGCACAACCCCTTTTCGCGCCATTTATGATTAGCACGTGTCCTATTGGAAGAAGCACCATATCGTTCATCAGGCGTGGCCCTGGCATGGTTTCCATCTTCCATTTATGGTTATTTCCAGTGATCACCATTCTCCCGCAACTGTTTAGACCTGTCAAGAATCTGCCCTGTCGAGCAGCTGCATTCGCCCCTGAAGCTGCCCCTCCACATATCATGACCTCCACTTTGCGGAAGCCATCTTTCTGATCCAGTGGAAGAATAACTGATGATCCTGTGCTTGGATAACTCCTTGACCCTAGTCCGGGGATTCTTGGGAATTTCTTTACAACCCTGTTTTGCTTGTAGTTAAAAAGAATGGAATCCCTGTTGGCAAAAATGAACAATTTGCCATCAACAGAAAGGTGAACAATAGGATAAAGATTGTTTCCATCTTCATTTCCATCGTTAGTTTGCTGCAAGAAACTAAGATGAAAAACATTTCCATTGGTGGACATTTTCGGTATAAACTCATACGTGAAGGACCCTCGTCCTCCAACAACAATGATCCTGTCATCTGGGAGAATTTGGCTAGAAGCATACCAACGTTTTTCAGATAAGTGTTTCTTGCCGAGGCTCCAATCACAATTATCACCACTTTTACAAGGCCCAAAGTAGTGAATCCTTGTCGAAGCATCTCCAAAGCCACCTGATTCAATGATCCTTCCATCACTCAAGATGGAACCAGAAGACGAAAAAGTGTCAGACATGAGATTCAAGCGCCTGATAGTGTTATTGGAAATGCTATACTCAACAGAATGAACATAGCAAGTTGGGTCTGACAAATCGTCACGAGTGCCCTGGCATCTTGTTCCATTTAACCGATGACGTAGCTGGTATCCTGATCGACCAGACCCGCTCCGATCAAGCAGTATCACAGTGTTCCAATGGGTTAGAACCATCTGCACACCCACCACTCCAGTGTTGTTCAGCAGTAGCCTCCATGCCCCTTTTCTTTCTGCAGAATGGTGCAACACAGCTTTTGCTCTGCATGAAATAAGACAGTGCAGTAAAAGAGCTGCACTGATGATGATGCAGTTGATTCTTGTCTGCCAGAGCTTCTCCATGAGAGAAGAAAAAGAAGTGCAGGAGATTTTTTCATCGAATACCTTCTGGTTTGAAAGGATATATAGGGACTTATAGAGAAAGTCATGCAAATGAGCAATCAATTTTTCAATTAATCTTGGTCATTCTTTGGTTTAACTAATAATTGGTTAGGTTGTTCTTGCCACATGAACCTTTTGTGTGACAATGATTCATCACAAGAGAGGAAGCACCAAACATTCTTTTACACACTCAGACTCATCCATTCAGCCAGAAAGGATGCAACTCAATTAAAAATTGTGACCTCCAAGATGACCACAGAAACTTGATGAATGTTGAATATCACAGAGAAAATGAGAGACAGAATTATAGAGATAACATCTGGTCACTCAACTATGGATAATTTTCTCAGAAAGTCACTCAACTATAACTAGTTTTCTCAGAAAGTCACTTAACTTTGTTTTATAACCCCAAAGTCACTCAACTATGTGTAGTTATCTTAGAAAATCACTTAACTATGAATAATTATCTTATAAAGTCACTCAACTATTGGTATTTTCATAGAATGTCACTCAACCAATTTAAATAATTTTTTCATTAAATTTTGTTGACATGAAAATTTTATTTTAAGCTAAATTTTTAATAAATAAAAAAATTCTTATTGTAATCATTTTGTTGATGTGTCCCACTAAAATTAAGTAATATATATAATACAACAAAATTTAATACTATAGTTAGTAAAACAAAATTATATCTTAAGTGCCAATATAAATTATAAATACAAACACAAACAACTCAGTTACGTATTTTATATAAGAAAATTAGCTTATAATTGGGTAATCAGTTAATTATGTCAAACTTTGAACAGTAGTGAGACAATAACAAAGATTCCAATGTTTCTTAATTATATATGGGAAAATTAGAGTAGCAAATTATGTCATCATATTTGAGTGGTTGCTTTAAATATTATTTTCAATGCATGTAAAATAAAAAGCTCTTGATAAATATATATTTTTATATAATTTTAGTGGGTACATCAATAAAATGATTAAAATGGACACTTTTTTATTTTAAAAAAAATTAGTATAAAATAAAAATCTCATGTCAATAAAATTTAATAAAAAAATTATTTAAATTGGTTAGATGACTTTTTATATGAAATATCAATAGTTTAATGACTTTCTAAGATAACAATTCATAGTTGAGTGACTTTCTAAGATAACTACATATAGTTGAGTGACTTTTGAGTTATAAAACAAAGTTAAGTGACTTTCTGAGAAAACTACCCATAGTTGAGTGACTTTCTGAGAAAGTTATACAAAGTTGAGTGACCATTTGAGATATTATCTCCAGAAATATATTTGTTGAAGCATCTGAAGGTATCAAACTAATTCTTAATAAGAAGCATTTAGATAGAGTATAAATCTGCTCGGACATTATCCCGTTTCTTCGACATTTTTGTGAAACTATTCATATTGAGGGATTGAACACAGCTGGAAAGCAGAAATTTACTTGCACAATGAGCACCAGATTCAATGAACACTGAGTGGCCTTGAAAAAAATCTATGTACAGAGCAAAATACCGAAAATGTAGCATCTCTAAATTAAAAAGATATTTGATACTGCTGACATTCATATCCATCAGCAAATTCTAATTTATGAAACCCCTCCCAGTAATATAAGAATCAGAGGCTTTCTTAAAAAGCAGCAAATTATTCTTCCGCCAAGAGAAGTCACTCAGTAAAGTCTTATCCTAGTTTGAATACTGTCCCGACAGATGGGGCACAACAGCAGATCTTGACCACATTCACAGCATGTCTGCAAATAAACGAGATCCAGTCAATATATGTAGTCTTGGTACTGCTACCTGAGAAGGAAGTTGAAAACCTGTACAACTATACCTGATGTCCGCAACCAAATGCCATGTCCTTTGGATTGGTAATACAGATGGGACAAAGCTGTTAAACCATGAAATGTGAAACTTAAAGTTAAAATAAAGATTCTGAATGTACCATCAAGATATGGAACCAAACATCAGAAAAGGAAAAAGAAAATGTAGATGAATAATTAAGAACAGAATCGAAATCATGTGACAAAATCAGTTCAGAATGAGCCCTTTATGGTTTATGAGCAGTTATCACGAGTTGAAATAAATACAAAAAGAAACAAGTATCTAACCAGTTAACCTTAATCATACAGAAAAAATATGCTTACCTGATTATCTGCAGAACTTGCTGGATGACTTGACCCAACAGCAGAATTGCGTCCACTTCCAACAGCTGAATTGTGTCCACTAGAAGAAGGTGCACTTGGACGGTAACTACTGTTTTGAGAAGGTTTTGATATGCCGAAAGAAGCTGCACCATATTGAGGAGGATGGAGAGGAATCCTATCAATTTCATTCCCTCTACGAGCACTGCTCAAAAAGTACAAACCAGTTGAGAAAACAAAATGAGCACCGACTGAAGAGTGAAGTAGAAAATAAACTGAAGATAAATTTCAGTATCTACTAGTAACAGATCAACGATGAGAGTTAAGTTTGTACCCCAGAATGTTCAGCTCCAGAGTTGCTTTGTACTGAGACGGTATCTCCATCAATGCTGACAAGGCAAACTCTGCTTCTTTCCTGGAAAGATCCATATTTTTTGACATGATATCTGTAAAATTCACAAACTAAAGAAAAAACAAGTAACACTTGGAAATCAAATCTTAAGGCAATAAGAGATAACAAATCAATACCATCAAGAACAGGAAAAGAAACAGCAGTAGTTACTTGCCTGGAAATTGTCAAAGGCTCGAGCAGGGATGTTGTCATCAAATTCCCTCATCATGTCCCATGGCCCATCTCCAACCCCAACTAAAACAATCGACAAGGGGTATTGACTGCAAACAAAGATCAAGAGATTTCAAGAATTATTTGGAAATAACACCATCAAAGATTTTTTTTCATACAGCAAAAAAGTTACCTAGCTTGAACAATTGCTTCAACTGTTCTCTTCTCTTGAGGGCTTAATTGGCCATTCACAGTATCTACACTTCTTGTAACCTGTAATAGAATCTCATTATAGATAATCAGTATCTAAGCACTAGGAATTATCTAAAAAAGAACATCAAATGCATCTGGTGACAACATAGAATATTCAATATTGTTGTTATAGCAACAACATATCTACCTGTCCATCTGCTATTATCAATAAAACATGGTACTGACCACCACTCTGCTCAACAATAGTGATTGCCATTTCAATAACAGGAGCAAATGATGTTGGGCCTGCAAAGATAATAAGTGTCATGAACAGAAGAAGAAATGCAGAACTATACCCACTGCAGACCATCAGAAATAGGTTAATACGAGAGAGAAGACTCAAGTTGGACCTGCAAGCCGTAATTGGGGAACTAATTCTCTATATCTACCCAGTACTTCCTCGAATCCATTACAAAATTTCTCATCCGGATAGAAGCTGAAGACTTCTTGATCATGTGTTGAGGCTGCAAATACACAATCAAATAAGACCTCTGTGATTAAAACAAATCCAATTAGAAGTTAGGTGTTAAGAGAAGTACCATCTCCAAATCCATAACAAGGAATTAGGTTGTCCTCATCAAATTTTGATAGTGTTCTTCCAATGATCGATATTGCTTGTTCATATGGATTTTGCCCATCCCCAATGTGATGCAAACTTTTCCGGTGGAATGACCTTGCACCTAGTTCAAGAGTGGATTAGGTGGACAGTGTGTTGTAACTCAAATATTGGTATTCTACAACAAATTTAAGTATTACCAGTCCACTCATTGCTCTTGGTAAAATCAATGCCAACAATTAAGTTAGATGACTCTAAACCAGCACGTGCAAGGGCATCAGTAACCTAGAAAAGAAATTAAGTTACATTATTAACAAAAAAGAAAGCTATCTAAAAGATTCTGATAAAGAGATTTTCTTTTAAAAAAATTCACACTTCCAAACTCCAGCATTCAATACATCATGACTAAAAGATTTGGTTCAAAAGCATACTAGTACGCTCAGGTTTAGTGACAAAGTTAGTTTCCCTTTTTTCTTTTGACATAGTTTCATTGATGGCATCAAGCAGATGCAACGAGTACAAAAGGTAATAACAAAATAGAGTATGTTAGCTCCAATAAATGACAATCTATGCAAAGATCAGGGAGCTTCCAAAAAACTATCATGGAATTTACAGGGTACAGATTGTACCAACTAAATAGACACGAGACGTCCAGCCTTGAGGGAGTAATTTCACATTTACTTGCCAATAAACTTAAATGTGGCTCCACATCACATATTGGATTGACAAACTCTTCACCAACCCTCTCAGAAAATTTGGTGCTTTAACAGCAGCTTATAGTTTACAACAGACAATTGGCATGCTCAAAAAGATACCTTTAGGTGCAAAATTAAATGAATATATGCGCAAAATTAGTCAGAACCAGTTGCTTCACCAAATATAGAAAAGTAGGATGCAGGGGAACATTTAGTCCTCATTTGTTTGCACTCAATGGAGGTTTGAATTTGTATGGTTCTGAACTTCAGATTTTAGATCATTAAGTGAATTTGTTTACATTAATATTTAAGCACTTATTTGACCTAAATAGGTCAAAATCATTAAGATCTTGAACGAAGTCTTAATATCATTAAGAGTATTTATGCATGGATAATTTGCACAACCACTACCACTTTTGTTGCCAGACACCACCGCCAACCACCTCTTTCATCACAACCATCAACCACCACCATTGTCAACCACTACTATCAATCGCTACATACCACACATATCACCTCCATCATTACTAGCTAATAGCACTAACCATTACCACCACCACCGCTACAAACCATCTCCATCATCACTAGGGAACACAAATGTTTAATTTTTTTTATCAAATAATTATTTTAGTTTATTTTTAAAATATAATATTTAATTACTTTTTTATTTGAATTGTATATTTATTACTCTTAAAAAAACAAATAAATTATACATAGTCTTAATCATTCACTTTTCAAATCTAGAGATAACATCTTAATCATTCATATACAGATGTACATTCAAACTCAAACATCATCTTAATCTTAGTGAAAACAAATGAGGCCTTAAGACTCTTTTGGCAATAACCAAGAGGGATGAACATATTGACATAGAAAATCACTCGATTCAATGAGTCAAATCTGGCATTCCTCAAACCTAAACCCTGAATGAAGAATGCACAAACAAGATGCAAAACATATCACAGATGTTGATGCTGAGAAATTGTGAGGGAATGACTATTCATCTATCAAGAAAAAGCTTATGGAAAGATGTTGTACAACCAAAATATTGTGTCGGCTTATCTTCTTCTTTTTTCTAATCTTACAAAGCAGGTTCAACAGAATTTAATGTGGCAAGTGGCAGAAAAACAGAAGTATAGTATTTCAAACAATTGCATATTTCAGCATAAATTAAGATATTACCAATGCCATACTCATTCTTGCATTTGTAACTTCCACATGTGACAACATGAATATGTTGATAACATGAAGATGAAATACTTGCTTTCAGCATGACCAAAATCATGAAGGACAATTATGGTCAATATTCCCTAGTATCATAAACTTGCTGAAGTTTTATCCTTTTACCCACTCATAGATTGAAAGTGTTTCACTTGACGTCTTTACCTGTTCTAAGCTGTTGTAGTCATCATCTATCTTTGAAAATTTCCTCTCAAGCCTTTTCCTTGATTCAGGAGGTGGACCACCATATGTTTGATAAGAAGGTGGCGGTGGATAATTGTAGGTTGGTTGAGTATTCGGTGATTGTGCATAGCCTGGATAACCTGAATTTGAACTGGAGCCATATGATGCATATCGGCCAGTTGTTGACCTCTTTGAACTCTTGCCACCCATGAAATCTATAGACCAAATCAATTCTAACAACAAACTTTCATTACATTTTTTGTCAACAAGAAATTAAACAAGAAACATGCCCAACTTATATGTTAAAACAGACACAGTTACACACCAACTCACAGGGTGCTTGTACACAAACACACTCCCAACAGGTTGTAGTTCACATAAACCATGAAAAAAGTTTGATGAGATTGGTAAAATCTTACCCAACACTAGCAAGTTAAAAAGATCACCAAATCCTTATCTGGGTTCAACCTCGATGATGAGAGGTAACATCTACTAAAATGGTCAACAAAAGAATGTGCTGATGTTCGCAAGTGAAGAAGTAGGAGGAGGATCAGCTGATATCAAATAAAGGAGCAAAGGATTATATTAAGATTAAAAACTAGACTGTTGTACACATCAAAGCTCGTCTGCCAAGCCCGCCTGCCTCATTATTGTGTGATTGCATCAGTATACGTTTCTAGCTTGGCCAAGCCAGGCATGTTAACCAACCAATCAATCAATCTCGTAAATCTGACTTTGCAGTTACTATCATAGGACTAGCCATGTGTGAATATAAGTTTTAATAAAACATACTTATGTGTATATCTTCCAAAAGTTGATCAGTAAGTCCGTTTTGACATCAAGTTTCTTTTGGTCAGTCAAAGCTTGAACAATCAAATGTCGGTAAATTACCCAACCTACCCAAGAAAATTGTAATAACACCAAAAAAGGGGAGGGGACACTTCTGTCTGTCCACACGCCTGACTGGTTAATTGCAGGTTATAAGATCAACCAAAAGTTCAACAATACAAGAAAATCAATATTGCCAAATCATTCAATATGAATCCAAAATTAAGCCAAGAAACACTTAAATTTCAAGTCACAACGCGCCCTCTTGTTTGTAATTATCTGTCAAAGACTTCAATTTAAATCCAACTTAATCAAAAACACCTTTTTTGCCAACACCCAGAAAGTCAAAAACAGTGTACAACCAGAACAACTACACAAACCCAATAAGAGACTATTCCACAATTTGCATATACTCCTCCCTCACCCCACAATTAAAGACCCAAATGGAAATTACAAATGTACATTAAAACTTGAAATACTCAAATCTAAATACAAATCATATTAAGGGGTAGTCCCAATTTCATCAAGAAATCAATGAATTAAAAGAAAGTGTCCAGCACCTGTTCAAGCGCCGCCCAGGTTTTGCTGCATTACTTGAGATTCTCTCAGTTTCTGTGTGAACGATTCGGGAGTGGGTGTCAGTGGAAAGGGGATAGAGCAGAAAAAAAAAAAAAGTAGGTTGGGACAATGAAGCTTTTGCTTGTTTATGCTTTAGGAAGTGGACCAACCGATTGTTTTTCTCTGGTTCTGTAGCGTACGTTTCTTGATTGTTTATTTCTGTGAAGTTTCTCTATTGTAGCCAAATTCCAACACATCACGGGATTTTCCTCTGTTTATATTCCGTCCAACTCATTTTAAAATTGACTATGTATTTTTATTTCTTTTTAACCCGAGCTCTCACAATTGAAACTGAGGGGTGCTTATTATTCGAATATTTTTTTCTTGTCAAATTGATTATGTGTTAATTTTTACAATTAAAGAACTTCATACTAAGATGTGTAATGAGCCAATGATCTATTGAAAGAATAATCTTTTTACCTCCTCGAGATAAAGAAAGTGTAACGTTTGTGGATACATTTTAATCTCCTATTTTTGGGATTATAGTAAGTATATTGTAATTGACTAATTGTAGTATAGTGTGTAATGTTACTCAATTACACAAAGGAAATTATAACTCGACAAATATCTCAATTTCATATTGTATAAACATGGCCATTTTAGTTACGACATTTTAGGCACCATTTCCCAGCTGCAACAAACACTACCCCCACCATAATTATTTGACTTTTTCAATTATCAAACTTTCCTAGATCTCCTCAACACTTCAACTAATTTCACGTGATATCAATTACTCCCTCCGTCCAACAATATTTGTCCACTATATTATTTCGGGATGTCCAACAATACTTGTCCACTTTATGAAATCAATGGATAGTTTTACACTTAGTTTCTAATTTACCCTTATCATTAATTATAGTCATCTCCTTATTACATTTTTCAATACATTATATTTATTATATTCAAAGGGTAATATAATAAAATCATCCTTCTATTTATTGGGGATGTGCCAAGTCAATAGTGGACAAGTATTGTTGGATAGGGGAATATATTCTACCAACAATAAATACCAACTCCACCTTAATAATTTGACCTTTTCATTTATCAAAATTTTCCTAAAATCTCCTTGACCCTCAACTTGATATCAGGCCACACTTTCCATTAACAAAAACTACTATCTCCACCTCAATATTTTGACCTTTTCATTAATCAAACTTTCCTATATCTCTGCGATTATGAAAAGAATGATAAGTTATACTACTATTAAAAAAAAGTCTGATAGCTAAACGTCATTCCATGACAAAAATAAATTGTAAATCCTAATTAGAATAGTTATTCAAAGCAATACAATAAGAAGATCCTAATTTTGAAAGAAGGAAGCTTAATCTTTGGCAAAACTTTTTGAAGGAGGAGATCGTTTATTAAACTTTAAGTTAAACAAATCTAGAAAAAGTAAGATTAATGAAGAGTTAATTTATTTCCTTTGGAACACTTCTTAAACTATGCACATAATGTCAATTTGATTATAAAATTAAAACAACGTAACATTGGGCTAAGAACAATATAAGTTGGATTGAAAACATATTTTGTCTTGAAAGGCTAACAAATAATTATGATACATTGAGATTTCTCAAGAATAATGATAGAGTAAAATAAAAAAGTATATACTAATAATTAAAAGAATCATGAATACCTTGAAGAAGTTTGCTTAATTTTGCTATCTTCTTTTTGTAACAGTAGGAAAGCATAAAAAATTAATAAGTACTCCTTAAAAAGTTTAAGATAAAAATTGTGCAATAATGACCTCTTTTATAGAAGTGTTTGGCTCCTCGTTTTCTAAATGGTGAATTGGTGCAATAAGTTAATATTGGCCTAATCCTTTCATTTATATAGAGGTATATGATGGGGAATTAGTATATTATAATTAAAGGGAGATATTTTATGTTTTAACATTCATGTTTTTAATTTTATAGTAACCAAATAAAAAATATTTTGAGTTATCAAATAAAGTTCAAAGAAAAAATTACAAGTTCCTTAAAATATTATAATCAAGAAAAAAAAAGTCCATCTTCATTGTATATATTATTCATAGGAGTATTGTTGAATGTCTCTAGCCAACGATGCAAATTATTTGAGTGAAATTTTCTCCTCATATAATATTAGTGAATAACTTACTACGTGTTCTTATGGAATTGACAATCCATCATCAATTTTACTGGATAACTATGCATGTATATGAATTCAAAGAGTTAATTTAAAAAGTTCTAAAAGTTATAGATACATGAATAAGATATTATACATTTATATCTTTGAAAGTTCCCATGTAAACATTAAAATCCCAAAAATCATTTGTCGTTTGACTTTTTTTTGTATTGACAAGTCACAACTAACATATTTTTTTTCTTCATATTATTCACACATGCGCGGTGAACTTATTTTTTTATATTATTATCCCATTCACTCTGATAAGAATTATGTGCAGTGGTATATAAAGAAGTAAACACAAGAAGAGAAGAGGTTCAACATTTATTATATATGTATAAAAAATAATCTTAAACATATATAAATAATGTAATTTTTCGTCGAAAGTGACTTTGATAATCCCCTCGACCTTACATAACTCCACTGATGCCCTTGACCATGTGTATGTACAAATGCCTATACTACTAAGCAAAAGGAGAGGAATTTTAATATCTTATTTAATTTGATACTTTTAAATTCAAACTGATCTGGTCTCATCGTCTCCCAGGCTTCAAACACAACAAAATATAATATTAAAATGTTGACTAATATTTTTCACACCCATCATATATATTAGATGCAAATAACATTAATACTGAATAAAAGTTTCTAAAAGGTAAAACAAAACGTTGTTTTCATGTTATGTATCTAACTTGCTATAAGGCTATTTCTAAGAAGTTTACAGTCCTATTAGTCAACTAAATAGTGCAAACATGATAACTCCGTTTTTTAATTTATTTGTTGATTTGGTCTATTTATACTGCGTCAACTTTTCCTACTTTCCATATAATTTAAAGGGACAAATTGTATGATCAATCAATGTCAATCATATAAACAAAAAGAAATTAAATTCACCAAAATACTATAGTACGTGATAATGACTTTAAACTTATTGTATAAGAATATGAATCCTGTTTCAATTCGCCAAAGAATTCCCAATCATACTAGAGTTTGGGGGTCTTTTTTTTTTTTAAATTTTATGAGTTGGCAATTATATTTATTATATCGGAGCATAAATTAACATTTTCTAAAGCTTAATTAGTCAATTATTGACTTTTTCTTATTTCTATCCATCGACAATTATTGAACCGTATCAGAATATTTACTTGTCAACTTTGATATTCATCACTTTGCTCTTTTTTTTTTCATCTCAAGAGTGACTTCAATGATGATTTTATTATATTTCTATTATATAGAAGATACAATTTCAAAGAAAAACCCACTCTTTCAATTAAATTACATTTTATACCCTGCCACGGTATTGAAATGCATTGAATTTGGTGGGGCCATTGAGTTTTCTAATTTGACAAGTGTACAAGATGCTCAACTCTTTTTTTCTTTAGTCTAATGATAATGGTTATTCTAATGTCTTCCATATAATTTCTCATTTGAGTCATGTGAAAAGTAAATAATTTCTTCACTATACGTTTCATTTGAAAATCCAGATTTTTATCACTGTTTAAATTTAATATAATTAGGTAATTTTAAAAATGATAATTTATATTAATTAATTTTAAATAAATACTATATATTTTTAATTTGGTTCTTATACTAAAATAATTTTTCATTTAAGAAAATTAAGGGAAATTTATTTATTTTTTCCTAATATTGACATTATGATTAAGAAATTATATAAAATACTAATAGTCAAATTTAATTTTCAATGCATAATTAATAAAATTAATATAATAAAATAAATTCCTAATAAATATTTTCTTATGACTTATGTCAAGTCAATATGGAAGTAAAACAAAAATGAAAGAAATATTTATTAAGTCGGCGTCTAATAAAATTTTATTTTTGTAAGGAATAAATATAATTTATCATTAAATAACGTGTAATAATCTATTTATTTATATGCAAAACAAATCATTCAGTATAAAAAAATATTGATAACATAAAAAAGATACAAACTTATGACATGTTTTTCTTTATTAAAAATAATAGTTTTTTTATGATTAAGACAACACTACGAAAACAAAAGGCAAGAGCACAAAAAAATAAAAATATATTTCTTTCATTGTGATGTTTTTGATTAAAAATATATTTTTTTCATTTTGATTTATATGGTGTACTTTGATAAAAAAATTAATTTTTTTAATTTAAATTTATATGATATAATTTGACTGAATGTTGATATACATTTTATCACTCTTTCATATGTTAGAAATTTTACTTGAAAAAAGAGAAGTTATGTATTAATATATTTGGATTCATAACAATTTGTTTCAATGTACTAGATCTTTGATAAAATAAAATCTTTAAAGTTAAATTATTATATTTTTGAAATTAAAAGGTTAAATTATTTTAAAAGATATATAATTATTTTTTTAAAAAAATGAAAAAATAATATCATATATAATTAAATGAAAAAGATAATAAATTCAACTTTTTCAATGATGAGGTTGAAAAATATCTTCCTCTTGCTATACTCCTTAAGTAATTAAGAGATTAGACTTTAATTAGGACACTAATAGTTATTTATATTTATTTGAATAAAAAATAAATATACATATTTATCTTGATATTTGTTGTTTTAACAAAGATATATTAATAATTTCAATTGTTTATAATATTGGGCCCGTGTCACGGGCCATATCCTCTAGTCTTTTAAGAATAGTTAGTAGGGACTTTGTGCTTTTAATCCTTAAAATATCTTGACAAATGCGATTTTGATTTTTGTGATATGGTAAAATATCGAACTTCGATTTATTAAAATATCCATTTAAAAGTATTTTTGCTAATAATCTTTATGATTTTACCAAATTATTAATTGTTAAATTAATTAATTACTCATATATCATGTAAAATTTGTGTGTCAGACTGTATTTGAAGTAAGAAGTATACTAATGCATTTTGATGATCTACAGAAGAATTATTTGTAAAATCTACTCTCTTTTATTTGTTTAGTATTGACTTGATACATCTCTTAAGAAACAATAAATAAAATAATAATTTTATTATATCACTCTTTGAATACAATAAATTTAATTCGTTGGAAAATGCACTGAAAAATGACTATAATTAATATGGACAAATTAAAACTAAGTAATAAATCATCTATTGATTTCTTAATATAAACAAATAAAAATAAATATTATTTATCGTATAATGGACAGATAAAAATAAATAGAGTGGATAAAAAGTAATCCAACCAATGACAACTTTTTTGGCAAAGCAAAAAGGAGGCTAGGGGGTGGAAAAAAAATAAGAGGCTAGGGAATCTTCCTGTAAAATAAGTAAATATCATCTCAATAATTTTTTATTCAACACTTTATATATTAACAAAGCTATTAAATATTCAAAAATAAATTTAATTATTATCTTATTATAATATTAATTTGAGATTGATGTCGAAACTTATAAACTTCATATTTTAGTTTTGTCTTTGCCTATTAAATTTTTGAATCTTTGAAAACGTTAAGTAATACTACTACTTAATTAGTTTTCTTAGTTGCTTAGTCCGATCAATTACTAGTATCTTTTTCTTACTTTACTCCATAATCACTAACCATCCACTAACTTTTGAACTACAGGATTTTTGTCCCTATTACTGTCAAAAGAAATTATATGGCAACTAGGCAATATAAATATTATGGGAATCCTCTTTTGCTTTGTTTATCGGTCTAGAAGATCAAATACGTTTAAGGAATGGTTTAATACAGAGATGAAATAGATAAAGTTATCTTATGAGATTAGTTATTTTATTATATATCTAAGATAACTTATTTCATTATTATATTATAAATAATGAGATAAATAAATTTTGAATAAAGTAATATCTCTAATCAAATGCAGGATAAACTAATTTTGCATTTTATCTTAAGATCATTATCTCTTTTATCTCTTGTAGCAAACGATCCCTAAGAGAATAGGGTCCCTTTACTTCTCCAAAATCTATAAATAAAAAAGAAAGACAGTTATATTTTTAAAGTATTTACAAAGTCAATGCACATAAATATCCCAAAGGTTCAATTTGCAGTAGGCTGTATATAACGTGATAACATCTTATGCACTTTAAGGAGGTGAAATTCATTCAAAAAGAGAGTAGAAAGCCTAAAGCTAAATCCTCATTCTCATAGAAATGGCGTAGGTGCTTGTGATTAAGAGCGGGCATGGTAAAGTATAGTACGATATTGAAAATTTCGATTCGATAATTTTGATTTTCAATTTTAAAAAATACTATATAAGTTTTTATCATTCTCATATCAAATTAATATGGTATGGTTCGAAATTAAGTTCACTAGAAAACTATAATTTAGACTTTTAGAAAAACGTCTCAATTATTGTATCATTCTAACAGTAGTTTACACATGTAATTCCCTTCTTTATATTCAAATCCACAAGTCTGAAGTTCACTCTTAGCAACCGTGTTAGGAATTTTTGTCCAAATTTCATTTACTTATTACAAAGTAATTAAACTTCATTAGTTAGGTTTTAAACTATGCCCTTAAAAGCAGATATTAGTGGGTAAAACGTAAGTAGGCAAACATAATTCTTATATTTACTCCTTAAAACCCTACTTCAAAATAATTACTTAATAAAGCTATATTATTTTAATTAAAATTACATAAATCTCATAGTGTTAAGAGCTAATTACATCATATTTCTATTCTTTCCCAAATTACAAAAATGTCTTTAAATTATAGGATCATCTCAAATACATCAGGATACATGCAGATTCAAATACATCAGGATACATGCAGATTCATAGCTCACAGATGTATCTGAAAGGGGAGGGATGTATCAGAGAGGGGATAGGAATGTATCAGAGAGGGGATAGGGATGTATCAGAGAGGGGAGGGGGAGGATGTATCCAAGAGGGAATAAAGATGTATTCGAGAGAGAATTTTTGTAATTTTTTTAAATGGTAGGGAATTTTAGAGATTATGATATTTTAAGTTGTATATTTATGTAATTTTTTCTTATTTTAATAGCAATTTTATAAGGTCATACCCAATCCCTTATTTCATGCATAATTAAAAATTTTCTCATATCAAACCTTCCACAATCCATGTTAGAGGGGAAGATTAGCAAAGCAGAAAAAGAAAGAGGGAAGGGGAGCAACATCTTATTCTCTTCTTAGGAATGGGCTCTGTGTTGTGATCGAGCCCAGAAAACTCTCTTTTCTTAAAGCCCAATTTATATTAAAACGGACTTAGATTGAAGGGCTACTTGATGTCAACGGTCAAGCCCATTATTCCTCTGTCTCTGGCCCAGAAAAATGCCAAGAAAGGATTATACTAATTAAATCCTTTTTTTTTTCTCAAACTTTAAGAAATGGGAAACTTACATATAAATGTACCTTAAATTATCTAGTTTATCAATGATCGAATTATATACTTTCGATACACTTCGAGTGTATATGTTGTGTATAAATATTTATATTATATGTATAGTACATGTATATTTAGTATTAAAATATACACTATATTGTGTACATATTATATTGTAATGTAATATATTATACTATATTATTTTGATGAATATAACATTTTTAGATAGACCGTATCATTTTCCGTCATTACATAATTTCATACATCAACAATTTGAAGGATAAATCTCTATGAAAACAAGAATATGATGTAGAGCTACTATAAAAATGTACAGTAAATGATAAAATAAGATTATTAAATAATAAGTAAAGACAAAATAATAAAAGATAACAACACGATCACACCAAATCTGTCATTACACAAAATGCGACTTTTCGTCATTACCTAACAATGGATTTAACCATACGATGCAATAAAATAAAAGTATTAATCAAAACAAACATTATATTTAAACTACCAACACAATCCAATACAGTACTACAATAATAGGTAACAACCATCCAAACAAGCCAAAAAAAAACTAGGAGGTGTTTGAAGTTGCAACAGCAAACAGAGGAACTTTCCTGTGAATAGTTAAACCAGTGCATTCTGTCATATCCAAATCCTCCCCCTTTGCTCCATTTGGCAATTCCCAATCAAATGCCCTCACAACATTTGCTAGTACAAGCTCATTAGTAGCCATTGCAAATGAAATTGCAGGACATACTCTTCTTCCCGCACCAAAAGGTATCAATCCAAAATCATGTCCTTTAAAATCAATCGAAGAATTCAAGAATCTCTCCGGCTTAAACTCTTCTGCATCATCCCAAATTTCAGGATCCCTTCCGATTGCCCATCCATTCGTTATAACCATTGTACCAGCTGCAACATCGTACCCCATTACCTTAACATCTTGTCTAGCTTGTCGTGGAACTAACAGAGGAATCGGAGGATGTAATCGCAATGTTTCCTTAATTACTGCTTTTAAATAGTGCATTTTGTTCAAGTCATCCTCAGATACTATTTCATTTTTCGATTTAGTTATTTCCCTGGCTTCGTTTTGGAGTTTGTTCATGGCTACAGGGTGCCTTAGAAGCTCTGTCATAGCCCATTCCAACACAGTGTAAGTTGTATCTGTTCCACCCGCAAATATGTCCTACATTAAAGAGCAGATATTTATTGCACTTAATTTTATATAAGTATTACGATAGTCACTAAATTATTTATTCTGAACTTTACCTAAGTATCACAGGAAGTCGTGACCGTTCGTAAAATATATAAATGATGTGACTCATCACCAAAATTAGCACCAAAGTATTGGGATTACTGTCTGTATTATTGGTGATAAATGACATCATTTCTGTCATGATCATGGAAAGTCTTCTCAGATCTTATGACAGCAGGTATTATTATATTATACTGATATGTTGAAATATTTCTGTGGGTGTTAAGGACCATAGAATTAAAATATAGATGTAGTGGATACCATATTTGTAAAGGTTTAGTATTATTCATTGAAGAATATGCTATTCGTAAAAAATATATGCAGTAGCTAGAGAGGGTCCGCGAATTGAAGAAGTTTCTTTCCTCGTTCTATTATAAAATGGTGATATTTGGTGTCATCGTATCTCTATTAATATATATAGCTAGCTAGCAGCTAACTGGAGTAATATTTTTTATATTCACATAAAAGAATAGTAGAATATGAGTGTCATGTAAGCATCAACATTACTTTGAGGTTATTATGACTTTGTGTTAGGATGATACTATGCTGTATTTTCTATAAAAACAATATATTTGTAATTATTCATCTTCCTACCCCTAAACATGCCTTAGTTGGAGAAGTTTCATCTCAATAGTACTGCTAAGGTTATTCGTACAACAACCACAACATACCCAGTGTAATCTCATGAGTTGGTCCATGGTTGGATGGAAGCATGAAATATCTCATGTCTAATCTGCAACTTCTTTATGTTCCTATTTGCACTCTATTTAGCTATTATATTGGAACATAATTTTACTAGCTCTCCAAAGCAAATTATAAGGCTAAATGGCAAATCTTTGTAAAACATTAATCCATCTTTCTTTTAGTCTAGTATGTTGATGACATAATTTAAGTAAATAGAAAGGCGCTCTATAACAATCATCCAAATCAATTTCCACATGTTTGACTCACGAAGATGAGTCAGACAAGAACCTAAGGATGTTGTACGTGTTGATGATATAATTTCAAGTAAATTAAGAAGAGTACTGTATTATAACTATTTAGGTTTTAAGATGTGTTGATCACACAATTCAATAGAGTCAATATCAGACATGGTAGAACGGGCACAAATAGAGAGAGTGAGAGGGGAGAGAGAGAGAACTCACCACAATGAGAGCTTTGATGCCATCTCTGTCAATAGAAAAGCCATCAACCATATTGTTTTGTTTGTAAATCCCAAGTAAAACATCAACAAAGTCCTCTCTATTTTCATTTTCCACTTTGTCCCCCAACAATTCCTTCACTCTTTTATGACTATCTAAATGTTCTTCCACTACTCCTTCAAGAAACTCATCCATCTCCTTGGCAACTCTATCCACTTTTGCTTCTAAACCACTCACTCTATCAATCCATGCAAGTGAGGGTAAAAATGTCCCAAAATCAAATCCACCTAATATTCCCACAAATTCCTTCATCAACTTCCTAAAATTCTCTCCACTCTCCCCTCCACTATATTTCCTCCCAAAAGCTGTTCGACTCACAATATCATTTGTAAGTGTCATAAACAATTCACTCAAATTCACTGCCTCTGGTGACCTCTCCTTAATTTTCTTGATCAACAAGGCAGTCTCTTCTTCCCTCACAACGCGAAAACCTTGAACCCTTTTGTTACTAAGCAATTTTAGTACACATATACTTCGCATTTGTCTCCAGTACTCACCATAAGGCGCGACAGACACATCCTTAAAGTCGTATAAAAGTTTCTTGTTGACATTGGATTTAGGCCTGTCGCAGAAAATAAGGTCATGTGTTTTCATGATTTCGGAAGCTGCCTCAGCTGAGGAAACAACAAGAGTATTTACGCTCCCGAGTTTAAGGAACATCAAAGGTCCATATTGTTGAGCTAATTTGTGTAGAGAGTGGTGAGGATACACACCTAGTTTGTGCATATGACCAATTAATGGTAATTTTGGAGGGGAAGGGGGGAGATTTTTTTTGGTTTTAGATTTAGTCATGAGGAGACTCATAACAAGAAAGGAAATGAGTAGTGAAAGGGCTAAAACATAAGATAAATAGGTACAATTTTCTAGCCATTGTAAGGAGATGAACATATTCATGTCTATTGTGTTTGGTTTCAAAATAGAGAACAAAAGTATACTAGGGGAATTGAGGTTCAAGTTAAACACAAATTTGAATTTCTAAAGAAGACTATATATATATATATAGGAATTTAAATTGGAAATTTTATAACTTTTTGTAGACACAGTCAAGTGGCATGATTTTGTGTTTGTTTATTTTAAAACAACATCCTATGTTTCAACTTTTCAATTTTTATCCGGTTATATGTACCTTCATCCTCTCTTTCAACCTTAATCGTGGGTTTGTTAGCTTAATTTCTTTAATCTGATTTTATTAATGGTAAAAACATATACAAACAGACTTATATGACATAGCCCGTCGAGTGCACATAATGTTTTTGAATTTAGGGACGGTTCGAGCATTTTGGTGACCTAAAGTCAAAAATAAATTAGAGATCTTAAATTTTAAAATAATAATTAGTATTTTTATTTAAAGTATATTCTTGTAGATTGTTTTAAGATGCAGAGTTTATAGTATATTTCTTAAAAGATGATTTTGAGATGCAAAGTTGAATCTTTGTTTTATATGAAAAAAAATACTTTTTCTATATATAGGACTTTTCCGTTTCAATTTGTTAGTATGATTTTGACTTGACACAAATAAAAAAATAAAAAAAACTTTTAAATCATAATATTAAACTAAACAGTCAATACAATTTTTATTTTGTTTTTATAAATATTTATAATAATTTTATTATTACTAAAAATAAAGCCCCGGATAAGACAAGTTGCCTTATTTTTACATGAATAGAACCGCCCCTAGGATTTACATAAAGGTAGGCGTTTGAAATGTTATTTGTGAATAATGAAATAATATTTGCAAATCAATGTTTGGTTTAACATTCGTGGGGCCAGCAATAATGATTAAACTTCTACTATCCTAGTTGAAACGTAGCTAAAAACGTCAGATATTTTAAGGGGAAAAGACCCATTCTTGTTTTTAAACGATAAATAGATATTATTCAAGTATTCTTAGTTTTCAAGAGGATTTTTCTGGTCATATATATTACGTATTACTACATCGTAACAACTTTGAAATAAATTACTATCCGAAAGAAGGGACCAAACTAATTCAAATTGATAATACGCATATCGATAGGGGTGGTTAGCACTTGGCTGGCAGTGAAAGACGTTTTTTTTTTATAAAAGGGAATTCCACATTCGCTATCCTTTTGTTTGCGCACAAATAAAACTCTACTCCTATGAAATAGTTCACAAACCTCTCCTATAATTACCGGCACATGGCAGTGAAGGACTTTAATAATATGAACATGAATTACATAAGAATTGAGAAACTTTGTCTGCAAGCATATATAAACAACTAATTAAAGCTTCTTCTGAAAATTTATTTTTGAGATTATCTACCAAATCGAGTCGATGATTTATCAGAGAAACATTATTTGTACAAGCTGGTCCTTGAAATTAGGCGGTCAACTATAAATTTTATGAAAGCCAAACACATTTTAGATTGTTTGCTGCCTTTCGCCTATTTGCATCGAGCTTTACGTTAATTAAGAGGAGTGGAAATATTTCTCAATCATATCATAATTAATTAAGGGTTAGTTTGGCAGGTATTCTTTGGAGGGCATGATGACTCACAATTATATGCGTAATTTTATAAGCAGTATTTTTGTGGATGAGACAGAACGTGGTTTATTGGTCAAGGAATTATATAAATTTATCGACGATTATATCTTTATTTATTACTATTAGAAACCAACTTTTTGGCCTCTACTGAGAAATCTTTTTGACTATGTTGTCGTGTTAAACTCTCGTAGGAAAAATTTATGTACAGAAATAGAGAATTTTCATGTCAGTACATACATGTCAAGACAAAATAACCTAGTAGACAAACTAATAAATTAATATCAATAGTAGCAGTTAGGAATTAGTCTTGAGATCTGTCTTTTATTTTTCTTGGTTGATGTAGGGTATTCCTCGACCATTTCTTCAGATAATTTTTAGGTTAATTAACACAAGCTATTTAATATTTTCTGTGGTGCATTCTTACATAGGTGTATAGGATGAAAAAATTAAATTCATTACAATTCACAATTTGATTAATAAGTAGTCAAGTGGTGGCCGATGATCCTCCTTGTTCAACTGGACAAGCTGCCTAAAAATTAATGTCAAAAACATTCAAGGGCTAGCTATAACAATTCAATATTTGATCAAAGAGTTAATCTTTGAATGGTCACCTAACTTTCAAAATTGCTTATTAAAAATATTTTTATTACTTTTAGCACAACAAAATAATTCTATTATTATTATTTTCCTCAAAAAATTAAAATAAACTAATCCCTCCGTTCCAATTTGAAATTACAACTCAACTCAAATTACTACCGGAATTAGAAATGCCAAACTGAAATACAACGCTAAAGGAGGAACAAATAGGGATGCAATCATGCAAGTAGCTTTTGTTTTCAAAGTGAAAAATAATATTTGAAAATTTTATTTTAAATTTTTTTTTTTGCACTTGATAGATAAGTGAAAAAATAGTATCACAAGAATACTTATATGTAATCTAGCAAAACATTATGGGGTGGAATATAGTGGAGAGTCGGGGTTCAGGGATGGCAAGAGATTGGGATGGTCAAAGGGTGGTGGTTGGAGACAATAAACTTAAAATGTCACTTGTGAAACTTATTTTTTATATTTCTATTAGCATAATCATTTTTTTAGTTTTTAACTTTTAAGGAACTTGTTTTCTGGAAAAATATTTTCCAGAAAAAAAAAATATATATATTAATTTCTTCTCTACCAATCACACCCTTAAATGTAAATATAGTACTGATCGTAATTAATATGGCGAAAAATTAAAAAGAAATTAAGTGACAACAATTAGAAGTAAATGAAAAAACAAAAGTGTGTAGACATTTATTTAGGGTAATGGATAATGGAAATTGATACGACAAGATAAGTAATCAAAATAGACATGGAGTGGCAATTGCTAGCAAAGGTGATTTCCTACGAATAGTGATGCCAGTGTTTTCACTCATATCAAACTCCTCCTCTTTTATCCCTTTTGGTAATGCAAAATTGAACTTGTGCACAATCCTTGCTAATGCTAACTCATTCACCATAATAGCGAAAGTACTTCCTGGACAGCCTCTCCTGCCAGCTCCAAACGGAATCAACTCAAAGTTTAGTCCTTTGACATCAATATCACTATTCAAGAACCTCTCTGGTCGGAATTCCTCTGGATTTTCCCACATCAACGGGTCTCTTCCGATTGACCAAGCATTGATAATCACTTGAGTTTTTGCAGGTATGTGATAACCTAGTAATTTTACATCTTTAATTGATTCTCGAGGAATTAATAGTGGAATCGGTGGATGAAGCCTAAGACTCTCCTTGATAGCTGCTTTCAGATACTGCATATTTCCCAAGTCATCCTCTTTTATCTCCGCTTTCCCTTGGACTAATCCTCGCACTTCATTTTGTAATGTTTCCATGGCTCTTGGATGCCTCAAAAGCTCTGTCATTGTCCATTCTAGGGCTGTATGTGTTGTGTCCGTACCAGCAGCAAATGAATCCTATGTATTAAAAGGAAACACAATTAATAATATTAAGAAAAAGATTAAGCCGAGCTTGTAAGTATTCCTTTTACACATATTGCAACGATCCTTACCACAAGGAGAGCTTTCAATGAATCCCTTTGAAGAGGAAATCCAGTTTCCTTTCCATTCTGAATTTCCATTAAAACGTCCACGAAGTCTTTAGCTTCACCCGCGTGGTATTCTCCTTTCTTGTTTCTAATAATGTGTTCTTCAAAAACACTCTCCAAAAATGTATCCAACTCTTTAGCCACTTTGGTGTCAAGACCAGTGATTCTATTGACCCATACAAGCCATGGAACATAATCCCCAATGTTAAAAGTACCTAAAAGTGAAAGAAGTTGTTCTATGATTGCCTTAGCATTCATCCCACTTGTATTCACTTCATCATATTTCCTCCCTAATGCCACTCTGCTAATTATGTTATTAGTCATACAACTGAAAAGATCTTTCAAATCTATCACTGAACTCGAAGAATCACATCCTTGCTTGATTTTTTCAATCATATTCGATGTCTCTTCTTCTCTGATATCACGATAAGATTGGACTCTCTTGTTGCTGAGAAGGTGAAGCACAGTGACGCTTCTAATTTGTCTCCAGTATTCACCATAAGGACTAAAAGCCACATCCTTAGAGCCATAAAGGAGTTTATCTGCCATTCTAGATTTAGGTCTGCTTGAGCATACGAGATCATGAGTTTTCATGATATCACGAGCAGCATCGACAGAGGAAGCAACAAGGCTTACTGCCCAAGTGAAGTAGCATCACTGGACCATATTTTTTCGATAGCTTATGGAGAGAACGGTGAGGATGCAAACCGAGTTGATGCAAATTTCCTATGATGGGAAGCTTTGTTGGAGAGGGTGGTAACTTTTTTGAAATGTTGAAATTAGTGAAGAGCCATTTATGAAGAAAGAAAATGAAAACAAACAGAGGAAGTAAAAGAGAATAGCAGGGGAGATCCATTTTGTTTTTGTCGTTGTAGCTAGCGAGGAGTACCGAGATACAAAGAAATCGAAATTCGGAGCTTCAAGTTAGTAATAGCTACTAGTCTTATATGTTATTGATCAACCGTAGACGATAACTTGCAAGTTTTTAAAGAAGATTAATATAATTGTAATTTGCATATATCTATTTTAACATGACAAGAGTTCTAAGGATTGAGATGTTTATATTGTGTTTTGTGATCCTGATCAAAGTAATCACACATTTCTTGATTCTTTCAGAGCTTCATATATTATATATTACCTAAAGAAAAAAAATCTTTTGCATGAAAATAAGAATTCACGTTGTGATATCGACCAATTTCTTGATGAAATTATATAGTGATGGAGACCACTTTCTTCTTTATACGATCAAAACAAATTATTTATTTCTTTATTCTCTCGGAGCTTTAGAGTATACGTAAAGAAAAAATCTTTTGGTGAGGAAAAGATACATATAGTGGTGTCGACCTCTTTCTTGAGGATATTATTATTTGAGAAGTTGAAAAGCATGAGTTTAGTGAACTAATAATGATGCTTTTAGTTGTACATTGATAAGATTTTGGCATTTTAATTTTACATAAGAAAATAACAATATCCTTGGGTTCTTTTTGCACCTATAAGGGTCATTTGGTAAAAATAATGTATACATTAATTTTGTGTATTACTAATATCTTGTTTTATATATATATTTTCAATATATATGTATAATTAATGCAAGCATTAGTTATTACTCTATTTGATATTATACTATGTATAATTAATACACGTTAACCCATGATATTAGCAATGCAAAGAGTTTTAATACATGCATTAGCATGGTTAAAAACATATTTGTTCCTCATAACTATTGCCACATCCTTTCCACCGTATTTGTGGAGGATACTTTGTAAAAATATATATTTGTTTTTAGAAATGATGAAATGCATGTTACTTTTAATACACCAAATCAAACCATGAATAAAAAATCAGGAGTATCAACATAACTAATACTAGCATACTAATATGTCCTAATTCCGAATTTTTGACCAAAGTGATCCATTATTCAAATCATTTCACTAATATAATACGTTTTTTTGAAATCTTACAAAACTAGAATAAACGTATTTGACAGCAACGTTTTAGGTATTATTTTATTCAAAAAAAAATCAGTGGCAAAAAGACAAAAATCTGACGGAATAAACATACATGAAACGTTACTATCAAATACGTTTTATTAATTCGTTAGTTACAGACACGTTATAAGACTAAAACGTTATTGGCAGTAACGAGTCTTTAGAATCCATCCCTGACCAATGTCCGGGTCACTTTTGTTTCTCCATAAGTTGCCTGGTTCTGTAGTTGACCATAAGTTGAGCAATGAGGATGGATAAAAATCCAAATTGAGGAATACCAATTTTGCTACTAACTAGCTACTAAAACTAAATTAGACATATCATAATTATTGGGGCAGATGTGGATCTGCAAATGGTAAGCTAAAGTTATCACCACTTCTTATGCCCGATGCTTCCTGTATTTCGACTACTATCGTCTCCAACTGAACCCACTTGTGCAAAATTCTGGTCCGCCATTGATCCCTAGGAGTAGCTTCCATGGCCTCCCAGTCAAGGAAGAATTGTGCTCATTTCATATGAATCTTAATTTAGCCTTGTATGGTGTCAGTGTGGATTCTAAAGAATCGTTACTATCAGTAACGTTTTAGCCTTAAAATGTATTTGGTAGTAACGTTTTATGTCTGTTTACTCCGTCAAACTTATATCTTTTTGCCATTGATTTTTTTAAATAAAATAATACCTAAAACGTTAATGTCAAGTACGTTTATTCTAATTTTGTAAAATTTCAAAAAAAGGTATTATTTTGGTGAATTGATTTAAATAAAGACTTACTTCGATAAAAAATTCCCTAATTCCTATTCAGCACAATTATTTGGCATACACACACTAATCACTGCCCTATAGTTTGCGACTTGACCCTTTACCTAGTCATTCGTTTATGAAATCATAAAAGAGTTCATTTTGCGAGGGTAATAAATCATAGGGATGATGTATTACAATTTCAATTTTTTGAGGAAGAAAAACAATACATCAATGTGTGTAGAATAGCTTCAACTTTTCGACACATTAATTTATCCACGGAGACGGAGAATACTAGAACAAGAAATATTGCATAAAAGTTAAAACCACATAAAATAGATGTACATATTAACACCCAAAAAGGGAGTCGACCAATACACTTATTACATATTGTGAAATTATTAACTACTAGCAATTCTGGGAACTAGTTGTTTAATTGATAATATTGGTGAATAAGATGATGGAGAAAAAGCTCCTAACTAGCTAGAGCATGGAGTGGCCACAACTAACAAAGGTGATTTCCTACGAGTAGTGATGCCAGTGCATTCAGTCATGTTCAAATCTTCTTCTTTTGGTAACGAAAAATTGAACTTGTGCACAAGCCTTGCTAATGCTACCTCAATTACCGCAATAGCAAAACTACTTCCTGGGCAGCCCCTTCTGCCAGCTCCGAACGGAATCAACTCAAAGTTTAGTCCTTTGACATCAATATCAATATTTAAGAATCTCTCAGGCCGAAACTCCTCTGGATTTTCCCATGATACAGGGTCTCTTCCGATCGCCCAAACATTAATAATGGCTTGAGTTCTAACAGGTATGTGATAATAGCCTAACAATTTCACATCTTCCATTGATTCTCGAGGAATTAATAGTGAATTCGGTGGATGAAGCCTAAGGCTCTCCTTGATAACAGCTCTCAGATACTCCATATTTTTTAGATCATCCTCTGTTATCTCTGTTTTTCCTTGAGTTAATCCTCGCACTTCATTCTGTAATGTCTTCATTGCCCTTGGCTGCCTCAAAAGCTCTGCCATTGTCCAATCTAGAGTTGTATATATTGTATCCGTGCCAGCAGCAAACGAATCCTATGATAGAAAATAATAAACACGAAATGAAATGATGATTAACTTTTGGTGTGTAGTCTCACCACCATTGCTTTACTACGCAAAATAAAATATTGTCATGTTGGATTTAATAATGCATTGGAAATACGAGATTCTTACCAAGAGGATAGCTTTCAATGAATCCCTTTGAAGAGGAAATCCAGTTTCCTTTCCATTTTGAATTTCCAGCAAAACGTCTACGAAATCTTTAGCTTCACCCGCGCTGTATTCTTTTTTCTTGTTCCTAATAATATGTTCTTCAATCACAGTCTCTAAAAATGTATCCAACTTTTTAGCTATTTTCTCCACTTTAGTGTCTAAACCAGTGATTTTATTAACCCATTCAAGCCAAGGAATATAATCCCCCACGTTAAAAGTACCCAAAAGTTGAAGAAATTCTGCTAGGATGGTCTTTGCATCTATTCCACTTTCCCTTTCATTATATATCCTCCCTAACGCCACTCTGCTAGTTATGTTATTAGTGAGCGAACATAAATGATCTCCCAAATTGATTACTGAACTCGAAGAATCACATCCTTGCCTAATTTTTCCTATCATATTCGCTGTTTCTTCTTCTCTGACATGACGAAAAGATTGGACTCTTTTGTTGTTAAGAAGGTGAAGCACGACAATACTTCTAACTTGCCTCCAATATTCACCAAATGGACTAAAGCCCACGTCCTTAGAGCCATAAAAGAGTCTATCGACGATGCTGGATTTAGGTCTGGTTGCCCAGACGAGATCGTGAGTTTTCAGGATATCACGAGCAGCTTCGATAGAGGAAGCAATAATCACTGGCTTACTGCCCAAGTGAAGTAGCATGACTGGACCATGTTTTTTGGATAGTTTATGGAGAGAACGATGAGGATGCAATCCAAGTTGATGGAGATTTCCTACGATTGGAAGCTTTGTTGGAGATGGTGGTAATAATATATTTTGGGTATTTGAAGTAGTAAAGAACCAGTGATGAATTAGGAGGAAAATGAAGACAAACAGAGGAATTAGAAGAGAATACCAGGGGCAGGGGAGATCCATTTTTTTGGCACTTAGATAGTAAAATGATATCAAATTAATAACATCTACAAGTTAATCAAATTATTGATTCCATTGCACACAGATATATATTTATAGAGACTCCAGCTTGCCAAGTCTGTCCCATGAATAGTGAATACTTTTAATTTTAAAAGTTAATAAAAATGTATGTTTTGGTGCATTTTACTTTAACATGCCAAGAGTTCAGATTACACACTACAAAAATATATAGGAACAATCAATGACCCGTAATTAATAGAATTATTTGGTAATTCATTGCTAATCAATCGTTAAACTGGATTAGCGATAAACATATGTTATTTAGGGACGAAATCCATCCGGCGGTAATAGGTAGGACGAGTTTTTGCCCAAAGCCATCCATTAAATCTCGAATTATGACAATATTTTTGTTATTATATAGGGAAAAGGGTAAATACATTGATTCGTGATTATGACCAAACAGATCATTCATTTTTTATTGTTTCAGAGCTTTAAAATATTGGTAAAAAAAAAAAACTTCAAATATCTAAAGAAAAGATCTTTATGATTTCGACAAGTTTCATATAGAAATTTTATAATGATATCGACCACTTTCTTGAAGAAATTAGTGACATAGACCACTTCTTTTATTTTAGAAATAGTAAAGTATAAGATTTTAAACAAATATCAAGCGTGAAATCAAGAGGAGAATTTAAAAAAAATATATATCCTATTATTTAGTTAATTTTTGCTGGAATGTCTATACAAAGTAAGGTTTTTTGGGCTTCAATTGTTAAATATATTCTTTGATTAAAACTACGCAATATTAGTTGGGAATTGTATATATGTTAATTTCTCATTACTTTTTTTGTGTTTGTCTTCTTATAATTTGTTTAATTACAAAAAACCCCTTCTACTTAATAGCCCTTTTTTTGTAATTATATTCTAACTATAATATAACATAACAAATATTTTTTAAAAAATATTCGGCTTAATACATAGCCAAAACAAACTTTTTCTTCTTAAAGCCCAATTTATAATAGAGGAACTTTCACATATAGCCAATCAAAATATTTTAATTATGCTCCATAGCTATAGTTTGATAATTACAATTCATAGCTACATGTTATAAGGAGGAGGGTGGCGAGCGAGACTGGGAGAGGGAGGAGAGAGGCGAGCGAGACTGGGAGAGAGTGGAGAGAGGCGAGTGAGAGAGTGGAGAAAGGCGAATTGTATATGTATATATGTCGAATTATACATATGTATATATTTCAAAATAATTGTATATATGTATATGTATCATGTATTGTATTTGTATATCTACATATAATTTGAATACGTATACAATTGAATCGAGTTAAAACATTTGTATTGTATATCCAATCTCTCTCGCTTTATACAAACACAAATTAAACATTTGTGTTTGTATAAAGCGAGAGAGAGAGAGAGATAAAAGAGAACTGGGCAGGGCAAAATCCAATCTCTCTCACTTTATACAAACACAAATGTATAATTTGTGTTTGTATAAAGCGAGAGAGAGAACTGGGCAGGGCAAGATCCAATCTCTCTCGCTTTATACAAACACAAATTATACATTTGTGTTTGTATAAAGTGAGAGAGAGATAAAGAAAAAAGAGAATTGGGCAGGGGGAGATTTGTATATGTATAATTATGAGTGTATAGGGCGGAGAGATATGTATATGTATTTATATATCCCGCCTCTCTCGCTTTATACAAACACAAATTATACATTTGTGTTTGTATAAAGTGAGAGAGAGATTGGCAGAAGAGAAGCGAGAGAGAGACTGGGTAGGGAGAGGAGAGTGGCGAGCGAGAATTCCATAGAGATGGGGGAGAGGCGCGAGAGAGAGAGGAGAGAGGCGAGAGAGAGAATGAAATTATACCTTAAAGTTAGCTTCGAATTGTAATTAATGCAAATTATAGCTATGGTAGATAATTAAGTAGTATAAGTTTGCTTAGCTACGTAACTTTCCCTTTATAATAAAACGGACTTACGTAAAAGGGCCACTTAAGGCAAACTGTCAAGCCCATTATTTTGTCTGCCTCTCGCCCAGAGAAATGCCTAATTTGACTAATTAAAGCCGGTTGGAAAACTTATGTAAATGTTTCCTTCGACCATCGGTTTATCAACATGGTCATAGTACACTATCTATATACTTTGATTATACATGTTGCGTATAAGTGCGTATATCATAGGGTAAAAAACACAAATCCCACTAAACGATTAATTATCTGTCTTTCCGTGAGTTTTTGATATCACCATTTATTAGAGTTACTTAACCTATTTGTACACATATTGTAATTTACTTATTCTTCTGTACCACTTATGTAATACTTAGATAATATTTTGTCAATATATAATATTCTCTACCTCCACATTGGGGGTTAGGTTTTCCACTCTAACATGGTATCAGCCTAATCTTTCCTACTTCTACCCTCCCGCCGCCGCTCCTCTCTCGCTGCTGCCTCCTCTCTTCTTCTTCTTCCTTCGCTTTTCCTCTCCCCTCTTCTCCATTCGATCATGGCTGCCTCCTCCACCAGCGATGCCACTCTTCCCATTGCCACTGTTTTACACATGATTACAATTAAGCTCTCCTCCACCAATTATCTCTATTGGAAAAATCAGATGCTGCCCCTACTTTCTTATCAACGCTTATTGGATCATGTTGATGGGTCCTCCGTAGCTCCTCCATCGTCTCTTCTTACGGATGGCAAAGAGGTTCTGAATCCTCTTTATGATGCCTGGCTTGCCATTGATCAACGGGCTGTCATTATCCTTAATTCTTCCCTTACGGAAGAGGCGGTCTCTGAAATTTTGGGTCTCACAACAGCCCGCCAAATCTGGGTTGCGCTTGAATCTGCCTATAGCAATTCTTCTGTTGAACGCGTCCATAATCTGCGCGATCAACTTCGTCAATTGGTCAAAGGTTCATTATCTGTTGCTGAATTTGGTCGTCAATTTAAATCCGTTTGTGATCAGTTGGCTGCCATTGGTCAGCCTGTTGATGATATCGATAAACTTCATTGGTTTTTATGCGGCTTAGGAGCCTCTTTTGAGACTTTCTCCACTGCCATTCGTGCCACCAAACCGGCGCCTACCTTTCGCGACTTACTCTCACAGGCGGAGAGTCATGAACTTTTTCTCAAATCCCTTCATGGTGCCGCATCCTCGCTGCCTGCTGCCTTTACTGCCCAGTCGCCTCGGCAGTCCTCTCTCGTCAGCGGCCGTGGTCGCTCTAACAGAGGCGGTGGTGGTTCGGGTGGTCGTGGTCGCAGGCCCCCTCACTGCCAATTATGTCGTACTGATGGCCACTATGCAAGTGCTTGTCCCACTCTTGCTACCTTTGCCGCTCAAGCTGCCTCTCGTGACGCAAACTTGGCTCAAGCGTTCAATGCCCAATGTCATGTCACTACTGCTGCCCCTGATTGGTATGTTGATTCCGGGGCCACTGATCACATGACTTCGTCTTCACCAAGTGTTCCTCATGCTTCTCCATACTCCGGCAATGCTAACGTGACATTTGGAAATGGTACTGCTCTTCCTATCACTCATACGGGTTCCTCTACTGTTTCTAATAATCTGCACTTGCGTGATGTTCTGGTTGTTCCACATCTTGCCAAGAATCTTTTGTCCATTAGTAAACTAACACATGATAATCCGGTGGATGTTTTGTTCTCCAAATCGTTTTTTCAGATTCAGGACAGAAAAACGAAACAGGTTCTAACTCGAGGCAAATGTGAGAATGGGCTATATGTTTTGCATAATGAACATCAAGCTTTGGCGGCTACTACAAATTCAAGTTTGAAGGCATCTTATGAACTTTGGCATAGTCGTTTAGGGCATGTTGCCTTTGATACTGTTTTACTTTTACATAAGTTAGGTTCTTTGTCTGTTACTTCTATTTTACCCAAACCAGTCATTTGCTCTTCTTGTCAACTCTCTAAAGGACACCGTTTGTCATTTGATTTAAATAATAAACGATCTTTGCATCCTTTGGACTTAATACATTGTGATTTGTGGGGCCCTGCGCCTATTACATCTACTGATAACTATAGGTATTATGTGGCCTTTGTTGATGATTACTCTCGCTTCACTTGGTTTTATCCTCTCAAAACCAAGTCTGGATTTGCTGCTGTTTTGTTTGTTTTCATGAAGTTTGTGCAAACTCAATTTTCTCGAAAAATTAAGGTTTTTCAAAGTGATGGAGGCACAGAGTTTGTTAATCACACTGCTCGTCGACTATTTGAAGAAAATGGCACTTTTCACAGGTTATCTTGTCCGTATACGCCCCAGCAAAACGGTAGAGTTGAGAGAAAACACCGTCACATCGTGGAGACTGGTTTGGCCATGCTTTTTAATGCAAATGCTCCTACCTCTTATTGGGTAGATGCGTTCAGCTCCGCTGTTTATATCATCATCGTCTACCTTCGAAGGTTTTGAACAACAAGTCTCCTTTTGAGCTCTTGTTTTCTGAGAAGCCCAATTATCGTACCTTCAAGGTCTATGGCTGCCGAGTATTTCCATATCTTCGAGACTATACAAATCACAAGTTATCTCCAAGAAGTCTTCCGTGCATCTTCATCGGTTATAGCTCTCAATACAAAGGTTATCGGTGTCTTGATCCGGCAACGTCTCGCATCTATGTTACTCGCCATGCTCGTTTTGATGAGCACTCTTTACCTTTTTCGGGCGTTACTTCATCAACGGACTTAAACTCCTTGCATCTCTCAACCTTTTTGGAGCCGTCTTCCATGCCGGCAGAATCCTCCGTGATCACTAGTTCTTCGTCTTCGCCAGCCTCAACGCATTTGCCTTCTCTATGTCCTCCTTGTTTGGATGGTTTTCACAGTGATAACCCGGCAGTATCCCAGCCATTACATGCTGCTCCGTCTGATGTTTCACCCGCTGCAGTGCCGCCAGTCCTTGTTCCTTCCACATCGTCTCGGGTCGGCCTTCCCTCGCAACAACCTGCTGCCCCATCTCTGCCGACTATGGCTGCCGATTTAGGTGATTCTTTGGCTCCACCTCAGCTCCCTGCATCAGTGTCCACTCCAGCAGTTCATCCCATGGTAACTCGGTCCAAGGCAGGCATTTTTAAACCTTCCACTCGACATCAAGCCAACTTAGCTCATCTTGAAACTCATCGCCTCTTTAGCGCTTTATTTGCTTCTTCTGAACCAAGAGGGTTCAAGTCGGCTGCTAAGCACCCACAGTGGATGGCTGCAATGCATGAGGAAATGTCCGCTCTAACTCAAAATGGGTTTTTCGCACTAAGTACAACTCAGACGGGTCTGTTGAACGTTTCAAAGCGCGACTGGTGGCTCAAGGCTTCACTCAAATCCCTGGCTTAGATTATTCCCACACCTTTAGTCCGGTGGTTAAGGCTTCTACGGTACGCATTGTCTTATCTCTTGCCGTTATCAACAATTGGAAGCTTCATCAGCTTGATGTCAAAAATGCCTTCTTGCATGGTCATCTGAATGAAGTTGTTCATATGGAACAACCCCCTGGCTTTGCAGACTCTCGGTTTCCTGATCATGTGTGTCTCTTGAACAAAGCGTTATACGGCCTCAAGCAGGCTCCGCGTGCTTGGTTTCAGCGATTAAGTTCCTTCCTTCTCAACAATGGTTTTACGTGCAGTCGCTCAGATACATCTCTGTTTGTTTTCAAACGCTCCTCCTGCATTATGTACCTGCTCGTCTATGTTGATGATTTAATCCTCACTGGAAACCGAACTGACCTCATGGTTGCGTTTATCTCTCGTCTACACCAGGAGTTTGCTATTAAAGATCTTGGAGCTCTCAATTATTTTCTTGGTCTTGAAGTGACCTATACTGATAATGGGTTATTTCTCAGCCAATCCAAGTATGCTCGTGATATCCTTGAACGTGCTGCTTTGCTTGATTCTAAGCCTGTGCACACCCCCTTAGCTCCTCATGAGTCCTTCATCACCGCTGGTGATCCTTTTCAGGATCCAACTCATTATCGGTCTCTAGTCGGAGCATTGCAGTACCTTACCATTACTCGTCCGGATCTGTCCTATGCAGTGAACCAGGTTAGTCAGTTCTTACAAACACCGACTGTTTTTCATTTCCAGTGTGTCAAGCGCATTCTTCGGTATGTCAAAGGCACACTTGCCTATGGCCTGTTGTTCACCAAGCCGCATAATGTCTCTATTCTTGGTTACTCCGATGCTGATTGGGCCAGATGTCTCGAAACTCGCCGTTCTACTTATGGCTACTCTATTTTCCTTGGTGGAAACTTAGTATCCTGGAGTGCTAAGAAACAACCGACTGTCTCCCGCTCCAGTTGTGAATCGGAGTATCGAGCCATGGCGAATACTGCAGCTGAAATTGTATGGATCACTCACTTGCTTCGCGAACTCCATGCCTTGCCTCCTGATCGCCCCACGCTGCTATGTGACAATCGGAGTGCACTCTTTCTCACACAAAATCCTGTGTCTCAGAAGAGGGCGAAACACATTGATCTGGACTATCACTTCATTCGGGAGCTTGTGTCGTCTGGTAAACTCTACACTAAGTTTGTCCCGACCACGCTTCAGGTGGCTGACATCTTTACCAAGAGTCTTCCTCTGCCTCAGTTTGAATCTTTCCGCGCAATGCTTGGCCTTCGTCCACCACCGTTTCGCTTGAAGGGGGGTATTAGAGTTACTTAACCTATTTGTACACATATTGTAATTTACTTATTCTTCTGTACCACTTATGTAATACTTAGATAATATTTTGTCAATATATAATATTCTCTACCTCCACATTGGGGGTTAGGTTTTCCACTCTAACACCATTCCTACCATATTTTAGTCTCCAAGTATATGTAACTGGCATGTCCAGATACATATATTTCAGATACATGCTAAGAAGATACATTTAATTATGTGTATCTAAATATAAAATATGAAATGTAACTGGAACACATTAATTAGGAGCAAATTACACACTCTTCCTTGAATTTCTTATGACCGCTTATAAATTGAATAGAAGAAAATGTCCTTTCCAAATCTATAATACGTAAAAATAAAAAAAAATAAAAAATCCTCTCATAAAAATGACATAAAACTAAAAACAAATTTCTCAATCATCACATTCACATTCCTGTTTCTACTTTGCACCTTTTCTTTTTTCCTTTTTCTGAAGTTTCGATCATACTAAGAGGTATAGCTGTAATGAACTCAAATCTAATGTAGTAGTAACCAACTTCTCAACTACATTAACAAGATTAGAGTTCAATTATAAATCCAGAAATTAAATGCAATAATGCAAATAACAAAAAAACTCAAACAGAATCGTAGAAATACTAAACGTAAGAACTAGGGAATTGATAGACGATAGAAGGGAGATGAGAAGCTTAGACTCAGAATTGGGAATGAGAAATACAGAAACTGCCTTTGCACATAATTCACGATGCCCACTGATAGTGATACCCTGTTCTATTTAACGACAACAAACATACCCTCAGTCTGGATCCCAAATTATCCTTTGCGATATCCTTGCTTTTATTGGGCCTACTTGGTCCAATATCTTTTTGTGTGATATCCTTGTTCGTATTCTTACTGGGTTGGGGCTGATTCATAACAATATCATACTTAGATACCAAAACAAGTTTTGAACACCGACATTTTGTTAGAATGCTTGTTACCTATTGCTTCAAAATATATTGTATTATATTGTATTGTGTTGTATTATTGTATTGTACTGTATTGTTTTAATAAATACATCATTTGAATAGATAATATCATTTTCTGTTGTTACATAATGTCATATATCAGCAATTTGAAGAATAAACCTACATGAGAAGTAGAGAACGGGGTAGAACTGCTATGAAGAGTTTCCTTGTCGTGGAACTAACAGAGGAATCGAAGGATGTGATCACAAAGTTTCCTTAATCCCTGCTTTTAAATAATGCATTTCGTCCAAGTCATCCTCAGATACTATTTCATTTTTGGCTTTAGAAGCTCTGTCTTGGTCCATTCCAACACAGTGTAAGTTGCATCTGTTCCACCCGCAAAGATATCCTACCACAAAAATCACTCAACTTTATATAAGTATCACGGAAGTCATCAAATTATTTGTTGTAACCAAAAACTCCTAAACTTTACCTAAGTATGTGATTTATCACCAAAAATACCACTAAATCCTGGGAAGTCTGATCAGATGTTATGACAGCAGTCAGCAGGTATTATTGTACTATGTTGATATCATGAAAAATTCACATGGCTGTTAAGGACAAGAGAAATAAAATATAGTTCATGATCTGTTCATTTCTTTTTTTAATAGACATGATTACTGCATGGGATTATTAACAAGTGAACAAAATTTTAATAATGATACAACTGGAACAAAATTTACTATGAGGGATATACTAATTTATTTTAAGATCTAAATCTTTCATTATTGAACAAATAAACTTTGGGTAAATCAACCACCAAAGGGTGTAATGGGATGTATGAAATCTTTCCATGTTTTTGAAAGCTTGTTTGGTCAAAGGAAGTCAGAAGTTTTTTCTTCTTTTTTTATAACATGTGCTTATTGTAGAACGTTGAGGTGTTCGGCCAAAGAATTCACGGAGAAAATAAGTGTTCCTGAGTAGTAGCAGAAACAAAATGCAGTTTTTCAAAAGCTAAAAATGTAGCTTTTCCCACTTTGCACTTTTGAAACATTGGCCAGTTAACAAAGTACTGTTCTAATATTGGCAAAAAGTTTTTCAAATTGATTAACCAAATACAAACTGTACTATTACTCTCTCCAGCAGTGTTCTCTCCCATTTCGTCCGGTCGTGCATTTAGATTTTTGAAAGGTATTAGATTAATATTTTAATGACCAAGATTTGATTTATCTCAACTGTGGATAAGTTACTTCTCTCTCAAAACCTTAACAAGCTATTTAAACTACGTTAGTCTTTAAGGTTGGTACATAATTTGAGTAAAACAAAAATGGAGTATTTTATTCTTGTTCCTCTGATTGCCTTCATTTACTTTCTTCATCAGTGGTTCTTTGGCCCTTCAAACACACAAAAGAGGTTATCACCACCATCTCCAAGAAAGCTTCCAATCATAGGCAATCTCTATCAACTTGGATCGCTTCCTCACCGTTCTCTCCATGAACTATCAAAAAAATATGGTCCAGTCATGCTACTTCACTTTGGCAGTAAGCCAGTGATTGTTGCTTCCACTGTGGATGCTGCTCGCGATATCATGAAAACTCACGATCTCGTTTGGTCAAATAGACCTAAATCTAGCATGGCTGATGGACTCTTTTATGGCTCTAAAGATGTGGCCTTTAGTCCCTATGGTGAATACTGGAGACAAATTAGAAGCATTACCGTGCTTCACCTTCTCAGCAACAAAAGAGTCCAATCTTATCGTCGTGTGAGAGAAGAAGAAATATCAAACATGATTGAAAAAATTAGGCAAGAGTGTGTTTCTTCGGATTCAGTTGTGATAGATTTGAGAGACGTTTTTAGTTGTATGACTAATAACATAATCAGCAGAGTGGCCATAGGAAGGACATACAATGAAGGGGAAAGTGAAATTGCTGTTAAGGCTCTCATAGAAGAACTTCTTATATTTTTAGGTGCTTTTAACATTGGGGACTATATTCCATGGCTTAAATGGCTCAACAAAATCAATGGTCTGGACACAAGAGTGAGGAAAGTAGCTAAAGATTTGGATGCATTTATAGAGAGCGTGATTGAAGAACGTGAGATTAGGAACAAGAAAGCAGAATGCAGTGCGGGTGAAGCTAAAGATTTCGTGGGTGTTTTGCTTGAAATTCAGAATGGAAAGGAGACTGGTTTTCCTCTTCAAAGAGATTCACTGAAAGCTCTCGTTTTGGTAAATTTTCCCCCCTTATTACCTCCTTGGTGTGTGTCGTTTTAATTTTCTTTTAAGCATCTGTCTTACACAGCAAGACGACGTCACTCTATGAAGAAGATCCACTCTTAAGGACTTTGAGAGTTTTGTTAGAGGGAGAATTTGTAAGACACAAGTGTTACATTATCACATGTGTGAACCTCTTTTTATTCTGAGTGAATTTTGTGAGGTTAATCTTCTTGATATTTGTCCACGTTTAGGTTGTAGTTCGGTTAATCCACAATCAACATGATATTCAATGAAAGTCCCTCGTTTCAATATCCTTAAAAGTATATACATTCTGTCTATCATCAAGATTCAACAGATTATTATAGTCAAGATATAAATTTCTAAGGTTTCTCCAAAAACTCCTTCTATCTTGTTAATTTTCATATTATTTATTTTTAAAAACTAGTAAATTTTGTTCTTTGTGTTTCTTTATAATGATGCACAGGATGCGTTTGTTGCTGCCACAGAATCAACGTATACAGCTTTGGAGTGGGTAATGACAGAGCTTTTGAGGCATCCAAGAGTTCTGAAAAAATTAGAGGATGAAGTGCAAGAATTAGCCAAAGGGAAAACAGAGATAACAGAGGATGACTTAGGAAATATGCACTATCTTAAAGCAGTGATCAAAGAGACTCTCAGGCTTCATCCACCAGCTCCACTACTAATTCCTCGAGAATCAATGGAAGACGTAAAATTACTAGACTATCACATACCTGCAAAAACTCAAGTCATTATTAATGCTTGGGCAGTTGGAAGAGACCCGTTGTCATGGGATGATCCAGATGAGTATAGGCCAGAGAGATTCTTAAATAGTGATATTGATGTCAAAGGGCTAAACTTTGAGTTGATTCCGTTTGGAGCAGGGAGAAGGGGCTGCCCAGGAACTGGTTTTGCTATTGTGGTAATTGAACTAGCATTAGCAAGGATTGTGCACAAGTTCAATTTTGCATTACCAAAAGAAGAAGATTTGGACATGACTGAATGCCATGGGCTCACTGTTTGTAGGAAATCACCTTTGCTTGTGGTGGCTACTCCACGGTCTAGCTAGTGATTAATTAATAATTTCACGATATGAAATAAGTGTTGGTTTGCTTCCTTTTTGGGTGTTTTTTACATCTCTGTTATGTTGTTGTTTGCAAGATTTCTTCTTTTGCACATGTTCTTGTATGCCAAAACATCAAGCTATTCTACACAACTAAAAGATGTGTTACTGGTTTGCTACACTAATAAATCATCTTGCCATTTGATATTTAACTATCCAGCTAAAGCTTTGCCAGGTTTAGTTAGGATATAGGTGATTGCAAAAGAAGCCTTAACAAACAGTGATATAATTGAAGTTTTGAATTAATATCAAATTAATAACATCTACAAGTTAATTAAATTATTGATTCCATTGCACAGATATATATCATCATCATCATCATCATCATATATATATATATATATATATATATATATATTATTAAAAGTGGAAAGGTTTTAGGTTCAAAGTTGGATTACCATTTTACCCTTATATTATATTAAAATATTATAAAATATCTTATTAATTAAATATTAAATAATTATCACATAATGTTATACTAATAAATACTAAAAATGAGAAGATGTTAAGTTATTATTAATAATAAATATTACCTCTATCATAATTGACTATTGCATCTCTGCACATATTACAGAATAGTTAATAATAATAAACTTGGAGTCACTTTATATTCTTCACCCTAAAAATATATCAAATTATATAATCGTGATATAAATAAAATTGCTTGAATGCCCACATATTTATTTTACTCAAATAAAGAAGAAGAAGACCATTACTCAATAAAACTAAAACTGAACTTTACTTACAACGCTTAAATAACATTTGCACTAATTTTTTTAACTTCTTTATTTATTTATTATTTTTCTTCGTTATCTGCTTTAAATATTTATCTTTATAATTCATATCGAATTACCTATTCAATTGCTACTTTTAATGTCCACAACTTTCATGTTTTTCATATCCATAATGTTCAAACATCTTTATTTATATCTATATCTATATATATAATAAAACTAAATATAAGCTAGGTGATGTGACACTGCTCAATGACCATCATTCATATTTATCTTTTTTTCTCAAATTTTTAATTTTTTTTCTATTTTTCCTCTATTTATGTGTTATATTAAAAAGTTAAAAAATCGCTTTAAAATTATATTTTCTTAATTACACCTCCCTTATTTAATCTTCTTTATTCCTCATAATCTTTTTCAGTTTCTGAAACCCAAAAGGCTATCATTAATTCTCTAAATAACTCCACTTAAATGGTTACTCTACAAATTAAAACTTTTTTTTAAAATTTTCCTTGTGTTTTAATTCTCATGGCTTCACTTGTCTCTATATAATATTTTCAAAGCTTCTTTTTTCCTTCATAAGAATCACAAATACTTGCTTCATGTGATAAGAAATCTGGTACACCAACTTATTCGCATTTGTATTGCTATCATCTCAATGATTTAGCGTATTATGGTTAAATATTTTGTTTTATGTTTTTATTTTCTTATTTTCATCTCTTACATGTACCAATCGGTTTCAATATATGGAGTCCGGCTTCTTATTTTGTAGTTATATAATCACAATGTGAGTCAAGATCTGAGACCAAGGAAAGGAGAGATTTTTATCAATATTTAAATAGTTTGGAGAAGTATTTGGTCAATTCTATTTATTTATTTTATATTTTTTTCCTGCAATTCTATTTACTTTTTATTCTACAGAAATAAACGTGTTAATTATTATTCCATCCTCTCATTTCTTAATAATAATTCTATTTATTGCTATCCTCCTAAAATGTGTTTAAATTCAATTATTATAATCATTCGGTTATATTGTATGTATCTTATTGTGGTTGTTATATAAATCTATGTGTAATTTGATATCCATTGTTTTAGTACAATATAATCATCAGTGAAGAGTTTATGATTTGTGCTGGAGATAAAGATGAATTTTGCTCCAATTTTGATGATTTTTATCATTTTGTCAAATAGTGCTTTTGTTTTCTTACTTCTTTTGAATCAATTATTGTAAACTGCGTGAAATAAAAAACAAATCTATCATTTTTCTGTGTACACGAAAGAAAAACAAACTTAAAAATATATATATATGATCATAAAAATTTTAAAAAAATTAAGAATTGAAAGAAGTATAACAAGGTAAAATTTTTATTTCCCTGCAAGTAAATATGAGTCACCTATTATAACTGGTGAACATTGTTCTTTGAAATACATATCCTTTAATAATGAATTTTAGTTCAAGATTTCTATGAAATCCAAAGTAGTGTTGTTTGGGTCACCAAAAAAGAAAAACAAATTATTTCAATTGTATATTTGAAAAGCCAATAGTTGAAGAAGCTAAGCGGGCAAGGCATAGGGAGTTGAAAATAATCAATTATGCTATGTAAGTTGTGGTGTGGTGAATTGAAATATATGCGTAATGGTTTGATTAGACTTTTGATTTTTGGAAAGTTGGGTTTTATAACGTAGCTTCATGGTCCATTAATTTTCTATGAAATTTTTATTGTTGTAAATTTATAATTTTATATGCACTCAAGTTAGCAATCTGTGACTTTATTGGAAGTTTGCTAACTACTAATCAAAGTTCAAAATTTATAGTTGATTGCTCATAAGGGATAATTTTAAACATTAAAAGGAATTTTAATCGTTTAAACGGATCTATAAAAAATTATATGGGACACACGTGTCAAAAAACAAGTATATATATAGACACCAACTTGCCAAGTCTGCCCTATGAATAGAGAATACTTTTTGTTTTTAAAAATAATAAAAATGTATATTTTGGTGGATTTTACTTTAACATGGCAAGAGTTCAGATTACACACTACAAAAAATATAGGAATAATTAGCTACAAAATTTGTCAATGACCCGTAATTTTACATAATTATTTGGTAATTCACTGCTAATCAATCAATAAACTGGTTTAGCGACAAACATATATTATTTAGGGACGAAATTCATCCGACGGTAATAGGTAGGACGCGTTTTTGCCCAAAGCCATCCTTAAATATGGGATTATGACAATATTTTTGTTATTATATAGGGAAAAGGGTAAATATACCCTCTACTTTATTTTATTGTTTAACTTTATCCTCCGTTATATTGCTTGGTCAATTTTACACTCACAATAATTGTACTTATCAAATATACCTTTCCATTAAAGATTTCCCCTAATTTGGCCAAAATTATCCTATTTCACACCAAAATACCAATTTCAAAAAGGACCCCAATACCGTGCGACTCGCCAAACTAAAACCCAAATGAGATTATATAACTGCATATATATTATATTTCGTGATTATGATCAATCATATCACTCATTTTTTTATTGTTTTAGAGCTTAAAATATTTGTCCAAAAAAAAAAAACTTCATAATATCTAAAGAAAAGATCTTTATGATTTCGACAAGTTTGATAAAGAAATTTTATAATGATATCGACCACTTTCTTGAAGAAATTAGTGACATAGACCACTCCTTTATTTTAGAAATAGTAAAGTATAAGATTTTAAACAAATCTTTAAAATATATATCCTATTATGTAGTTAGTTTTTGCTGGAATGTCTATACATTGTCAGATTTTTTGGGCTTCAATTATTAATATAGGGAAAATAGTACAGAATAACAAATATTTAAATCATATTAAATGCTATAGCTATTGTTTAGGAAAATTCTAATTCGCAGCATAGTTTCACCCAATCTTGTTATTCACCTGATTTGTAGAATTCGCCTAATTTGTATAAATCCAGAATTTGTATAATTCAGTTCCTGATTGTATAAATCCAGAATTTTGTATATGTTTACCCTAGTTATTTGTATACGATTTATAAAAAATTCATTATAAATTACCCTGTTTGTATATTGACAAACGAAATATACAAACAAAGTTTTGAAAAAAATTCTTAAATGTATAAATACAAAATTTGTATATACTTACCATATTTGTATATTCGCAAGTGAAATATACAAACAGGAAGAAATATACAAACCACAGACTCCATAGCAAACAGAACTATAGCTATGGAGTGCAATTATCAAAACTTTATTATATTTATTATGTTTACTATTTCTAAAATTTTCTCATAAATATATTCTTTGATTAAAATGACGCTATATTAGTTGGGAATGGTATATATGATAATATCTCCTTTAATTTTTATGTTTGTCTTCTTATAATTTGTTTAATTACCAAAAAAAAAAAACTTCTAATTAATAACCTTTATTTTTTGTAATTATATATCTATACATAACATAACAAGTATTTTTTTAAAATATTGGCTTAACACATAGCAAAATCCTTAGCTAGCATTTTCCCCCAAATTTGTAAATATTCTCGGCAAATTATTTTTAGGTGAAGTTTTACCATGTGTTTGGCCACAAATTTTCCCAAGAATGTTTGATTATTTCAAAAAATAGAATTTATAACCATAAGTTCTAAAATTATTAAAAAAACCCATAAATTTTTGTCATGGATTCGTTAAAAAGTAACCTTATAACATAATCGATCACAATCAACAATAACAAAATTACAATATAGGCAAGAACAATATATTAATCGCATACTCAAACTTGTCACTGATCCAATTATACTTATAAACCATAAAAAACAAACTGTTCTTTTTTTATGTATCTTGTCACTCAAATTATAACTCGAACTTTTCCAGAGGAGGTAGATAAATATTAGTTGGAATAAATAAATAAAGAGTGTTTTTTATTAAATATTAAAATTTGGGCTAATTTTTAAATTTTTAGAAATTTCCAAATACTAGAACTTCGCCCAAATACTAGTTTTTTCTAGTATTTTGAAACTTTGGATGTTGCCAAATATATTTGTCAAGTTGTATGGAGAAACACCACTTTTCAAGTTTTTCCCAAGTATATTTGTGACCAAACGGGTCCTTAAACTTCTTTTCATGACAACAAATAAAGTCTAAACTACCTATTTAGACATACTTCTATACCATAAATACATATTTTACCACTAGTTTAAAAATATTACTTATAATACCATTTTTTATTAAATATACCATATATTTTAAAAAGTTACATGAGATACACAATCCCTTTAATTATGGTTATTAATAATTATCTTTATATTATAACTCCTTAATTAATGAAACTTTTACAATTCAAACACTTTTCTCTCTCATCCAATTCAGCCGTTTCCCTCTCCAATCCCACGTTTCCTCTGTATCCAAAACCAATTTCAGCCGTTTCCATCCCCCAACCCACGTCTTCTTTGTATCCAAACACATTACCCCTTTTTTCATCCACACAATTTCTCACGAATTACCCCCTTCTTCACTAACCTAACTCAATTCGTTATTGCATGTGCTTATAGCTTAATCTACATAAGCAATAGAGGTATGTAAGTTTTTTTTTAGTTAATCAGAGTCTCCATAGTGTATCTTTGATTTTGTTTCTATTGTTTTATTATTCTCATGTATCTTGATTTTATATCCTAGTTAAAGTTCATAATGTTCTCCAAGTTTAATTAACAGGGCAAATACGAAATAATTGCAAATACTATAAAAGGAAGAATTTTGATTTTTAAATTTTTTTTTTTGGATTAACGATAAACAGATACTCTACGGTCGTGATTTGTTCCTAAATTTGTGTGTTTCAGTTACATTCCATATTTAGATACACATAATTATATGTATATGCTCACTATGTATCCGAGATACATATTTTTGAATATAATGTATGAAATTGTTACTTGATACATCAAATTAATACTAGATACATATAAAAGATACATGAAATTAAAATTAGATCATATAAATAGATACATGAAATTAGTATTAGATCATATAAATAGATACATGAAATTAGTATAAGAGGCTTGACCTAGAGCTCTTCTCTTCCCCCTGAAAAAAATAGGATGTTCACTTGGCACGTGTAATTGAGAGAGTCATCATATCAGTGCCTTGGGGAAATGCCTACCTTCAGGAGAAGATTACCGAATGAGTTTCAAACCTGTCCTCTTCGAAAAATAGAAAAAAGTGCCTGGATTTCAATTGGATACCCTTTTTCTCTATTCCAGGTACAAGTCAAGTTGAATTTACAAAAAAAAATTCAGTGTTAGAAGTATTCATGTATCTAAGTGTTTAGTTTGTTGGATACATCATATATTGATAATAGATACATCAAATTAATGAATTTATTATTTTAAGAGTAATAAAATGAAATTAATCAAATTAATGACCAAGATATACATGTTTATGTCTTTTATTAATAATATTAATGAATTTATTATTTCAAAGAATAATAAAATGAAATTATTAAACATAGATACACTCCTTGATTTCCGCCTTACATTAAGGAATTTGAATTTCAAATTAATTGTCCATATATTATGAAAATCCCCAATTATTTCTCTAATTAAGGAAATCAGTTACAACGAATTAATTTAAATAAATAAAATATGTATCTCGATTTTAAAATTCGGCAGATACATGTATCTCGCGGATTCATATTCATGTATCCTAAGCATGAAATATGGTAGATGAAGTAATATTTAAAACTAACGGAAATTTTAGTAATTAGAACCTAAACTAGTGAGATTTATGTTGTTTGCCCAACTTTTTCCTTCTTAAAGTCCAATTTGTAATAAAACGGACTTACGTAAAAGGGCCACTTGAGGCAAACTGTCAAGCCCATTATTTCGTCTGCCTCTGGGCCCAGAGAAATGCCAAGAAAGGAATTTGACTAATTAAACCCGGTTTTCTCAAGCTTTAAAAATAGAAAACTTACGTTTGACCATCTAGTTTATCTACATGGTCATAGTATACTATAAGTACGTATATTATAGGGCAAAAAACACAAATTCCACTAGTTTTAGGATTAATTATCTGCCTTTCAGTAAGTTTTCGATAATACCATTTCTACCATATTTTGGTCCCCAAATATAAACCCTCATACATTCTTCCTTGAATTTCTTATGACTGCTTATAAATTGAATAGAAGAAAATATCCTTTTTAAATCTCTATTATATGTAAAAATAAAAATCTCTAGTAAAATGACATAAAAGTAAAAACAAATTTCTCAATTATCACATTCACGTTCCTGTTTATACTTAGCCCCCTTTTTTCCTTTTTCTGAAGTTTCGATCATACAAAGAGGTATATCATACTCTGACACCAAAACAAGTTAATTTTGAACACTAACATTTTGTTAGAATGATTGTTACCTATTGCTTCAAAATAAATTGTATTATATCGTATTGTGTTGTGTTATTATATTGTATTGTATTGATTTGATTAATACAACATTTGGATAAACATTATCGTTTTCCGTTGTTACATAATATCATATATCAATAATTTGAAGAATAAATCTACATGCATGAGAAGTAGAGTACGAGATAGAGCTGCTATGAAAAGTTTCCTTATCGTGGAACTAACAAAGGAATCGGAGGATGTAATCGCAAAGTTTCCTTAATCGGAGCTGCCAAAAGGTAGGGGTGTGCATTCGGTTTTTCGGTTTGGTTTTGTACTATTCGGTTTGGATTTTTCGGTTTTTGGTTTTGAAAAAGTTTAACCCAATCCGAAACAAAATAAATTTGGTTTGATTCGATTTTTCTCAATTCGATTTGGATTTTTTCGATTTGGCTATTCGGTTATGTTAATAATTAATAACATAATCAAAGTTATATTTACAATTTGAAAATGAAACAATATATATATATATAAGGAGAAGTAATAATATTGAATCTCTTAAATATACTTCCTAATATAAATCATATAAGTAAAATCTAAAACACAATACTTATAAGTATACCAATTATAGATGTCCAAATATAAAATATAAACTTAATAATAATGAAAGACAATAACTAAAATGGACAAAAGTGGTAAACTTTAGCTTAAAATTCTAAACCTAGATATTATATATATATAAAATTCGGTTTTTTTGATTTTTCGGTTTTTATTTTTTTAAATCACCAAAAATTCAAACAAAGTAAATTATTAATCCAAACCAAATCAAAAAACCAATCCAAACTAAAATTCAATTTAATTTTTCGATTTAATACGAATAGTGCACACCCTACTAAAAGGTTCTGAACTTTACTTCAGTATCGAGTCATAACTCATAAATGTGTGATTTATCACCAAAAATACCACCAAATAATAGAAAGGCTGCTCATCAGATATTGTTATGACAGCAGATATTATTATACTAAGTGGATATCTTGAAAAATTCACATGGGTGTTAAGGACCAGAGAAATAAAATATAGGAGAACATATTTGTAGATCATGATGATCTGTTCATTTTTTATTAAATAAAAAACATTACTGCATGGGATTATTAACAAAAAGTGAACAAAGTTTTAATAATGATAAAACTGGAATCTAAATCACGTGGAGCCACCAAGAATATATATGAACTCTTTGTTTACTATTAGGGATATACTAATTTATTTTAAGATCTAAATCTTTCATTATTGAACAAATAAAAGGGTGTAATGGGATGTATGGAATCTATCCATGTTTATAGGGGTCAAAGGAAGTCAAAAGTGTGTGTGTTTTTTTAAGGATATGCTTATTATTGAAAGTCTCGTGTTTGGCCAAGATTCCACCGAGAAAATAAGTGTTTTTGAGTACTAGCAGAAGTAGAATATAGTTTTTCAAAAGCCACAAAAAGTAATTTTTCTGACTTAGAGTCTGTTTGGCATTACTGCTAAAAATTGCTTATTTTCAGAAGTACTTTTTAAAAATAACTTTTTAGAAAAGTGCTTTTGAAAAAAAGCAATTTGTGTTTGACTAATTCATTTGAAAAGTGCTTTATATTATCAAATTGTGTTTGGCTAATCTTTTTAAAAAAAGTGATTTTGAGAGTCAAATTACGATAAATGACAAGTATTAATTACTTTTAATATTAAGAATATTTTTGAGAGAAACTAGTTTAAACATCCATTACAAAAAATTAAATTAAATTTTTATTAAATTAAAATGTTCATATTCAAATTTTCAATCAATATTATACATTTTTTTGAAGCGTTGAAATCTTTAATTATTATTATTTTTTTCTTTTTTCTAATCTTGCAAAAATATTGTTTTTACGTTTTTTTTTCTAATTCTGCAAAATAAGAAGTAAAATAATGAATAAAATAATAATACATAAACGTAAAATAAAAATATAAAATCTTATATATATATATATAAAAGAGAATCCTAGGCCCGCCTACGTGGCACCCTTAGAATTCATGAATTTATTTTTATGTTTTCCTTCATACTTTTAAGTTTTTTACCCCTATTTAATTTCACCTTTAAACCCGCTTCTTCAACTCTTCTGTCCCTTCAGACAGTTGTATCTCTTCGGTTGAGTCTCTTCAAAAATTCCTCAACTCTTCTGTCCCTTCACACAGTTGTATCTCTTCGGTTACGTCTCTTCAAGAACTAGGCAAATCATCCCTATTGTTGTATCTTCTTCTTCGTGACAAATTTCATTCATAATTTATGTGGAACTTCGTCAAATCCTTGGAAGTCTACTTTGAATCTGTACCAAAAAAATATGGTCCATAAAGTTGCTTAAAAAAATATAGTATGAAATATAGAATATGTACTAAATTGGGTGTTAAGAACAGGAAGAATAGAAAATCCCTATATTTATAGGCAACAAATGGTAGTATGGACAAGTGCTTATGGTGCCCTATTAGAATAGTCACAACCTTTTGGAAAAATCACAATTCTTTTGAAAAGTCACAATCTTTCGGAAAACCCACAACTCTTTGGAAAAGTAACAAACTTTCAGAAAAGTCACAACTCTTTGAAAAAGTCACAACCCTTTGAAAAACTCACAATCCTTCAATATGAAAAGGTGTCTTCTTTTAATATATTTTGTATTATAGTTTAAATAAGAGAAAATAGTCAAATGCCCACTTAATCTATTACCGGATTTCCAACTACATACTTATACTTCACGGGGGGTCCTATTACCCCCTTGGACTATTTCAAAATGGAATTAATTTCACCCTAAAATGTTATACCCAGATTCATTGTGTGAAGTGAAGCACACGCAACAAACCATATTTAACAGGTGTATTTTCTATTTAAATTTATTTTTTATTTACTTTCTTTCTCATTCTTCTTCTTCTTATTACTCTCCATTGTTTTTCACCATTAAAACAATATTAAAGCTTCTTCTAGTGATAGCTAAAAATGCAAAAAAGTTAGATTTTTGGAAAATATTATCAAGAATGTTTTTCTAATGATAAATCTGAACAAAAATCGTTAATGGATATTGTTAAAAATACAAATTGATTAAACGGGTTGAAGAAAAAAAATCAACATTTCTACCAAAGATGAACAAAGAATTGAATTTGTTTTATTTCTTTCTCTGATTATAAATTGTGTAAATAAAATTACAGATCTAATGTTTGTTTTTGGGCAACTCGGAAGATTGATTTGTATATATGAAAAAGATGAAAAGTGAGGTAAACTATGAAGAAAATTGGAAGAAAGAAGAGATTAAAAAGTTGTCGAAAAATTCATCTTTCTTAGTTCTTTGGCTCCTCTTCTCTATCGATTATTTCGTCGCCGTCGTCAGCACCATCAGTCCATCGAAGATGAAAGTGTTATGATTGTTATTTCTTCTTCACCATGGAAGTGGATGAGAAAAAGTAATTACCTCCATTAAAGGGGAGGCCATTTTATTTTTAAGAAATAAATAAATAGAAAAAATAAAAAATATATAAATTATTTAATTATAACATAAATATAATAAAGTTTTTACATGTTTATTGCTTCTCACTCTCTTTGAGAGAGTGAAATGCACTCTCTATGCCAACTTAACACTTAGGGTGTTATTTATTCTACTTTAAAGTAGTTCAGAGGTGTAATAGGGCATCCGTGTAGTATAAGTGTGTAGTTGAGAATCCGCTAATAGATTAGGGGGTCATTTGACTATTTTCTCTTTAAATAAATATAGTATATGTACTACATTTGGTGTTTTATGAAGAAGAAGAAGAAGAAGAATAAAAAACTTAAAAAATTCGTAGTTTAAAAATGTGAGGGAACTCCCTTGTTTATAGCCAACAAAGGTAGTATGAATATGTGCTTATTGTGCCTTATCAGAAAAGGCACAGCTCTTCAGAAAAGTCACAACCATTCAGAAAGGTCACAAACTCATCCAAAAAGTTACAACTCTTTAGAAAAGTCACAACCCTTCAGAAAAGTCACAACCTTTTGGAAAAGTCACAACCCTTTGGAATAGTCGCAACCCTTCTGAAAAGTCACAACCCCTTGAAAAGATCACAACTCATCGGAGAAGTCACAACCTTTTGAACAAGTCACAACTCCTTGAAAAAGTCTCAACCCTTCAATGTGAAAAGGTGTATGCTTTTAATATATTTTATAATATGAATATTTAAATATATGTAATATAATATAAAAGATATACTAATTAGATATTTTAAGTTGGGGTATTATAATATATATATATATAGGTACAGTCAAAGGTATTATTTAAAAGGACACTCCTTGTATCACAAGGCTCCTAGCTCACGTGACACACACCTTGACTGTACCTAAATCCGCCCCTGAACGAAACACAAACTTACTATTCAGTACTTAAGGTTGGTACATAAGAGATATATATTTGAGTCCAAATATTCTTGATTTCTACTCAGTACTCCTTAGTTTCTACAACAAAAATGGAGTATTTTCTTTTCGTTCCTCTGCTTGCCTTCATTTTCTTTCTTCATAAGTGGTTCTTTAGCCCTTCAAACACACAAAAGAGGTTATTACCACCATCTCCAACAAAGCTTCCAATTATAGGCAATCTCCATCAACTTGGATCGCTTCCTCACCGTTCTCTCCATGAACTATCGAAAAAATATGGTCCAGTCATGCTACTTCATTTTGGCAGTAAGCCAGTGCTTGTTGCTTCCTCTGTTGATGCTGCTCGTGGTGTCATGAAAACTCACGATCTCGTTTGGTCAAATAGACCTAAATCTAGCTTGACTGATGGACTCTTTTATGGCTCTAAAGACGTGGCCTTTACTCCCTATGGTGAATACTGGAGACAAATTAGAAGCATTACCGTGCTTCACCTTCTCAACAACAAAAGAGTCCAATCTTATCGTCGTGTGAGAGAAGAAGAAATATCAAACATGATTGATAAAATTAGGCAAGAATGTGATTCTGTGATAGATATGAGAGATGTTTTAAGTTGTATGACTAATAACATAATCAGCAGAGTGAACATAGGAAGGACATACAATGAAGGGGAAAGTGGAATAGCTGTTAAGGCTCTCTTAGAAGAACTTCTTGTACTTACAGGTACTTTAAACATTGGGGAGTATATTCCATGGCTTAAATGGCTCAATAAAATCAATGATCTGGACAGCAGAGTGAAGAAAGTAGCAAAAGATTTGGATGCATTTCTAGAGAGTGTGATTGAAGAACGTGTGATTAGGAACAAGAAAGCAGAATGCAGTGCGAGTGAAGCTAAAGATTTCGTGGGCGTTTTGCTGGAAATTCAGAATGGAAAGGAGACTGGTGTTCCTCTTCAAAGAGATTCATTGAAAGCTATCCTTTTGGTAAATTTTCCTCCTTATTTTCTTTTAAGCATCTGTCTTACACAGCAGGACAACATCACTCTATGATTGACAATAGTTTTATCAATTCCACTATATCCTTAACAGTATGTCCATTCTGTCTATCATCTAGATTCAACACCATATTATAGTCACCCATTGCCAGCCAAGGGGTTTGCTTGATTTATTAAATTTCTAAGTTTTCTCCATAACCTCCTTTTATCTTGGACGGTATGTAATCCATAAACAACTGCAGCATTTGTAAATTATATATACTGACTAGTCCAGATATGTACTGGGGAATAGTTAACAACTTTGTCAATTAGAATATTATTTCTATAACATTTATAGTATATATATTTTTTTTTGTTAATTTTCATACTATTATTTATTTTTAAAAACTAGTAAATTTTGATCTTTGTGTTTCTTTATAATGCATAGGATGCGTTTGTTGCTGGTACAGAATCAACATATACAGCTTTAGAGTGGACAATGACAGAGCTTTTGAGGCATCCAAGAGTTCTGAAAAAATTAGAGGATGAAGTGCGAGAATTAGCCAAAGGGAAAACAGAGATAACAGAGGATGACTTAGGAAATATGCACTATCTTAAAGCAGTGATCAAAGAGTCCCTCAGGCTTCATCCACCAAATCCACTTCTAGTTCCTCGTGAATCGATGGAAGAAGTACAGTTATTAGACTATCACATACCTGCTAAAACTCAAGTCCTTATTAATGCATGGACAATTGGCAGAGACCCATTATTGTGGGATGATCCAGAGGAGTACCGGCCGGAGAGGTTCTTGAATAGTGAAATTGATTTCAAAGGACTAAACTTTGAGTTGATTCCGTTTGGAGGTGGCAGGAGGGGCTGCCCAGGAATTACTTTTGCTATTATCATAAATGAGCTAGCATTAGCAAGGATTGTGCACAAGTTCAATTTTGCATTACCAAAAGAAAAAGATTTGGACATGAATGAATGCCATGGGCTTGCTGTTCGTAGGAAATTACCTTTGCTTGCGGTGGCTACTCCATGGTCTAGCTAGTGGTTAATAATTTCATTATATGAAATAAGTGTTGATCTGCTTCCTTTTTGGGTGTTTTGCCCATCTCTGTTATGCTCTTGTTTGCAAGATTTCTTCTTTTGCACATGTTCTTGTATGCCAATAACATCAAGCTATTCTACACGTAAGAACTAAAAGATGTGTCACTTCTTTGCTACACTAATAAAACTAAAGCTTTTCATGGTTTAGTTGGGATATAACTGATTGCAAAAGAAGCCTTGTATTTTGATGAGTTTTTTTTTTTCTTCCACAAACAGTGGTATAATTGAAGTGTTGAATTAAAATTACAGAGCCATAGAGATAGAATTCTGTTGAAATAACTATTTTCCCTTCAAGGAGAAATTTGCCCAGGAACGTCCTTCGGAAATCCCATAAAGGTAGAAATCTGTTGAAATAATCAAAATTTGCGGTATATATATATTTTTTTTTTAGTCTTTGGGCGCCAAGGCGTATCCAGGATTTCAAAATGAGGAGTGCTGATGTGAGGCCAAAATTTTTTTTTTTTATCGTTATTTGTGTCAAATTTAGTATTTATATTTATCCTTTTTGAGCATGAATTTTATGGATTGTGCTAAAAAATATATTTTATTTGTAGGATTAAATTGGTGTGAAGATGAAGAAATTTGAAGCTAAAACAAATTAAAGATGAAAGATTGAAGAAGGAAATCAAGCAGACAGCTTAATGGATTAAATTTAATATAATATTGTATAACATATGTGAAGTACTGAAGATTTCAAATTGCAAATTGGATTGAAGTATTACATGCTGCCACGTGTCAAGTGATGAAGACACGCGCATAATTGAAGTCGGTTGCACCTACTGTTCGTTCACGAGGAATTCCAATTCCGTTTGGTTTTGGATTCCTAATTTTTTTTGGACTCAATTATTTTATTTAGGGTTTTCTATATCTATAAATAGTCCATAGAAATAATTATTGGGAGATACTAGACGGAGAGAAGACATTGTGGAAGGAAAAGTTGTCAATACTTTTTAGGGTTCTTTTCTTCTTCTTTTTCTTAGGTATTAGTAGTTAAAGACCCTTGTTCTGGGGCTGTAGCTATGAGTATTTGTTGAACATCGATTGTTTTTGAATTGATTATTGGTTATCATATACATTACTTTTACATTCTTATTTTAGTATGTCATGCTAGGCCACCATAGAAATAAACCTATTGTCTATTCTTGGACTCGAGAGATGAAAAGGTAGATAGACCAGAGAATGCAAAGAGCTTGTTCTAACTTTGTTTAGATTCGTGTTCAGGAGTGACGCCCGGACGAACACCTCAGTTGGTTACGAAACATGATGAAATATAAATGCTCGCCAATTAGGACTGCCTAACCCCGCTCAACGATGTAGTTAGACAGCTAGTTGGAGTAGGCGATTAGAGGTCGAGAGATCATGATCATAAAATCAACCCTGTAAATCAGTAATTTGATAACCGTATTTAATTCATTACATGAGATGCGATACATGAAACCTAAGCATGCTGCAGCCCTGGAATTGTCCCAATCACTGTAAGTTAATCTTAGTATTTAATTATTGCATTCTTTTATTTCTTTTGACACTCTTAAATAAATAATTAGACTAGTATAATTTAGTAATAGTTAATTGACAAGTCTCTGTGGGTTCGATATTCCGGTTCTTAAAGAGCCACTTATTACTTCTGCGACCACGTACACTTGAGTGTGCAATTGGGAGCAACAAGTGCACTACTGTAAAAAGGTAGATCTAAGATGTAAATTTGATCGGATATATCTATACATATATAAGATTCAGATTTCTAACCTCACTTAGAAGGTGCACCCAATCATCGTTACATAATATGATACTCCGAGCTGTATGGGTTCACACATCTATATTTCAATATTTTAAAAAAAATATAATACTATTATGTATGATCTCGGGAGGGGAGCATGGGTTCACGTGAACCCGGTGATCCCCCCTAGATACGCCCCTGTTTGGGCGCGTATATCCCAATAATGTGTTTGAATTACAATAATATGAAAATGAAAATGTAATTCTTTTTTAGCTAACTTAGTAAAAGAGTAAAAGTTTTTCCACATAAGTCCTCAATACGTTATTATAATTTTGATAAAATGAGAATCGACTAAAACTATATATTTCTTCCAACTGTTGTAAATAATGAAGTTGGATGTCATGTAGCAAATCCACACTTCAAGATTTTGGAGATGGATTTATACCACACTTTAAGACTTTTGGGATTTAGGCAAGACTTTGGAGATTTCTTTCGTGACTTTGAAAGATACATATACACACCTATCTTCTATATATATTCATCTTATTTGTAGAAATAAATACACACTTAGATATTGAAATATTCAAAGAAAAACATTACTACTCTTTCTCTCTTTTTCTTTGTTAATTAACTTCTAATATCTTTATTTTTTAACACGTTATCAGCACGAGGCTCAAAGATTAAAGGTAAGAATATTGTTCATGAAATCGTTTTAAAAAGAAAGTTTGAATGAGTAATTCTCTATTGCTCATGTTTAAGGTATGAATTATTTTTTTACTATTTATGCTATGTTTTGGATATGACAATGGAAGTTTTTAGACCTACAAGCCTTAAAAAGAAAAGATATTTTCTAATCCCAATAGTAAAAGGTATGCTCATGTTACCTGTAATTAGATTAATTAAAGACAAGTATCATTTTAATTCCAATTATGCGGGATATAGCTTTCAGACTCACTCAAAAGCATCCTCACCAATTCTTGTTGTTTCTTTAACTTTATAGTGAATTTGTAAAGTTATGATTGATGGTTCTTTGTTTATACGAAGTGGTTTATTTATAAGTCTTGTATTGACTGAAATATATGGCAGTGACTTACTTGGATAAATTGTAAGTTATGCTTTCCATTTCAATTCTCTGTATATATATTTTTTAAAAAAAAAGGTATTTACCTATTCCTCCATTTTGATAAAGTATGAATATTTATTTGGTTACATATGTGATTAATCATAAGAATTTTGAAAAGATGGTTCCAAGAAATATTATGACAGTTACTGGAATGAGAATTGTCTTTGGTCACTTTGGCCTATGTCATTGGTTGAGGATAAGATGATGGATTCAAGTATCATCACATTAATAGAATAAGACATCGGATTTGAGTCCTGATGCACTATGATAATATAATATTGGGTTCAAGTCCCATTGAATTATGACATAACGCGCTTTCTTATGAATAAGATGTTGATTCCAAGTCCTAACGCAATATATTGATGAATGAGCAAACTAATGCGCTCTTGATGAAAAATTATGGAACACATAATTTTGCTCCATTCTCTAAAATGAATGTGGTAGCAGTACATGATAAGTCCAAAAGATGACAAAATCACTATTATGATTGTATAAATGAATATGAGTGTGTCAAAGGGCAAAACATCATCATTGTGATAATTATAAAAGAAAGAACATTATGAGTTCTCAAAATGATCCTTCAAAGAGTGAAGGTAATTTTTGCCATCAAATTTGGTATGAAGGGTATTGGGCACGCGATTACAGTGAAAACTAATTTGATTTTATAAATCCTCCATCAAAATAAAGAAATATAAAGTGAAGGTGCACTTGACCTTTCAAAGTGATGTTTAGGTATATCATATGAATATGATAAATTTCAAAGCATGACAATGAACTTCTAATGAATTTTTTTTTTATTATGAAGCATGTATATATGATTATAGTCAATTCCTTGAAGAGAATGTGACTTGTGATAAGTATCATGAAAAGTAGACCATTCTTGAAAGTAAATGTGTCAAGAGATGATGAAAATTATAAATAAAGACATACTCATGCATGACTTAATAAATACCACAACTCACCCCTATGGGAGGTTAGAGAGAAATAAATAAATTTTATTTTGGTATAAATGGTCATTGGTCAAGTACTTTTAGTACATCATAAATATTATGGTATGTTTTATTATGAACTACCGAAAGGGCAAAAGAAGGAAATAATTCTTGGCCACAAAAATTTGTCATTGGTTATGTATCTCTGTATATCAAAAATATTTTGTCAGATATTAAATAAAAAGGGAGGATATACTAATGACAAAAGTAAATCAAGAAACAAGTTTTGCTTGTAATGATTTTGACCATGACAATAATGATATAAATTTGTCCTTGAAAGAGATGTTCACCACACAAGCTATGTTATGAAATATGTGGTAGTATCCAATGTTAATTGTGAGCTTTGGTGAGCTAATATGCTACTACCCAAAGAAATAAATTTGCTCATGATGTTGGAATTATAGTAAGTCTCAAAAGAAACCTTTTAAGTTTCGATGGAATAGTCAATGAAAAAAAATGTAGATTGAGACTATAAAATATTAGAAGATTTAAGATTCATTTGAAAGATTACCCATTTTTCATATTGTTTGTGGTACATAAATATGAGCATGATGATGGAATCACATGCAAAAGTAAACTAGAAGTTTACTGAAATAAATATCAGTTGGCATGATCGGTTGACCATCCCGGTTCAAATACGATACGAAAATAACTGAGAATTCATGTGGTATATATATATTGAAGATATAATAAATTCTTCAAGAATTCTCTTGTGTTGTTTGTTCTCATGATAAAATTATCATTGTACCAACTAAGGTTGAGATTGTATCTCCCAAAATTTTGAAATGTATAAAAAGGTGAATATGAGCCCGTTCACCCGCCATGTGGACCATTTACTATTATATGATTTTGATAGATGCATCTATGATATGGTCACATGTGCTTTATTATCAACTTGCAATTTGATTTTTGCAAAAGTTGTTTGCTCGAATTGTTAAATCAAGAGCACATTTCAAATTATTAAATTATATTGATGATGTTGGTATATATCCAAGTGGTTTAAACAGATATCATATGCCTCCAATTATAGCTAATCCATTGGTTATGAAAACAGAACTCCCAAAAGAAATTTGGTATAAGATGTGTTATTTAAAGTGTAGCAACACTTGTGCGTATCAAGCCAATATGGTTCCCCTATTACAATTGGTTCAGGGTCAGGAACCAAATAATTCTCATCTAGAAATTTAAATGTGCAGTATATTATTCAATTGCTCCACCATTACGCAATGCACAAAGATGAGTCCCCAAATAAGGTTGGGTGAATGTTAGATTCTCTAACATTAGGGGGAGATAAGCAACTGGAAAATAAGTTATACATAATGAATTATCATTGATATGATCCTCGTTGAAAAGATAATTTAAGTCAATTGTCAAATACATTTGCTGACCCTATATAATCCAGTTATAAATGCTCTAATGAAAGGTCCTTAAAGGACATAATTTATGGCATGCCTGAAGTATGATAAATTAATCGGTTCGAAAGATAAAACTTATTGAAAAAGAAGAAGAGTAAATGATCATGATGGTTATAATAATGAGGCAAGTGCTTTAAAGATAGCACCAAGACATAACACTTCATAAAACCTTGGTAAAGGTTCAGGTACCTGAAAATGATAAAAAATGAAGAAATCTTGATAAGTTATGTCACATTGGAACTGACATCAAATGACCGTCGACGGTATCTTTGATATAATATAGTAGGGCTGTTCAAAATCGAACCTAAACCGATAACCCGAACCGAAAAAAAGTTATTGATTTATCAGTAATGGGTTATTGGTTTAGAGGTTTGACAACGGTTTTGATTTTTTTTGTTATCTGATTATCGGTTCTTAATGGTTTGAGGTTTTTTTTAATGGGTTAACCGATAACCCGATAGTAAATTAAATAATTATATTTATATCATTTTGTATCTAAAGTCCTTGACTTAGAGTTTAGTTTCCTACTTTTATTTTTGGCTGTCTCAAACTCTTGGATATTCTACAGTGTAAAAGTGTTTGTTTTTTAGCAAGATGTAATTTGTGAACTCATGTGCATGGTTCATTTGGTTTGTCACCTTGTTTCTAAGTGATTTTTAATGACTTTTTTGTGTCAAATCTTAACGGTTAAACCGATAACCGAACCGATAACGAGCAATAACCAATAAACCAATAATCGTTAAGCCAATATATTAATGGTTCTTTAACGGTTTAGCATCTCTACAAATCGATAACCAATAAGTCAAACCGATAAACTTCAAAATCGAACCGAATCGACCGATACACAGCCCTATAATATAGCGCTCAAAATTATAAGTGGTGACGAGGATCTTAATATTAAACATGTCAAAGAGAGTTGACATATAAATGATTGGCCAAAGAAAATACAATTCAAGTGTATTTTATTTCACTTGAAAAAGTGATGTTCTGGACTTATTTTGTCCATATACCAAGATATAATGTCAGTGGGGTACAAATGAATTTTTGTGCGATAAGTAAAATCGTAAAATATAAAGTACGGTTTGTGCATTGGAAAATAAAGATTTTTCACAGAAATCCTGACATTATTTTATGGAGATGTATTCTTCTAAGGTGGATGCAATGGGTTTTTCTTACAGTCTGACAATATATGAAAAACTTGAATACATGTGATGAATGATTATCATGTCTAGGTAGACAGTAAATATTATATGAAAATTCCTGAAGGATTTAAAAGGTTTGAAAGCGATTCCATTGAATTGTACCCCCAATGGTTGTGAGATTGCTTAATATAAAGATAAATTTTGATCTAATTAAAATGGTTAGAAAGTACCATGTCATAGTGCAATTGGTGCACTTATGTATCCTGCTATTATTTTTCATGGTAAATAATTTTATCAAATATGCATGCAAAATATAATATCACTCTTACCGGTTGAGATAATAGAGTGAATCAAATAAAGATATAAATTATTTATTCTGATCAATTGTGTCAAAGTTTATTGACCATGAAATTGCAGGAAATTATGAAGTTTGATCTCAAGAAAGTTATTTATTTTCATTTGGAAATACTGTCATATCAAATCATTCTACAAGACAATAAATTTTATTGAAAGTGTCCGTCAGTACTCGGTTGTTATTGCTAACAAATAAAATGAGCAGTTTGTCTACACCGACAAGATCACGAATTGAGTGATTGTCAAAAATATATTTGGTTGAGATCAATAAACATATCCAGGAAATATGTGACCTTTCTTTGAAAAGAGATATTACAACAACATTATATGAAGACAATGTTGCATGTGCTCAACTAAGAGGAGGACACATCAAAGAAGATTGAACAAAACATATTTCATCAAAGTTCTTCTTGTTATTCATGATCTTCAAAAGAAGGATGTAGCAGATGTTCAACACTTCATATTCACCAAAGCATTATCAACTTCAACCTTTGAGAAGTCGAGATATAAGATTGGAATGTGTCATCTTCGGGTTATTAAGTGATGTCTTAATCAGGGGGAGTATAATACGCGCTGCACTCTTTTTTCCTTAACCAAGGTTTTTTTCCCACTGGGTTTTCCTGGTAAGGTTTTTAATGAGGCAGCTTTCAATGAGTATTACTAGATATGTGTACTTTTTTTCCTTCACTAGGAATTTTTCCCACGGGGTTTTTTTTAGTAAGGTTTTAACGAGGCACATTATCTATGGATGAAATCCAATGAGTAATAGATACATCATATTATGGATATCCAATACACAGTTTTCTGAATAAGCTACAATTTACAAGTTGCTCCGCAAGCAGGTACCTATAAACAACTTACAAGCATCTCTGCAAGCAAGTTCCTATAAGCAGCTTACACAAGCAGGTTCATTCAATCAGCTTACAAATAGCTTTCTTCAAGCAACTTATAATGAGACAGCAAACAATGTATATTAAGAATAACTATGAACACTCACTTTTCTTCTTCTAGAATTTCTTTGTACATGGACATCCAAGGGGGAGTGTTGTAAATAATGAAGTTGGATGTCATGTAGCAAATCCACACTTCAAGATATTGGATATGGATTTATGCCACACTTTAAGACTTTTGGGATTTAGGCAAGATTTTGGAGATTTCTTTCATGACTTTGAAAGATACAAATACACACCTATCTTCTATATATATATTCATGTTATTTGTAGAAATAAATACACACATAGATATTGAAATATTGAAGGAAAAACATTACTACTCTTTCTCTCATTTTCTTTGTTAATTAACTTCTAATATCTTTATTTTATAACACCAACCAATTTGTGCATTTTATTTTGAGGAATATATAATCTTCATGCCCTCTGTATCAGATGGAGAACATATTGAAGTCATAGGATAGCTTCTTTTATCGTAGCGAGTTTATCATTTTCTATTTGAAGAACAAATATCATTATTGTTGCTATGTTGCAAATGCACAAACAAATTAAATCTACAAGAATTTTTAAAAAAGATTATTTTAGTAATTTAATTTTTAACTTTGTTGATTTTCACTTGTAGCATTATGTGATTATTCACGATTTTTATTTGAAAATTTCACAAAAAATATACAGAGGAACACAAGTATACAACACATCGTACCTACATAATCATATTTCAATTATAGCTAAACACAACACTACACTTTACACCCATGAATTAAAAAAAATCAAAATGGAAATATTAAAAAATATTGCGAGGGATAGTAAATTAAATCAAAATGAGAAAATTAAAATTAAAATCAGACACATTACTGAGGTGAAAGTGCGTATATGGCAAATGCATACTGATAATACAAATGTCTATATAATACATACCATTTCTTTTGTTCTCATACGCACTCATGTCATCTCTTTTGGTTACGCGCATCAATGTCAAGTGTGGAATTTTGCTTTGAGTTTTACGGCTTATCGAGGAAAATGCATATAATTAAAAAATATAACATATTTTATGGTTAACATAACTATTTAATAGATAGATAAAAACGAGCATAATTTTTTTTCCTAAAATTTGAAACGGAAGTATTAGAACACTTTATTAGGAGTTAAAGTGTTCAATTAGAACATAATATAATTCGAGTGTCTAAATTGAATATCCTTGTAAGTTTAAGGGGGTGTAATACGCCTAAATATTTTGAGAAGATTTTCATTATACATGAGTGACATTCTATAAATGGCACGACAAAAAAGATAACGTTATCGAACTGTAACCACACAATTGATAAGAGATAATTGCATCCAACTATTCTTGATTTCTATTCAATACTCTTTAATTTCTACTTGGAAGTTGGAGAGAAGGTACTCCAACACAACCAAGAAAATAAATAAATGAGAATTGAAGAGAAGTACTCCAACAATTGAAGATTGAAGAGAAGTTCTCTAATATAATAACAATGACGAGAATGAAATTGAACATTGAAGAGCAATGACAAGAAGAAAAAGGCAAGAGTATACAACTTTGAATTACGGAAAAATGTTGGAATAAGAATTCAAAGTTGGAGTAGAAATCCTAAGATGTTTAGGATTTGCTATTTTTGATATTTATTTAATTAATGTCTAGTTAAGATTTGTTTGTCCTAGTTCATAATTGGTTTTTAGTCCTAATTTAATTTGATTTCTTACTATTATAAATAAAAAGAGATATTGTTAGTTATTTTCAATATACAAAAAATATAGAAATATACAAACAAAAAAAATAAAAATCAAAGAGAACTTGAAGTAAGATTCAAAAACTTTTAAAACTATTTTCCTTCCTACCAAGACCAAAAGATGTATTATTTCTTGCCGTTTGATATTGAATCATCGAACTAAAGCTTTTCTATAAGTAGATGGTATATAATTGATTGCAAAAGAAGAGGAAAAAGAAACCTGATAGTTTGATTTGACAGTGGGTTTTTTCCCCTCAACAAAGTGTGATATAATTGACGTGTGGGATTAATATTACATAGAGGTAAAATTCTGTGGAAAGAGCTATTTTCACTTGATGAATTCAAGGAGCAAATTTGGGGTCCATCCCATTTGAAGAAAAAAGAAGGAAAAAAAGAAGAAGAAAAAGTCAAGAAATAAGTGACATTTGAGATCAATGAGGTAAATTTTGGACTTGTTAAAGTTTAAACTATCACTAAGGGCTCCTTTGGTAGTTGGTTAGATGAGATAATATTTTCGATGGTCACTTAATTGATATTTTTTATTTTACAAAGTCACTTAACTTTCTTTTATAATGTCTAACTCATTCAACTAAAAATTCTTCTCACAAAAGTCACTTAACTTTCTTTTATAAAGTCAAAGTCACTTAATTAAGAGTTTTTCTCACATAAAGTCACTCAGCTTTCTTTTATAACCTCAAAGTCATTCAATTATGAATATTTTACATACAGAGTCACTAACCTATTGAATTAGTTTTTTCATTAAAATTTACTGAAATTTTTATTCGAAACCAAAATGGTAAAAATAATTATTTAAGTAACAAAGTATTGATATATAAATTTGTTTATGAAAGAATGGTCCAGAACCTAAATAAAGAGAGACATACGTATGTAAAATTCCTTAATTGGCCAAAGGAATCCTAATTCTAAATGATTCCTAAAGCTAAATAAATAAAATATATATAAAAATGAATTTAAATTTTAGTTGTTAGGTTTTCCAATAAAAAGATTATTACCTAAACAAATTCTACGTCTAATGGATTTTCCACTTAAAAGGGTTTTGTACTAAAATTAGTAATTGATTTTTCTCCTAATACTTAAAATAGACAATTAATTTATCTTCCTATAATTTAAACTTCTTCCCATTTAATAATAATACAATTTGAGAAAAATAGTAATGACAATTTTGTCTATTGTAAAGTTTTTTAATGAAGGGCAAAAAATTTCATTATCACTTTAAAGGACTTTCATGCTGCAATCTGTAGTAACATAATGCTGCAATCTGTAGTAACATAATGTTTGAATAGGTTGTATCGTTTTCTGTCATTACATAATATCACACCGTCATAATTTGATGATAAATCTACAAGAAAACTACGATACGAGGTAGAACTACTATGAAAAGGTAGCTAGGGAAAATGATTAAATAGAATTATTAAATAATAAGTAAAGATAAAAAGAGAAGAAAATATTAAGATAACAATGCGATCATACCAAATTGATCATTACACAAAGTGGATATTTTTGTTGTTAACTAAGGATGAATTTAAATAAGACGATACAATAAAATTTAAATAACAATCAAAACAAACATTATAAGTAAACTAACAATATTATACAGTACAACGAGTAACAACCATCCAAATAAGGGGTAAAGGAGACGATCGACCGCAATTATATTATTTGCATTATTGCATGACACAAAAGATAACCCACTCGAACTTTAACCACCAAATTCTGTTTGGTAGGATGTATTTAAATTTACTGCATTTTCTTTTCCTTCATTTTTGTCCTATGATCTTTTTATACTACTAAATAAATTTGAGTCCAAATATTCTCGATTTGTACTCAATACTTACTTCTTAAGTTCTAAAACAAAAATGGAGTATTTTCTTATTGTTCCTCTGCTTGCCTTCATTTTCTTTTTTCATAAGTGGTTCTTTAGCCCTTCGAACATCCAAAAGAGGTTACTACCACCATCTCCCGCAAAGCTTCCAATTATAGGCAATCTCCATCAACTTGGATTGCTTCCTCATCGTTCTCTCCATAAACTATCAAAAAAATATGGTCCTGTCATGCTACTTCACTTTGGCAGTAAGCCAGTGATTGTTGCTTCCTCTGTCGATGCTGCTCGCGATATCATGAAAACTCACGATCTCGTTTGGTCAAATAGACCTATATCTAGCATCACTGATGGACTCTTTTATGGCTCTAAAGACGTGGCCTTTACTCCTTATGGTGAAGACTGGAGACAAATTAAAAGCATTGTCGTGCTACACCTTCTCAGCAACAAAAGAGTCCAATCTTATCGTCGTGTGAGAGAAGAAGAAATATCAAACATGATTGATAAAATTAGGCAACAGTGTGATTCTGTGATAGACTTGAGAGATGTTTTTAGTTGTATGACTAATAACATAATCAGCAGAGTGGCCATAGGAAGGACATACAATGAAGGGGAAAGTGGAATAGCTGTTAAGGCTCTCCTAGAACAACTTCTTATACTTCTAGGTATATTTAACATTGGGGATTATATTCCATGGCTTAAATGGCTCAATAAAGTAAATGGTCTGGACAGCAGAGTGAAGAAAGTAGCTAAAGATTTGGATGCATTTCTAGAGAGCGTGATTGAAAAACGCTTGATTAGGAACAAGAAAGCAGAATGCAGTGCAGGTGAGGCTAAAGATTTCGTGGGCGTTTTGCTGGAAATTCAGAACGGAAAGGAGACTGGTTTTACTCTTCAAAGAGATTCATTGAAAGCTCTCCTTTTGGTAAATTTTCCCTCCTTGTTTTAATTTTCTTTTAAGCATCTGTCTTACACAGCAGGACAACATCACTCTATGAAGAAGATCCACAATGTGGTCCTAAGGGCTTTGAGAGTTTTGTTTAGGGGGAGAATTTGTAAGACACAAGGATCACGTTATCACTTGTGTGTGAAGTTATTCTTCTTGATATTTCTGTGTAATCGAGGCATAATTGACAATAGTCCTATCAATTCTACTATAGACATGGTTATTTGTCCATGTATAGGTTGTAGTTCTGTTAATCCAAAATCAACATGATATTCAATGAAAGTCCCTCGTTTCAATATCGTCAACAGTACATCCATTCTGTCTATCATCAGGATTCAACTCTTAAAAGTATTGGGGAATAGTTAAAAACTTATCAATTACAATATTATTTCTATAACATTTATAGTATATATTATTTCGTTAATTCTCATATTATTTATTTTTAAAAAGTAGTAAATTTTGTTGTTTCTTTATAATGCATAGGATGCGTTTGTTGGTGGCACAGAATCAGCGTATACAGCTTTGGAGTGGACAATGACAGAGCTTTTGAGGCATCCAAGAGTTCTGAAAAAATTAGAGGATGAAGTGCGAGAACTAGCCAAAGGGAAAACAGAGATAACAGAGGATGACTTAGGAAATATGCACTATCTTAAAGCAGTGATCAAAGAGTCCCTCAGGCTTCATCCACCGAATCCACTTCTAGTTCCTCGTGAATCGACGAAAGATGTAAAATTATTTGACTATCACATACCTGCTAAAACTGAAGTCCTTATTAATGCTTGGGCAATCGGCAGAGACCCATTGTTGTGGGATGATCCAGAGGAGTACCGGCCAGAGAGGTTTTTGAATAGTGATATTGATTTCAAAGGACTAAACTTTGAGTTGATTCCGTTTGGAGGTGGCAGGAGGGGCTGCCCAGGAATTACTTTTGCTATTATCATAAATGAGCTAGCATTAGCAAGGATTGTGCACAAGTTCAATTTTGCATTACCAAAAGAAGAAGATTTGGACATGACTGAATGCCATGGGCTCGCTGTTCGTAGGAAATTACCTTTGCTTGCGGTAGCTACTCCACGGTCTAGCTAATGTTGGTTTGCTTCCTTTTTGGGTGTTAGAATTATGTTGTTGTTTGCAAGATTTCTTCTTTTTGACATGTTCTTGTATGCCAAAAACATCAAGCTATTCTACACGTAAGTACTAAAAGATGTGTTACTTCTTTGCTACACTAATAAATCATCTTGTCGTTTGACATTTAACTATCCAACTAAAGCTTTGCCAGGTTTAGTTAGGATATAGGTGATTGCAAAAGAAGGCTTGTATTTTGAAGTGTTCTCTTTTTTTTCTTCTTCTACAAACAGTGAGTATAATTGAAGTGTTGAATTAATATTACAGAGCCATAGAGGTAGAATTTTGTTGGAATAATCAAAATTTGTGGTAGATATATTTCTACTAATCAAAATGGAAGCTTTATGTATGTTTTCTTGTACAGATGAGTCTTAAATAGGAGAAATAAAATGTCTCAAACATGTCTTTTTATTTTGGCCAAACTCATTGGTGACCCCTTAAAGTTGGCACCAAGTTTCTCTTAGACATCTCAACTAGGCAATGTTCATTTTAAACACCTCATGTAGGGTCCCGTAGTGTCATTTTGAAACTTTTTGATGACATGTCAAAGTGAGTGTGATACACTCAACAATAGCGCGTAAAAGACTTAATTTTACCATTTTTTAATCTTATTTTCTCTTCTTCTTCTCCATTTTTCAAGCCACCAACCCCCACCATTTTTTCAAGCTTAAACTCCTTCAATGGAGGTCGAATTTTTTAATCAAATCCGTTTTCAAGTCATTTTTTTCTTCTTCATTGTATTACTTTTCTAAATCTACTATCACCTCCCTCCACCTTTTTTGCCGAAAAAATGGATACCAATATCATATTTCATATTTATTCTTTCTTTCTTTCTTCCTCTCCCTCCCTCCTCCTCCTCTCTTTTTCTCTCAAAATAACACTAAAATAGGAAAGAAAAAAAAAAGATCTTAAACAATTTTAAAAAGCAAATAAAGAAAATTATTGGTGTAGTGGAGAAGACAACTATTATCGGGGGGAGGGGGTTAAATTGATTTTTTTTGGAATAATACTTTTATTTTATTTACTAAATAGAGATTTTAAAATAATTTTTAACTTAAAATAACACATGTAATCATTTAATTGGTTGTTTGCCACGTCATCAACGAGTGTATTACATTCTCCTTCAGTTTTTTGCTTATTGTCAAAAAAAGTGTCAAAATAATACAACGGAACCCTACATGAAGTGTCTAAAATGAACATCGCCTAGTTAAGGTGTCTAAGTGAAACTTGATATCAACTTTAAAAAACTACCGATGGGTTAAGTCTTTTATTTTTCACCAAGTAGCTAGAGGCATTGATAAATGAATATGGTTCATTATCCACATATTGAATTTAGTGCATTTAATTACTAGGTAACCCCTCAAATTCTTCAGATTTTCTATTTTTCGAAGGATGTTTATATTCCATATAATTTTATAGGATTATTTTAGTAATTTAATTTTTAACTTTGTTGATTTTCATTTTTAGCATAATAAGATTATTCACAATTTTTATTTGCATTTTTCAAAAAATATACAGAGGAACACAAGTACACAACACGTCGTACCTATGCGCGTAATCATATTTTCAATTATAGCCAAACACAACACTACATTTTGCACCCGTGAATAAAAAAAATCAAAATGGAAGTATTAAAAAATAGTGCGAGGTATAGTAAATTAAATCAAAATGAGAAAATTAGAATTAAAATTAAATGTGAGACACATCACTGAAGTAAAAGTTCGTATATGGCAAATACTGAAATGCATTCTCATACGCGCACATGTTATCTGTTTTGGTTTCGCCCATCAACGTCTGGTGGAAATTGGAATTATGCTTGAGTTTTACGACTTATTGAAAAAAAAAAAATGTATAACTAAAAAATATAACATAATTTCTATTGTTAACTTAACTATTTATTAAATAGATAAAAATGTGTGTAATTTTTTTCCCGAAATTTGAATCGAAAATATCTAATTAGAACACTTTATTAGGAAGTTAATATCCTCAATGATCACTTAGCTAAAAAGTTTTAGCACATAAAATTACTCAATTTTAATTCTTACTCCAAAAGTCACTCAACTATATGTGTTTTACTTTCAAAGTCACTCAACTTTAATTTTTACTCAACTATAATTGTTTTATTTACAAAATCACCCAGTCTATTTAATTATCTTTTCCATTAAAATTTCTTTACATGAAATTTTTATTTAAAATCAAAATGTTATATAGCTTTACTTTAAATAAAATGACCTAATAACCAAATATGTTATATAGTTATTTTAAAATGTTTACAAATAATAATCAACCAAATGAATTTAAATGGATATTATATTATTTTTTAGAATTTGATTTTAAATAAAAATTCCATATAAGCAAATTAGGTTGAGTGACTTTTGTAAGTAAAATATTTACAATTAAGTGACTTTTTAAGTAAAAATCAAAGTTAAGTGACTTGTGACTTTTGAGGTAAAAATCAAAATTGAATGATTTTCTATGTTAAAATTCCTTAGTTTCTGTGATCATGGAGGATATTAACTTCTTTATTGTGAGTTAAGATGTTCAATTAGAACATAATTTAATTCGAGTGTCTAAATTGAATATCTTCTAAAACTTTTTTTTTGAGGGGGGGAGGACAACCCCAAAATATTTTGATTAAGAATTTCATTATACATGACAATTCTATAAATGGCACGACAAAAAAGATAACGTAATCAAGCGGTGACCACACAATTGATAAGAGATAATTTGAGTCCAAATATTCAATACTCCTTAATTTCTAAAACAAAAATGGAGTACTTTCTTCTTGTTCCTCTTCTTGTCTTCATTTTCTTTCTTCATCAGTGGTTCTTTAGCCCTTCAAACACACAAAAGAGGTCATTACCACCATCTCCAACAAAGCTTCCAATCATTGGCAATCTCCATCAACTTGGATCACTTCCTCATCGTTCTCTCTATGAACTATCGAAAAAATATGGTCCAGTCATGCTACTTCACTTTGGCAGTAAGCCAGTGCTTATTGCTTCCTCTGTTAATGCTGCTCGCGATATCATGAAAACTCACGATCTCGTTTGGTCAAATAGACCTAAATCTAGCATGGCTGATGGACTCTTTTATGGCTCCAAAGACATGGCCTTTAGTCCGTATGGTGAATACTGGAGACAAATTAGAAGTGTCATGGTGCTTCACCTTCTCAGTAACAAAAGAGTCCAATCTTATCGTCTTGTGAGAGAAGAAGAAACATCAAACATGATTGAAAAAATTAGGCAACAGTGTGATTCTGTGATAAACTTGAGAGATGTTTTAAGTTGTATGACTAATAACATAATCAGCAGAGTGGCCATAGGAAGGACATATAATGAAGGGGAAAGTGGAATAGCTGTTAAGGCTCTCCTAGAAGAAACTCTTATACTTGCAGGTACTTTTTACATTGGGGATTATATTCCGTGGCTTAAATGGATCAATAAAATCAAAGGTCTGGATACCAGAGTCAAGAAAGTAGCAAACGATTTGGATTCATTTCTAGAGAGCGTGATTGAAGAACGCGTGATTAGGAACAAGAAAGAAGAATACAGTGCGGGTGAAGCTAAAGATTTCGTGGACGTTTTGCTGGAAATTCAGAATGGAAAGGAGACTGGTTTTCCTCTTCAAAGAGATTCATTGAAAGCTCTCCTTTTGGTAAATTTTCCCTCCTTGTTTTATTTTTTCTTTCAAGCATTTAGTTTGAATATAATTTATACGAGTATATTATATTGTGTGGTACCATTTGACCGTCCCAATTTGTGTTTCTTTTTGATGCATAGGATGCGTTTGTTGCTGGCACAGATTCAACCTATACAGTTTTGGAGTGGACAATGACAGAGCTGTTGAGGCATCCAAGAGTTATGAAAAAATTAGACGATGAAGTGCGAGAATTAGCCAAAGGGAAAACAGAGATAACAGAGGATGACTTAGGAAATATGCACTATCTTCAAGCAGTGATCAAAGAGTCCCTCAGGCTTCATGCACCGGTTCCACTTCTAGTTCCTCGAGAATCGATGGAAGAAGTAAAATTACTAGACTATCACATACCTGCTAAAACTGAAGTCCTTATTAATGCTTGGGCAATTGGCAGAGACCCATTGTTGTGGGGTGATCCAGAGGACTACTGGCCAGATAGGTTCTTGAATAGTAATATTGACGTCAGAGGACTAAACTTTGAGTTGATTCCGTTTGGAGCTGGCAGGAGGGGCTGCCCAGGAATTCCTTTTGCTATCATGGTGAATGAGCTAGCATTAGCAAACCTCGTATACAAATTCAATTTTGCATTACCAAGAGGGATAAAAGGGGAGGATTTGGACATGACTGAATGCAATGGGCTCGCTGTTCGTAGGAATTCACCTTTGTTTGTGGTGGCTACTCCATGGTCTAGTTAATAATTTCACTATATGAAATAAATAAGTGTACTAGTCTACACAGTTGTTGGGTTTTTTTTAATGTTCTTGTACGCAAAATTTTCTGGTTTAACATGTTCTGTAGATAATATCAATATGTCAAACACATGAAGCTATTCTACACGTATAAGATCAAATGACGTGTTACTTGCTGATGTTTGATATTTAACCATCCAACTAAAGCTTTTCTATATTTAGATGGTATATAATTGATTGCAAAAAGAAGAGGAAAAAGAAGCCTGGTATATCAATTTGACAGTGTGTTTTTTTCCCCTCAACAAACTGTGATATAATTGACGTGTGAGATTAATATTATATGACCATAGATGTAAAATTCTGTTGAAATAACTATTTTCAATTGATAAATTTGGTGTCCATCCCATTCGAAGAAAATAGAAAAAGAAGAAGAAAAAGTCAAGAAATAAGGGAGGGGAAAGGGCACGTGCTAAAAATACTTGGCTTACAAAGGTTCTTGACTACTCTAAATCTAAACCTAATTTCATCTACCTCTGTGACAATTTTGAAAGAATGGCCTAAAACCTAAATAAAGAGAGACGTGCGTATGTAATATTCCTTAATTGGTTAAAGAAATCCTAATTCCAAAGTGATTCCTAAAGCTGAATAAATAAAATCTATGTAAAATGAATTTAAATTGTAGTTTTTAGGTTTTCCAATAAAACATTGCGTAAATAAATTCTACGTCTAATGAATTATGCACTAAAAAGAAAAGGTAATTATTCTCCTAAAATTAAAAATAGACAATTAATTATCTTCCTATAATTTAGAAATCTTCCCATATAATAATTTTGTCTATTGTAAATTTTTTTAATGAAGGGCAAAAAGTTCAATCAACATTTTATATATATATATATATTGCGCTTCAAAGTGACTATACATTCTGCAATCTGCAGTAATATAATGTTTGAATAGATTGTTTCATTCTCCATCATTACATAATATCACATTTTCATAATTTGATGATAAACCTACAAGGAAACTAGGGTATGGATAGAGCTACTATGAAAAGATAGGGTAAAGGGTTAAATTGAACTATTAAATGATTAGTAAAGAAGAAGAAAACATTAAAATAACAACACGATCACACTAAATCAACTGTCACACAAAATGAGTTTTTTCATTGTTACCTAATGATGAATTTAAGTGATACGATACAATATAATACATTTTTTAAATAACAATTAAAACAAACATGATATTTAAACTAACAATACAATCAACAATAATCCAAACAAAGTGTAAAACAGACGATGGACCGCAATTATATTATTTGCATTATTGCAAACATAAGAGATAACCCAATCGAACTTTAGCCACAAATTCTGTTTCGTAGAATGTAATTTACTTTCAAAACATCAGACGATGAGGTCATTGAAAATACTAGATAATATCTCACTTCTTTTTTTTTTTTCAATTTTGGGGTTTAGCTCAAAGTCATTCAACTGTGAGTTTTTCTCTCAGAAAATCACTTAACTTTGATTTTTAATCCAAAAATCACTTAACTATGAAAGTTTTACTTACAAAGTCACTCAATCTAATTAATTGATTTTTTCATTAAAATTTTCTCATATAAAATTTATGTTTAAAATAAAATATTCAAGAAATAAAAAGATATCTATTTAAACCATTTCAATAACTCGATCCATTAAAAATATATTATCAACTTATCATACTGCACTTTATCAAAATTTAATCAAGCTGAATTAATTTCTATGATAATAATATAATATTTTTTTAAAAATATAAATATAAATTATCGAACTAAAATTCCCACAATCGTACTATGAACACCGCTGTGAAACCCATTCTATTTTCCCTAAATGATAATATGACTTTTTGCTTATTCTTTTTTATATTAATAAATTTTTTAAAAAATGGTAATGAATATAAAGACATAATACATAAACATGATCTTTAACCTGACTTAGCAGGCAACTATGACCTTTAACTTTGCCGGTGCATAAGTAGACACTTTTACAATCCAAAATTTGAACCAATAAACACTCGAATATTGTAGGTCATATGCGTGATATACAAACGCTCCGACATGGATTAGTAAACCTGTGTAGAATCCTACATGTATTATGCCACATAGGACACGCATATCTATTTGTTTAATTTTATACAAATTAAATACCTACTTGTCCACGCTATTTTGGTTCAAGTTAAAGCAAAATTCTTGTTCCTACATGCATAGATGTTAGTAACACAATGCCCTACTTTTAATAGTTTGGACCAAAATTCTATGAATTGCAATGCAAAAATGATAACGCAATCGAACTGTAACCACAAAATTTGTGTCGTGCGCACAAAACCTTAACAAGATACTTAAACTACGTTAGTCATAAGGTTGGTACATAAGATATATGTGTATATTTGAGTCCAAATATTCTTGATTTCTACTCAATACTTCTTAATTTCTAAAACAAAAAGGGACTTCTTGTTCCTCTGCTTGCCTTCATTTTCTTTTTTCATAAGTGGTTCTTTAGCCCTTCAAACACACAAAAGAGGTTATTACCACCATCTCCAACAAAGCTTCCAATCATAGGCAATCTCCATCAACTTGGATCGCATCCTCATCGTTCTCTCCATAAACTATCTAAAAAAATATGGTCCTGTCATGCTACTTCACTTAGCAGTAAGCCAGTGCTTGTTGCTTCCTCTGTCGATGCTGCTCGCGATATCATGAAAACTCACGATCTCGTTTGGTCAAATAGACCTAAATCTAGCATGGCTGATGGACTCTTTTATGGCTCCAAAGACGTGGGCTTTTGTCAGTATGGTTAATGCTGGAGACAAATTAGAAGTGTTACCGTGCTTCACCTTCTCAGCAACAAAAGAGTTCAATCTTATCTTCATGTGAGAGAAGAAGAAACATCAAACATGATTGATAAAATTAGGCAACAGTGTGATTCTGTGATAGACTTGAGAGATGTTTTTAGTTGTATGACTAATAACATAATCAGCAGAGTGAACATAGGAAGGACATACAATGAAGGGAAAAGTGGAATAGCTGTAAAAGCTCTCCTAGATGAAATTCTTTTACTTGCAGGTGTTTTTAACATTGGGGATTATATTCCGAGGGTTAAATGGGTCAATAAAATCAATTGTCTGGACACCAGAGTGAAGAAAGTAGCTAGAGGTTTGGATGCATTTCTAGAGAGCGTGATTGAAGAAAGCGTGATTAGGCACAAGAACACAGAATACAGTGCGGGTGAAGCTAAAGATTTCATGGATGTTTTGCTGGAAATTCAGAACGGAAAGGAGACTGGTTTTCCTCTTCAAAGAGATACATTGAAAGCTATCCTTTTGGTAAATTTTCCCTCTTTAGTGTGTTTCTTGTTTTATTTTTTCTTTTAAGCATTTACTTTCAATACAATTCATTCTAATATATTATTTGTGTGGTACCATTTGACCGTCCCAATTTGTGTTTCTTTATAATGCATAGGATGCGTTTGTTGCTGGCACAGATTCAACCTATACAGTTTTGGAGTGGACAATCACAGAGCTAACAGAGGATGACTAAGGAAATATGCACTATCTTAAAGCAGTGATCAAAGAGTCCCTCAGGCTTCATGCACCGGCTCCACTTCTAGTTCCTCGAGAATCAATGGAAGACGTAAAATTATTAGACTATCACATACCTGCTAAAACTCAAGTCTTTATTAATGCTTGGGCAATCGGTAGAGACCCATTATCGTGGGATAATCCAGAGGAGTACATGCCAGAAAGGTCCTTGAATAGTAATATTGACGTCAAATGACTAAACTTTGAGTTGATTCTGTTCGGAGCTGGCAGGAGGGGCTGTCCTGGAATTCCTTTTGCTATTATGGTTAATGAACTAGCATTAGCAAACCTCGTGTACAAATTCAATTTTGCATTACCAAACGGGATAAAAGGGGTGGATTTGGACATGACTGAATGCAATGGGCTCACTGTTCGTAGGAAATTACCTTTGCTTGTGGTGACTACTCCATGGTCTAGTTAATAGTTTCACAATATGAATTAATTAAGTGTACTAGTCTACTCCCTTTTTGGGTATTTTTTATGTTCTTGTATGCAAAAATTCCTGTTTTAACATGTTCTGTAGATAATATTAATATGCAAAAAACATGAACCTATTCTACACGTATAAGACCAAAAGATGTGTTACTTCTTGACGTTTTATACTTAACCATCCAACTAGAGCTTTTCCATATTTTGATGATATATATAATTGATTGCAAAAAGAAGAGGAAAAAGAAGCCTGGTATTTCAAATTGACACTGGGTTTTTCCCCCCCACAACAAACTATGATATAATTGAAGCGTGGGATTAATATTACATAGCCATTGAGGTAAAATTATTTGGAAATAGCTATTTCACTTGATGAATTCAAGGAGCAAATTTGGGGTCCATCCCATTTGCAGAAAAAAGAAGAAGTAAAAAGTCAAGAAATAAGTGAGGGGAAAAGGCACGTGCTAAAAATACTTAGGCTTACTGAGGTTCTTGACAAGTATAATGGGACATAGCGAGTAGTGACATTTGAGATTAATGAGGTAAATTTTGAACTTCTAAACTATCAGAAAGGGGTGTGTATCGGTTGGTTTGGTTCGATTTTATATATTATCGGTTTGGTTTATCGATTTTCAGTTTTTAAATACGCTAAATGTTATTTTGGAGCTGATTTGAAGTTTTGATGATTTAACAAATTTCCAGATCTAACAAGGGTCCTGGTCGAAAAAAGACTGTGTACTTGAAAAAAATAAAAAGACAGCTATCTAAAAACTGTCACAACTCTAATGTGACTGGTGCATGTCTTTTCATAGCAGCAGGCTCAGCCAATGGCTTGGCCCTAAGGGTTTGTGTCCATTTGATAATAGTCTCTTCCAAAAAGACAAACCCAAGTTTTGGCAAACAAAAAGCTTTGAATTTTGAAAATTCATAATCTTACAAAGAAAAAGTCATCTTCAAGGAAGAACAGTGCTCATATTCAAAAGGGACCTGATGGAGTGCTGAAGCGTCTTTTGTTGTATTTGCTTTGTGTCTTGTATTCTTATATTGTAAATCTACTCCTAAGTTATAAAGGATAGTAGATTGGTTGCTTGTCTAAGTCTTTAGGCTGAGTCGGATTAACTAGAATTAGTTAGTAGAATCATCTATGTTTTAGTCAAGCGTTTTTATATTATTGTTTTGATGCTCTCTTGGGTAGAGTTGCCTAGGAGTGTCAACTAGAGTTAGTTGATGTGTGGGTGCAACAGAGTTGCCGCTTGTTTAGGCTCTTATATTTGAGATCTGAGTTGGTGGCTAGAGTTAGCCTTGTTGGATTCTTGAAGTCTAGATCAACTAGAGTTAGTTGGTTTAGTGGGCAATAGAGTTATTGCTTAGTTTTCTTTGTAGTAGAGTTGCTATAGTAAGGGGGAAGGGATTAAGAGTGTAATTCCCAGGTTTCAAGAGTTTGTAATATGAAGCTTTGCTCCGTTTTGAGTGATATGGAGTTTGAGTTGAAATCCTGTGAGTACAGGTCGTGGTTTTCTCCTACCTTGAGCAAGGGGGTTTCCACGTAAAATCCTTGTATTTGATTTGCTTTAAGTTATTTATTTTCCGCACTATCATTCTATCGAGGGACCTGGTCCAGTGACCATTAGTGGTCGCATCCATTCTAACACTAAACCAATAAGATATTTTTTTATCAGTTTTCGGTTTATCATTTTGGTCCTTAATGGTTCGATTTTCCATTTAACCAAAAAGAAAATGCTTATAAAATAAATATATGACTTCTCTAACAAATTTGACGCGACAAGACAATAATGTAACTTTACAAATGCTCATAAAATAGAAACAATAATAAGTAATATGAAAAGAACTAGACAAGTGCAACACAAAGAGAAATTAAGAGAAGTAGGGTTCTTACTTTAGGTTTTGACGTTTTGTATAATGTGAAGTTGTGAACTCAAAGTCACTGTAAAGTGTGAATTGAGGGCTAAAGGACAAAGGCAGTAACTAGTAAGGTATTAAGATTAATATTTAATATTTATGTAGAGGTAAAAGTAGTAAATTACTACAGTCTTAATGGGTTATTGATTTATCCAATAACCCAATAATAAAAACCAATATCGAACCGACAACCCAATTTTTTTATTTTATAAAAGCATTAAAAACCGTCAACCCAATAACCCAATAACAATAAACCTATAACACTTTTTCGGTTCTATTTGTCGATCGGTTTGATTTTTGCACACCCCAACTATCAGGGGTCATTTGATAGTTAATTAGATGAGATAATATATCAAAATGATCACACAATTACAAAATTTTATCTCACAAAATTACTTAACTTTCTTAGATTTATGTATGTTTTCTTGTAAAGAGGAGTCTTAAACTTTACGTAAGAATTTAAAAGAAATTAAATTGTAGAAAGTGAATGAGGGGAATAAAGTTTCTCTAATGCATGTCTTTTCATTTTTCACAAGTAGTCAGAGGGATTAGTAGATGAATATGCTCCATATATTGAAATTAGTGCATTTAATTATTATGTAACCTTCAAATTCACCAGATTTTTTATTTTTCAAAGGATTTTATAATCAATATAAACTTTATAGGACTATTTTTGTAATTCAATTTTTAATTTTGTTGCATCCCATTTTTGACATAATATATTTGATATATGATGATATGATATAATATGATATAATATGATGATTTATTATTTTTATTTGGAAATTTTTCAAAAATATATTTTTATATATATATTGACATTTCTTGATTTCTACACATTTTTACTTTTTTAAAAAAATATATATTTTGACACCTCTCGGTGAAAATTCAAATTTCGCCACTGAAGTACGCCCACCGAGGTAATCATATTTTCAAGTATAGCCAACACACTACAGTACTTTTCACCCGTAAATAAACGAGACAATTGAGTCCAAATACTCTCGATTTGTACTCAATACTCCTTAATTTTTTGTAAAACAAAAATGGAGTATTTTCTTCTTGTTCCCCTGATTCTCTTCATTTTCTTTCTTCATCAGTGGTTCTTTAGCCCTTCAAACATCCAAAAGAGGTCATTACCACCATCTCCAACAAAGCTTCCAATCATTGGCAATCTCCATCAACTTGGATCGCTTCCTCACCGTTCTCTCCATAAACTATCCAAAAAATATGGTCCTGTCATGCTACTTCACTTTGGCAGTAAGCCAGTCATTGTTGCTTCCTCTGTCGATGCTGCTCGCAATATCATGAAAACTCACGATCTCATTTGGTCAAATAAACCTAAATCTATGACTGATGGACTCTTTTATGGCTCTAAAGATGTGGCCTTTAGTCCCTATGGTGAATACTGGAGACAAGTTAGAAGTGTCACTGTGTTTCACCTTCTCAACAACAAAAGAGTTCAATCTTATCGCGCTGTGAGAGAAGAAGAAATATCAAACATGATTGATAAAATTAGACAAGAGTGTGATTCTCTGATAGACTTGAGAGATGTTTTAAGTTGTATGACTAATAACATAATCAGCAGAGTGGCCATAGGAAGGACATACAATGAAGGGGAAAGTGAAATTGCTGTTAAGGCTCTCATAGAAGAACTTCTTATACTTACAGGTACTTTTAACATTGGGGAGTATATTCTGTGGCTTAAATGGCTCGATAAAATTAATGGTCTGGACGCCAGAGTGAAGAAAGTAGCTAAAGGTTTGGATGCATTTCTAGAGAACGTGATTGAAGAACGCGTGATTAGGAACAAGAAAGCAGAATACAGTGCCGGTGAAGCTAAAGATTTCGTTGGCGTTTTGCTGGAAATTCAGAATGGAAAGGAGATTGGTTTTCCTCTTCAAAGAGATTCATTAAAAGCTCTCCTTTTGGTAAATATTCCCTCCTTGGTGTATGTCTTGTTTTAACTTTTCTTTTAAGCATTTAGTTTGAATATAATTTATACGAGTATATTATTTTGTGTGGTACCATTTGACCGTCCCAATTTGTGTTTCTTTATAATGCATAGGATGCGTTTGTTGCTGGCACAGATTCAACCTATACAGTTTTGGAGTGGACAATCACAGAGCTGTTGAGGCATCCAAGAGTTATGAAAAAATTAGAGGATGAAGTGCGAGAATTAGCCAAAGGGAAAACAGAGATAACAGAGGATGACTTAGGAAATATGCACTATCTTAAAGCAGTGATCAAAGAGACTCTCAGGCTTCATCCACCGGTTCCACTTCTACCTCCTCGAGAATCAATGGAAGACGTAAAATTACTAGACTATGATATACCTGCTAAAACTGAAGTCCTTATTAATGCTTGGGCAATCGGCAGAGACCCATTATTGTGGGACGATCCAGAGGAGTACCGACCAGAGAGGTTCTTGAAAAGTGATATTGATTTCAAAGGACTAAACTTTGAGTTGATTCCGTTTGAAGGTGGCAGGAGAGGCTGCCCCGGAATTACTTTTGCTATTATCATAAATGAGCTAGCATTAGCAAGGATTGTGCACAAGTTCAATTTTGCATTACCAAAAGAAGAAGATTTGGACATGACTGAATGCAATGGGCTCGCTGTTCGTAGGAAATTACCTTTGCTTGTGGTGGGTACTCCATGGTCTAGTTAATAATTTCACTATATGTAATAATTAATGGATCATTTGATAGAGTGTATAAAAATAATGCTTAATAAAGTGTATTAGTAATGCTTGTATTAGTTATGCTTGCATTAATTATGTATACATTATTTCTTATGCATTGTTTGGTTTGGTGTATTAAAAATAGTATGTATTGTATAAAAATATTTATTTACAAAAATCTCATCCACAATTATGATGGAAAACATGTAAAAGTGCTTTTGAACGGTAATTGGGTCTTTAACCATGCTAATGCATGTATTAAATCATTTTGCATTACTAATACCTAGAAATTTATGGTATTAGTAATACGCTCCTCAATACACAATAGAGTGTATAACTAATATTTGCATTAGTTATACATAGGTTGAAGAAGTGTACCAAACAAGATATTATTAATACAAATAGTTAATACATGCATTATTTCTCCTAATACACTTTATCAAACGATCCCTAAGTACTTGTGTACTCCCTTTTTGAGTGTTTTATATGTTCTTGTATGCAAAATTTCCTGTTTTAACATGTTCCGTAGATAATATTTATATGCCAAACATATCAAGCTATTCTACACTTATAAGACCAAAAGATGTGTTACTTGTTGACGTTTGATATTTAACCAATCCAAACTAAAACTTTTCCATATTTCGATGGTATATACTCCGCCGTTCTTTTTTATATGTCACCTTTTTAGATTGCACTTGCATTAAGAAATTAAGTAACTTTACCTTTCTACTCTTATTTAATGTTTTCTTAAGTCAACTTTCAATAAATGATGAATATACTAGAATTCAAAAATTAAAATGCATTTGGATGACTATTTAAATTTTTGAGTTTATTTTCGGAGCCAAATTTTTTCACCAATTGATCAAAAAGTTTTAAAAAATTAAAATTTTCCCACCTCAATTTTCCTATATATTTTGTGTAAAAATATTTTTTATATATATAAATTCTTAAAGCAAACATGACAACATCACAAAATATTCAAATTTCATTACTTCAAATTGAACTAAATTTTCCTGCTGAATCTAATTTGGATCTTGATTTTTCTCAAATTGGCCCTCACAATGTTTTGGTTGAGTCTTCTATTTTTACACCCTCTAAATCTTTTGAAGTGTCATCTTCCTTTATAAAATTTGTTGAAGCTTCAACTTTCAAGATTATTTTTGAATTTTTTTCCATCTTTAATTTTTAATTTGTTTGTTGAGATTTCTTTTTCAAAATAATTATTTATAAAATAGTGAATGGAGAGAGTAATTAATCAATGTATGAAGTATTCCAATGAATATTAATTACTTATTAGTTTTCCTAGGTTGGTCAAAATATATATTTTCAAGACTAATTAACTATTCTATCAAGGGTATAATAGGAAGAATATGATAATTTATGCATTGATTTTATAAAATGACAAGTATTATGGTCCAATTATTTATAGAAAGTGATGACATATAAAAAGGAACAGAGGGAGTAATTGATTGCAAAAAGAAGAGGAAAAAGAAGCCTGGATATTTTCTATGAATAGATATTTTGACTTGATGAATTTGAGGAGCAAATTTGGGATCCACCCTATTTGAAGAAAAAAGAGAAAAATGAAGAAGAAAAAGTCAAGAAATAAGGGCACGTGTTAAAATAACTTGGCTAATAAATGTTCTTGACAAGTAATATGTGACTTTTGAGATTAATTAGGTAAATTTTGGACTTTTTAAAACTATCACAATAACTCTGTACTGATAATCTTATTATATAATTAAATAAGATATTTAGATTACTAAAGAGGATATTTAAGAATTTAACTTTTTTGTTTCGATAGTTTAATTTTTAATATAATATACATATAGATGCACGTACACACAAAATCAGGTTTTTCGCAATTTCTAACTTTCACTTCTAACAAGTATATAATTACATGCAAATTTTACAAGTAGTATAATAATTTCGTTCCATGTAATAAGAAAAATGAATAATATTCCAATACATTCATTTCACATGATTTTCTTTGACATATTTATAAATAAAAGTTCACAAAAATAATTAATTACAATACTGTTGGTTGTGAATCTCTTTCATTGAGACACAATGTTCTTTCGTTTCAACCTTGCATATATAGAACAACTAGACTTTAATTTATTTGAGTTTTTTTTAATTAATTAATTCTAATATTCTATATTTACTAATGAAAATGTCTGGCGTGATTGAAAAAGGAAATTAAAATATTGTTAAATAATCTAATTTTTTTTTAAGTGTAGCAAAGAAGTAACCACATCTTTTGGTACAAAATGACTTGAAGTTTTTGGCATATTAATATTATATATCTGCGAAACATGTTAAAATAAGAGAGAAGACCAGTACACTTATTTCATATGGCAAAAATATCAACTAATTAACTAGAATATGGAGTAGCCAATACTAGCAAAGGTGATTTTCTACGAATAGTGAGGCCAGTGCATTCAGTCATGTCCAATTCTTCTTCTTTTGGTAACGCAAAATTGAACTTGTGCACAATCCTTGCTAATGCTACCTCAATTACCACAATAGCAAAAAGAGTTCCCGGGCAGCCCCTTCTGCCTGCTCCAAACGGAATCACCTCAAAGTTTAATCCTTTCACATCAATATTACTATTTAAGAATCTCTCTGGCCTATACTCCTCTGCATCATCCCACGACAACGGGTCTCTTCCAATTGCCCAAGCATTGATTATGACTTGAGTTTTTGCAGGTATGTGATAGCCTATTAATTTTACATCTTCCATTGATTCTCGAGGAACTAGCAGTGGAACCGGTGGATGAAGCCTGAGAGTCTCTTTGATCACTGCTTTGAGATAGTGCATATTTCCTAAGTCATCCTCTGTTACCTCTGCTTTTCCTTGGGCTAATCCTCGCACTTCATTCTGTAATTTTTCCATGGCTCTTGGATGCGTCAATAGCTCTGTCATAGTCCACTCCAACGCTGTATATATAGTATCCGTGCCAGCAGCAAACGTATCCTATGCATAATTAGAAAGAAACAAAAAAAAAAAGTGAAACTAAGGGTATACATTATTGAGTTTTAATGATTAACAAGCCAAATGACTCTTACCAAAAGAAGAGCTTTCAATGAATCCCTTTGAAGAGGAATGCCAGTTTCATTTCCATTCTGAATTTCCAACAAAACATCCACCAAGTCTTTAGCTTCACCAGCACGATTTTCTCCTTTCTCGTTCCTAATCATGTGTTCTTCAATCACGACCTCCAAAAATGTATCCAAATCTTTCGCCACTTTGTCCACTTTGGTGTCAATACCGGTGATTCTATTGATCCATTCAAGCCATGGAATATAATCCCCTACGTTAAAAGCACCTAAAAGTTCCACAAACTTATTTAGAGTGGCCTTAGCATCTATTCCACTTTCCCCATCATAATATTTCCTCCCTAAAGCCACACGGTTAATTATATTATTAGTCATACAACTTAAAACATCTCTCATATCTATCATTGAATTTGAAGAATCACACTCTTGTCTAATTTTATCAATCATGTTTGATGTTTCTTCTTCTCTCACATGACGATAAGATTGGACTCTTTTGTTGCTAAGAAGGTGAAGCACGGTGACACTTCTAATTTGTCTCCAGTACTCACCATACGGACTAAAAGACACGTCCTTGGAGCCATACAGGAGTCTATCAGCCATTTTACAATTAGGTCTGTTTGACCAAACGAGATCGTTGGTTTTCATGATATCGCGAGCAGCATCAACAGAGGAAGCAACAATCACTGGCTTACTGCCAAAGTGAAGTAGCATGACAGGACCATATTTTTTCGATAGTTTATGGAGAGAACGGTGAGGATGCGACCCAAGTTGATGCAAATTTCCTATGATTGGGAGCTTTCTTGGAGATGGTGGTAATATTTTTTGATCATGGGAAGTAGTAAAGAAGAACTTATGAAGAAAGAAAATGAAAACGAACAGAGGAACAAGAACAGAATACAAGGGAAGATCCATTTTTTTTTTGGGCAGAAGAAAAATGTAGAATTGGGTGTATATTTGGAAACAAATATATTCATCATACCAAATGGAAAGCAAACATCATTTTCATATACTGTTGGAGATGATTTTAATTCAGTAAAGCTTCACCACACAAACTAAAGGAGACGACCGACCGCAATTATATTATTTTCCTTATTGCATGACACACAAGACAACCATTCGAACTTTAACCACAAATGTTGCATCGAAGTTTAAAGTTCACTACGTTATCTTTTCTTTCTTTTTTGTCCTCTTATTTTTATTATATTATTATTCCTCAATCAAATATATAAATAAGGCGGAATGATTAAGAGACCCTTATATTTGGATCGAATTATCACATAGACACTTCTACACATAATTTTGTCAACTGGACACTTAAACACAATGAACACAATCTTTAAAATCCCTTTCCCATTTTCCTTTTCTATTTTCTCTACTCCATTCAAACTACAAGAAGACACGATGAAGCAAACAAAGAGATTTTTAAAATGTTTCAAACTAATAATAGCAGAAAAATAACTGAAAATCTCACTGATATTAAAAAAAATTATGGTGTTCTTCGATGTTCATAACATTCTTCGTTAATAGATGGGGTTGTTGATTTTTTCTCATATTTTCACTTTAATTTGGCTTTTGGGTATTCTCAATTTAATGTTAATAATGTGTCAAAATAATTGATTATATTGAATGTTGAAATTTTTGTCAAAATAATTTATTATAATGTGTCAAAATGATGAAGGAGAAATGAAATTTTTATTTTTGTAGTTTCTTCTTTGTTCAAATAGTTGCTATTCATAGAAGCTTTTGATTGTTTTTCTCAAATATTTGCTTCAAGCCTTGGTGGTGAAAATAGAAGAAGAACAAAGGGTGGGGTAAAGAAACGAGGGGTGGGTGGGGGAAAGAATAAAGATATGTGTCAGTTTTTTTGTTGTCTTTTTATTTGTTTATTTAGTTAATTTTTAGTCCAAAATTGTTTGTGTATGCGTATTAAACGCGTGAAATTAACGCACTTGGTCCAGCTCAACCATCAAGTTGCCATATAGGATGGGTCAGTAGTCAAAAGGTTTAAAATAGTGTGTTTTAGTGAGTTTAAGAGTTCAGTAGTTAAAGTCATGAGTATAAGGGTTCAACTGACAAATGAAATCAAGTACAAGGGTGTCCTAGGCCATTTCGCCTATAAACAAAAAATAAAAATAATGATAGAAAAACAAAATTCAGTCCACAAAAAATTGTATTTCTTAAAGAATTTAGTGGCTCACACTTGTCTAAGTTTGAATTAATTTTTCACCAGATAGAATGGAACATTATTATGTAATACTAACAATTGTAGAACTTCAAACTCAACAAAGAGAGAAAATCTCCATGAGAAGAAATATAAGTAAGAATTTTGTCTACCTTTATGAAGAAGAAAAATTTTGTTTTTCATTTTTGAGTATGTGAACTAAAAGTTTATAGTCATCATGTGCAAAGACACTTGTTCAGAAGAGAGGTGGCTGGTGAAAAAATCAACGAAATTTGCCACGAATTTAATTTTTTGTTAAAGGATAGTGAAAAAAATGAAAAATAAATTTCAAATCATATCATTTGCCAAAGTCAAAATTGAGCGTTGGTGACGAGGGGGCGTAGGGAAACTCTTTTCTCAACTCTTTCAAGGCTAGAAGAAGTACTTCTATATATAAAGCCCAAAACATCTCCTCTTCACTATCAATGAGGAAGAAATTATTTTTTTTCAAATTTCATTTTTCCTAACCTTTCCCAATTCATATTACGTTTTATTCCTTTTTATTGTTTTTCGCAAAGAACGCATAAATTAGGAGGTAATTTAAAAAAAAGTAAGACGGAAGGGCACATATCTCTGTTTCAAGTGCTCTGTTCAGGCTTCTTTTTCCTCTTCTTTTGCAATCGTTTATATACCAACTAAATGTGGAAAAGCTATAGCTAGTTGGATATATAGTTAAATATCAAACGGCAACACAACCAGGGGCGGACCCCCCGAGCAAAAATTTACGTTGTATATTTAAGGTATTTTTATGTCTATATATTGATTTTGAACCTTCTAAATGTATGATTAGAGATTGATTTAGTGGTTGAGGGGTTCAAAACTCATCTTGAGGTTCCAAGATCAAATCTTAGGCACTACTCTTATTTTTCCGAACGATCCGCCACTGAACACAACTTATTAGTACATAGAAAAAAAATATCATATTTTTGGACTTATATATAAGTGTAGAATAGCTTAAAGTTGAGAACATAGTCAAATGCCCCCTTAATCTATTATCGGATTTCCAACTACACACATATACTTCACGGGGGATCCCATTACCTCCTTGGACTATTTCAAAATGAAATTAATTTCACCCTAAAATGTTATACCCAGATTCATTGTGTGAAGTGAAACACACGCACCAACCCATATTTAACAGGTGTATTTTCTATTTAAATTTATTTTTTATTTACTTTCTTTCTCTTTCTTTCTTATTCTACTTCTTCTTATTACTCTCCATTGTTTTTTCACCATTAAAACAATATTAAAGCTTCTTCTAGTGATAGCTAAAAATGCAAAAAAGGTTAGATTTTTGAAAAATATTATCAAGAATCTTTTTCTAATGATAAATCTGAACAAAAATCGTTAATGAATATTGTTGAAAATACAAATTGATTAAACAGGTTGAAGAAAAAAATCAACATTTCTACCGAAGATGAACAAAGAATTGAATTTGTTTTATTTCTTTCTCTGATTATAAATTGTGTGTAAATAAAATTACAGATCTCATGTTTGTTTTTGGGCAACTCGAAAGATTGATTTGTATATATGAAAAAGATGGAAAGTGAGGTAAACTATGAAGAAAATTGGAAGAAAGAAGAGATTAAAAAGTTGCCGAAAAATTCATCTTTCTTAGTTCTTTGGCTCCTCTTCCCTGTCGATTATTGCGTCGCCGTCGTCAGCACCATCAGTCCATCGGAGATGAAAGTGTTATGATTGTTGTTTCTTCTTCACCATGGAAGTGGATGAGAAAAAGTGATTACCTCCATTAAAGGGGAGGCCATTTTATTTTTAAAAATAAATAAATAGAAAAAATAAAAATATATATAAATTATTGAATTATAACATAAATATAATAAAGTTTTTACATGCTTATTGCTTCTCACTCTCTTTGAGAGAGTGAAATGCACTCTCTATGCCAACTCAGCATTTAGAGTGTTATTTATTCTACTTTAAAGTAGTTCAGGTGTGTAATAGAATCTTCATATAATATAAGTGTGTAGTTAAGAATCCGCTAATAGGTTAGGGGGTCATTTGGTTATTTTCTCCTTAAAGTTTTTGGCTTATCAAAAAAAAAAAAAGTCAACCAGTACACTTATTACATTAGTGAATTCTGAAATTATTAACTTTTAGTATAGTTTTGTACTAAGTAGAGCATGGAGTTGCCACAGCTAGTAAAGGTAATTTCCTGCGAATGGTGATGCCAGTGCATTCACTCATATCCAAACCCTCCCTTTTTATTCCTTCTGGCAATGCGAAATTGAACTTGTGCACAATCTTTGCTAATGCTACCTCAATTACCATGATAGAAAAAGTAATTCCTGGGCAGCCCCTTCTGCCAGCTCCGAACGGAATCAACTCAATGTTTAGTCCTCTCAAATCAATATGACTATTCAAGAATCTTTCAGGTCGGTACTCCTCTGGATCATCCCAAGACAATGGGTCTCTTCCGATTGCCCAAGCATTAATAAGGACTTGAGTTTTAGCAGGTATGTGATAGTCTAGTAATTTTATGTCTTCTATTGATTCATGAGGAACTAGTAGTGGAAACGGTGGATGAAGCCAAAGTGTCTCTTTGATCACTGCTTTGAGATAGTGCATATTTCCTAAGGCGTCCTCTGTTACCTCTGCTTTTCCTTGGGCTAATCCTCGCACTTCATTTTGTAATTTTTCCATGGCTCTTGGATGCATCAAAAGCTCTGTCATTATCCACTCTAAAGTTGTATATATTGAATCCGTACCAGCAGTAAATGAGTCCTTTGCATTAATAAAAACACAAATATATCAGTACGAAAATGCTTAAATAAAATAAAATTAAAACAAGACAAGCCAAGGATGGAATAAGTAGTTGAAAGAGATACCAAAAGGAGAGCTTTCAATGAATCTCTTTGAAGAGGAAAACCAGTCTCCTTTCCATTCTGAAATTCCAGCAAAACGCCCACGAAATCTTTAGCTTCACCCGCACTGCATTCTGGTTTCTTGTTCCTAATCTCACGTTCTTCAATGGCGCTCTCTAGAAATGCATCCAAATCTTTAGCTACTTTCTTCACTCTTGTGTCCAAACCGTTGATTTTATCGACCCATTTAAGCCATGGAATATAATCCCCAATGTTAAATATACCTAAAAGTATAAGAAGTTGTTCTAGGAGAGCCTTAACAGCAATGCCACTGTCCCCTTCATTGTATGTCCTTCCTGTGGTCACTCTGCTGATTATGTTATTCGTCATACAACTTAAAATATCTCTCAAATCTATCACTGAATTCGAAGAATCACCACCATAGGGACTAAATGGCACGTCTGTGGAGCCATAAAGGCGTCCATCAGCGATGCTTGATTTAGGTCTGTTTGATCATACGAGATCGTGAGTTTTCATGATATCCCGAGCAGCATCGACAGAGGAAGCAATGAGCACTGGTTTGCTGCCCAAGTGAAGTAGCATCACCGGACCATATGTTTTCGATAGTTTATGGAGAGAACGATGAGGATGCGACCCAAGTTGATGCAGATTTCCTATGATTGGGAGTTTTCTTGGAGATGGTGGTAATTTTTTGCTATTATTGGAAGTAGTAAAGAAGCACCTATGAAGAAAGAAAATGAAAACAGAGGAACAATAACAGAATACCAAGGAAACTCCATTTTTTTTATTTAGCAATGATGAAACCCCCCCACCCCCCCCCCCCCAATTTATACCCAAAATCTCAACTACACACAATTTGTTTTGAGCAGTGATCTGCACGCTCCAGCCACATCACATCACCTTTTTTAATATTAAAATAAATTAATTCTTTTTTTATTCTACAACCATAGCATCATCAACCTGGTGCTAAATTATTTTTCTAAATTCCTCTCAATTCAATCTTCGAAAATTTCCAATTTTCTTTTAATAATCGTTGATTCAACCCCCAAATTCTCTATTTTTTGCATAATCTCCTATTTTTTCTCTTTTGATTGATGAAATTTTCACCCAAAATTATTAACAATTCAATGCGCAAAAATTCTTCTTTTTTTTTAATCAATTTTAGGGTTTAAGTTTTTAGATATAGTTAGTTTAGTAGGAATGTTGAAAAATGAAGATTTTGCATGACTTTATTATAATATAATGTTCATTGTAGATTTGATAACCAAAACCTTTTTAGATCTGAAAAAAAAGAAGATAAAGAATGCATCTGACTTTTAAATTTGTGTTTGAGCTTGAATTTGCATCTCCTATCTTGGAGCTATGAAAACAGAGTATATGGTGATGGTGATTTAAGTGGTAGTTTACATCGGAACTGGTTATTGATGGGTTTGTTCTCACATGGTGAAATAACAAAGATTATTTTCGGTGAATTTTTAGTAGAGTTACTGTGAGAAGTGTGTGATTTGAAAATGAGAGGGAGCTTAGTGATGGAAGAACTATGGGGGCGGAGACCTGGTAGTGGAAGAGCCAAGCTCACCTGGTGGATCAAAGATGCCATCACCGCCGATGTTGTTGCCGATTTGTTAAAGAGAAGAAGAATGAAGAAAAAAACGTAAAAAGTAACAAATACTTAAATAAAAGTAAACACATATTTTTTTTTAAAAAAAAGCAAAAAATAAATATGAAATAAGGAAAATATTAAAGTTTTAATTAGTTTTTTTGTCTCTCACTCTCTCGAAGAGAGTGAACTATACCTTCTTTGCCACCTCAGCATTTAGGGAACAAATAATTTCGCTTTAAAATAGTTTAAGGGGGTGATAGAACACCCGTGAAGTTGGAGTGTGTAGTTGGGATTTCAGGTATAGATTGCGGGGGGGGGGGGGATTTAGACCATTTTCTCTTTAGCAATTAGGAGAAATTGGGAATTTAGTATAGATATATGTAATATCTTATTATATTAATAAAAGCTTCACCACATAAATTAAAGGAGACAATCACCACACAACAACTTTTTTGTTTTCTTTTTCTTGGTTAATGTTGAAGTTTGCTTTTAGTTATTGCAGTAACTTTTAGTAAAATAAGTTGTTTAGTTTAAAGTGAATTTGGATTTTGAATTTTAGGTTATTTGAATTGTTGAGATATTTTAGATTGTTTTAAATTTCAAATTATGCAGATTATGTTTTTTATGTTGGCTATTTAAATCCCTCAACGCTTAATAAAATTATTGAAATCTATTGAAAGACATTTCAATCCATTGAGAGACATTTTCAATTCTTTTTGCTACCTCGTTTTTTAAAAAACACCAACAGTGGTATCAAGAGCTTCATTGATCTTGAGGGATCTGTGAAATCTTCCAAAGAACTACCATACAATTTTTAACCCGTAAGGGCTACCCATTTTAACCCATCAGGGCTACCTTTTCAACTCGTGTTTTTTTCATCGCACAACTTTTCTAAACTAATTTTTAACCAAAAATAATGGCAAGCAACAGTCTCTCTTTGAATGCCCCAAAAATTCTCACAGACGAAAACTATCAAATTTGGTTTGTGAGAATAAAACCATATTTTGAAACCTATGTGATATGTGATGTTGTGAAGGAAGAAAAATCTTTACAACAATATTTTGTAAATCCTATAAAAGTTCAGATTAAAGCACTTTCAAAAAAAACTTCTACACAAGACAGTGTCATGAAAGGTGTTTTTGAAGCACAAAATTAAAAGAAGAAAAAGAAAAAAGAAGAAATTTTGCAAGTTCAAAAATAATGAAAAGAATCCAGCATCAACTACCAAAGCAGAAATTGAGGAGGGGCATTTCTTCAATTGCACTAACTAAAGCAAAGGAGGAGTGTTGAAGTTTGCTTTTAGTTGCGGGAAAATGCGCAAGTACCCCCCTGGACTATAGCCGAAATCCCAGAGACACACCTAAACTTAACTAGGGTCCTATTAACACCCAAACTCATTTTTTCGTATTTTAGTACACCTTTTATGCTGATGTGGCACCTTCAACCACACCAAGTTGGTTGTGTTTGTACACACGCCTACCACGTGTGTAAATATATATTTTTTAATTTTAATTTTTCTTTCTTCTTTAAAAATTTTAATTTTTTTAAAAAAAAAATATTCTTATTTTCTTTATCATGTATTTAAGTTAAGTTAATACACATATTTTTTTTCCTTGTATCTACACTTTTTTTTTTACCTTCATTAATTGATTTTTCTCTTTTATTATTCTATTGATTTTATTTACTCCTTTTATTTTCTTTCCTTTTGATTTGATTTCAAATTTAATTTCAAATGTCTTGTATTTAAAACAAGTTAGTTTTGCACGGATATCAAAATAAGTGAAGAAAATCAAATAAAACATAAAAAAATAAAACGTTAATTATTTTTTAACGTTTAAAAACATAAAAACATTAAAAAAACGTTAAATTTTTTTAATTATTTTTAAAAAATAATTAAAAGTGAAAAGATAAAAAATTAATGAAAAAAATAAAAAGTTTAAAGTGAGGAAGAAAAATAAATATTTTACAAAGAAAGAAATGAAAATAATTAAATATATATAAGTTTAAATATCAATAATTATGTGTACTAACTAATTATAAAGTTACCAATTAAAAAAGGACATGTGTCCAATTTGTTCACCATCACATGCTTTCAAGAGAGTATGCACACTCTCTGTGCCACATCAACATTTATGGTGTATTTATTACATTTTAAATTAGTTTAGAGGGGTAATAGGACCCTATTTAAGTTTAGGTGTGTCTCTGGGATTTCAGTCATAGTCTAGGGGGTACTTGTGCATTTTCCCTTTAGTTAATGCAGTAACTTTTAGTAAAATAAGTTGTTAGTTTAAAATGAATTTGAATTTTGAATTTTAATTAGGTTGTTTGAATTGTTGAGATATTTTAGGTTGTTTTAAATTTCAAATTATGCAGATTATGTTTTTTATGTTGGCTATTTAAAGCCCTCAACGCTTGATAAAATTATTGAAATCTATTGAAAGTCATTTCAATCCATTATGAGACATTTTCAATTCTTTTTGCTGCCCTATTTTAAAAAAAAACACCAACAGTTAATTACCGCCTGTTGTTTCCTTGGACCATTATTTGATAGTGTCATGGGGCTTGTAGTAATTTTTATGCAAGCTTTACTACTAGTCCGTATGTATAATTCCACTAGTTAATTTGTGCGGTCGCAAAAAAAAATAAAGATACAGTCAAACCTCTCTATAGTGGTACTGTGGTAGCATTTGCCTGAACATTTCATGAGTGTTATAATGAGGTACTTGTTATATATGTATATTGTCATTTAACTTTTAAATCTCATTTAGTTGTTATAAATGAATGAACGTAAGAAAAAAATTAGTAAAGTTAAGTTGGCCTCCAAGTTCAACTAGTTAAAATAAAAAGTAAATCACAATTTGTCTACCACAAATTTGGTTTGCTAGCCAAGAAGAAGCTTCATAAGCAAAGTATTTTGGCACATGACTATTATTTCCTTGACATGCCACTGCTGGGTTTGGTCCCCTTATTTCTTGACTTTTTCTTTTTTATTTTACTAGAACTCTACCCCTATGGCTCGACAGGGCCGACTCAATACGATTGGGCCTAAAGCCAAACTTTAGAAAGGGCCCTAATATTTATTTATTTAGTTTTTTAAAAAAAAAAAAAGATTGTCACATTTAATTTTTAGGGATGCAATAATTTAAATTATTTAGGAGTTCTTGGTTATGGGAACTATGCCACATCTTTCGCCAACTTCTTCTAGATTTGATTCTTGGATGTTATTATCATCTAACTCAACTCTATTAGTGACTTGTTCATTTGAAAAACATCCCCCATATTTTTCGATTCAAGATTTATTATTTATTAAAAATCTATCAAGTGCAATTTTTGGGGTTTATTTAATTCTTCAAGTTTTTTCTTTTTCTCTTTTTTTGTAAGATCGAAATCATATTTTCTAGTTGACATATTTAAATTGAATAAATTTTAATAATAACTAAAACAAGAATATATATACTTATGAACTAAGAATATCAACAATTACAAGTTTTCAAGAAAAATTATAAAATAAAGTTAGAATAATAAAACTTGGCTCAAGAATTTGATAAGCTGATATAAATATATTGAAATAGTGTTGCGTTCTTTCAACATAATGATTGTTGCACTTCTTGAAATTTTGAAGAAGACACCAAAAAGCAAATTTTATTCTTTTGTAACTTGTACGCAACAATAACTCAATAAATTTTATAGGAGAGAGTTCAATATTAAAAATAAAAATAATAAAATAGAGAATAAAAAAGATGACTATATGGTAAATAATCAAATTGTTAAGAAATAAATAAGGAAGTACTACAATTTTTCCACTTAAGGAAATAATATCCAAAAATTATTTCATTCCCTTAGGAAAGTGGAAATTAACTACTTTGAATAATTATTTCTTACCTGTTTTGTTTGAAAATTTATATGGTGGGGGAGGAATAGATATGATGTGGCAGACAAAACTTGTATGAGGGTCCTCTCAAAGTTTGCCAAGTGGATTATTGAGTTCCATTTTCAAAAAATGAGCCAAAATTTCTTCTCTCTCTTTCTTTTTAACTTTTTACATTTGATTCAACTTTTCAACTTCTTTTTTTAAATTTTTTTTATTTCTACAATTGTCTCAAATTTGGCTACTTTCCTTACCTTTAAATAATTTTATTTATAAAAAGTGTGAAATTTAGCCTAATTCATCCTACTTCTAATATTTGATGTTATATTTTCTATCCTATATTAATTACTTATATTACTAAAATAAATTCTTTTATTTTCATTATCCTAACAATTAATTCTTCTTGAAAGTGCAATTTTTTTTGTAAAATTGTAAAAATAAATTCTTAAGGAGTAAATTAATAAACTATCATTTTTATTTATAATTTCTTAAAGAAAATGTAAAAGAAAAAATAAATAACTGATACAAAAAATGAAAGGGGTATAAGTTTTTTTTATTTTTTTTAGAAAGAAAAAAATGGTTTAAATAATTTTTTTCTCTTCTCAATAATTTCGTAATTTCATACACACTTAAATGCGTCAAATATTCTCCAACAAGAAAATATAATAAAAAAGCATCAATAATCTTGACAAATAATTACATAAGTTTTGGTACTATTTTCATGTAACCCAAAATCGAAAAATAATCCATAAACACATTCATATGTACATACTCTTCCGTCAATTTAAATGATATCTTTTTATTCCCGAAATTCAAGCTATGTGAAATTTAATTAATATTTTAAAATATTTTTTAATTATTATATTAACATAACAATTGCAACTTATAATGTTTGTTTATAAATATATAAACCTTCCCACTAAGTTTCAATTCAACCCAAAAAATACTATAAGTTGCAATTCTTATCATGTTAATATAATGAAAAAAGATACATTTTATAGCTTGGTTTTCGGGAACAAAAAATAGTCTAATAAATTGATGAAGAGAGTAAAATGGAAAAAAAAAGATTAATTATATTTCGATTTTGTTATTTGACAAGTAATTTTAAATAACTATTTTATCCTACAACTAAAACAATTGATTTTTATGAGATTAAGAGCACACATCTTAATTTAACTCTTTTCAAATACGTAATTATTTGACTTTAAATCTAAATTAGTGTTAATATATTTATCTCTATTTGATTTTTGACAAATGAATATTATGAACTATAAAAAAAAGTTTGAAAATAAATTACTAATTTTAGGACATTTCTATTTTTTATTGGAGAACTGGAGAAATAACGTAAGAGAGAAAAATAATAAAATACAAATTTTAGGATGTTACTATTTTTATTTTGCTTTGATCTTGTTGTTGCATTATTTTAAATTTGTTTAACGAAATATATTTAAATTAAAAAAATGATAATATAAAGTACTATATAAAGGGAAGGGTAAATAGAAGGTGAGGTGGAGGGGTGAGAAGAGAAATAGAGAAGTTGAAGAGGCATGGGACTCACAAAATATATTTTTATCTATTAAAATAGTCCCTCACATAAGTATGACATGGTGTGCCTCAACCACCATAAAATTCGTTTTGTTTTAAACAAATTTAGAAGTATATATAATTTTATTTTTTATACATATATTTTTTAAAATGGGGTCCCCAAACGATGCTTTAGTGGCCTAGGAGTTAAGACGGCCTAGTGGCTCGGTAATATTTGCATGTTTTCACGACCTAGATATCTTTAGGGGATGTAGAGCGTGTTTTTCTCTAGAGAATGCAAAGTGTATTTAGCTCTTGTAAACCCTAGTCATCAACTAACGTGGAGAATCTTCTTTATACAAAGGTTAGGGTTTAAGATGAGGAGGACACTCCAAGCTAATGGCTAATGGACCCAATAGTTTATGGAGAGAACGGTTAGGTTGGGACCCAAGTTGGTGGTGATAACTTTTTTTGGGTAGTAACGAAACACTTATGGAGAAGAGGAACAAGAAATCTTGCATTGGAGAACATAAAAGAGATATACGAAACACCTATGGAAAAAGGAGTCAACCAGTACAGTGAATTCTGAAATACTCTTGCACTGCCCTTTCCTATGGGTTTCGAATTATTAACTATTAGTAGTTTAGTACTTGTTATATTTTATGACATAAAAAAAACTAAGTAGCGCACGGAGTTGCCACTGCTAGTAAAGGTAATTTCCTGCGAATGGTGATGCCAATGCATTCACTCATATCCAAATCCACCCTTTTCATCCCTTCTGGTAATGCAAAATTGAATTTGTGCACAAGCCTTGCTAATGCTAGCTCAATTATCACAATAGCAAAAGTAATTCCTGGGCAACCCCTCCTGCCAGCTCCGAAGGGAATCAACTCAAAGTTTAGTCCTCTCAAATCAATATCACTATTCAAGAATCTCTTAGGTTGGTATTCCTTTGGATCATCCCACGACAATGGGTCTCTTCCGATTGCCCCAATATTAATAAGGACTTGAGTTTTAGCAGGTATGTGATAGTTTAGTAATTTATGTCTTCCATTGATTCTCGAGGAACTGGTATTGGAAACGGTGGATGAAGCCTGAGAGTCTCTTTGATCACTGCTTTCAGATACTGCATATTTCCTAAGTCGTCCTCTGCTATCTCTGCTTTCCCTTGGGCTAATCCTCGCACTTCATTCTGTAATTTCTCCATGGCTCTTGGATGACTCAAAAGCTCTGTCATTATCCACTCCAAAGTTGTATATATTGAATCCGTACCAGCAGTAAATGAGTCCTTTGCATTAAAAGAAACACAAATAAAAATGAGGTCCATTTTTACTCTGGGTAGATTAATTATAAAAGGAGGCCTCAAGACATAGGACATAAACCACGAATTTCTAAATTTTAGTATTAAAATAATAAAGAATAATGAAAATATATCAAAGATGTTATAGAATACAAACTAATAGGCATAACAGGGAAAAATTAAAGCACAATGCATGACCCTCTAGTTTACAAAAGATATACTCAGTTTATAGATAATGAATACTTTATGCCAAATATACATATACTATACATACCTATACACAACAACATATATAAATGAAGTGTATACACAATATATTAGTTCGAATTGTATCCAAATGCTTAAAAGAAGAATTAAAACAAGGCATGCCAAGGATGGAATAAGCAGTAGTAAGAGAGATGCTAAACTACCAAGAGAATAGCTTTCAACGAATCACTTTGAAGAGAAAAGCCAGTTTCCTTTCCATTCTGAATTTCCAGGAAAACGTCCACGAAATCTTTAGATTCAATTCTGCTTTCTTGTTCCTAATCACGCGTTCTTCAATCACGCTCTCTAGAAATGCGTCCAAATCTTTAGCTACTTTCTTCACTCTGGTGTCCAGACCATTGATTTTATTGAGCCATTTAAGCCATGGAATATGATCCCCAATGTTAAAAGTACCTATAAGTAGAAGAAGTTCTTCTAAGAGAGCCTTAACAGTGATTCCACTTTCCCCTTCATTGTATGTCCTTCCTATGGCCACTCTGCTGATTATGTTATTAGTCATGCAACTTAAAACATCTCTCAAATCTGTCTCTGAATTCGAAGAATCACACTCTTGCCTCATTTTTTCAATCATGTTCGATGTTTCTTCTTCTCTGATATGACGATAAGATTGGACTCTTTTGTTGCTGAGAAGGTGAAGCACGGAGATGCTTCTAATTTGTCTCCAGTATTCACCATATGGACTAAATGTCACGTCTGTGGAGGCATAAACGAGTCCATCAGTGATGCTTGATTTAGGTCTGTTTGACCATACGAGATCGTGAGTTTTCATGATATCACGAGCAGCTTTAGCAGAAGAAACAACAATCACTGGCTTACTGCCCAAGTGAAGTAGCATGACTGGACCATATTTTTTGGATAGTTTATGCAGAGAACGATGAGGATGCGATCCAAGTTGATGGAGATTGCCTATGATTGGAAGCTTTGTTGGAGATGGTGGTAATTTTGTTTGGATACTTAAAGTAGTAAAGAACCATTGATGAAGGAGGAAAATGAAAACAAACAGAAGAACAAGAACAGAATACCAAGAAGCTCCATTTTTGGGGGTAAATATCTCTTATATATAACCAATCTGTGCTCACTTGCAACTATTTTGTTTTTTTTTTCTTGCTTAAATACTACTGTAATGAACAAATAATAATTACTACCTATTGTTTCGTTGGACCATTATTTGATAATCCCTCCGTCCGATATTAGATCAGCATCTTATTAAAAATATTTATATCATATTACTTGGTCACTTTCTAAATCAGAATAGAATTAATTAATTTTTTCCTATTTTATCCCTACAATTAATATGACCTTTGGAGGTTTAAACAATTTTTTAAGATTCAAGAATTTCTTTTTTTTAAAAGGCTAATTAATATGAACAAATGGTAAAATAGTAAAACTGATCTATCTATTAATGATTTCTTAATTACCGTGTAAAATAAAAAATGTTGATCTAATATTAAACGAAGGAAATAGCACAATGAATTAACTTTTATGCAAGCTTTACTAGTATTCCTTATGTCGAAATCCACAAGTTAATTTTTCCCTGCGTCACACTGTCAAACAAAAGAAAGTATGTACTATATTTTTACGATATGACAACGTACTTCCTCCGTCCAATAATAGTTGTCCACTATATTATTTTTAAATGTTAAACAATGCTTGTCTATTTTATGAAATCAATTGATAATTTTAGACTTAATTTCTAATTTATTCTTATCATTAATTATAATCACTTTCTATTACATTTTTCAAGACATTGTATTTATTATTTTCAAAGGGTGATATGGTAAAATTACCCTTCTATTTATAATTTCTTAAGAAGTGTGCAAAGTCAATAGTGGACAAGTATCGTTGAACGGAATAAATTTCGTCTAGGATTTAAGAGAGATTTTTTTTTGTCCTCTGTTTATTTACTCCTTAACTTCACAACTCCCTATGTCACCGATTCTCAAGTTTATTTCATTCAAACAAAAAATGATTTTTATCGGTTGTTGATCACGCACGCACTTCACTTATTTCCATAACAAAATATTTCAATTGTTCCTATTTACATGCCGTTTTTATTAAAAATAGATGTTCTTTAATATTTATTATTTCAAAAATCAATGCATAAATGACACTATCCTTTCTATTTTATTCTTGAGAGTTATTGGTCTTGAAAGTATAAATTTGATCAACATAGGAAAACTAATAAATTAATTCATGTACATTGGTTAAATTAATTAATCAAAATAAAGTAATTCATGTTCATTTATAGAAAACTTGACTTCAAGAATAAAGGTACAATGATAAACATACCTAATTTCTTAAGAAGTGTGAAACCTAAAATAGTGACAACTAAATAGGAACGAAGGGAGTATATTACTATTACAAATAAAAGTTCTTCCTACCGCAAATAAATAGAATATTTGTGTTTTAAAACATGATTTTCCATCTAATCAACTCATTAGAAAAACTCATGGTGTGAAACAAATGCTCGTAGAAATATTGGGAAACTTCCCAATTGTTTCGTGTAAAAACACTATTATTTTTTCTTTTCTCACTAAATCAATCACAATATCCATGGAATTAACTATTGAACATTTTTCGAAAGAAAATTTCAATTTCACGGTAAGAGAAGTCTAACATCTACACGGTAACTTTTTACTTCATTTTCGTGTTGGATAAGAGAAGACTATAATACACGAACTATTTGCATCACAAACTTGTGAATAGAAGAGCTATCCCTATCTAGCAATCCTTTCAGTTGTTGCAAGAACCCATAGTCGTTCATAAAATTTTATATTTTTAGCATTATTGCCTCTAATTAATAAGCTTACAATAAAGTTAATGGATGTGGAGCATATATTTACTTACAATAATGAGACATAAATTTACTCAGAATCATATATTTTTATATTTCAAGAATATATATACCTTACATTCTTAAATTTAATATTCATTCAAACACTAATGCATAAATTGAAATGGAACTATGGAAGTACTAAAAAAAGTAGAGTAATAGTAAAGTGATCTTGGCCTCCAAGTTTAACTACCTAGTGAACAAATAAATCAAAATTTGTCTACCACAAATTTGGTTTGCTAGCCAATTAGAAGAAGCGTCATAAGCAAAGTATTTTGGCACATGACTATTTATTTCCTTGACATGCTACTGCTGGATTTGGTCCCCTTATTCCTTGACTTTTTCTTTTTTTACTCCCTCCGTCCCATTTTATGTGGCACCATTTGACTTGGCACGATGTTTAAGAAAAAAAGAAAAACTTTTGAAACTTGTGGTCTAAAACAATTTTTAAATATTTGTATAGTTGTAAATCATTTCATTAAGGGTAAAAGGGGAATTTTAAAATTAAATTGTTTCTAGTTATAATAAGATGACATTCTTTTTGAAACGGACTAAAAAGGAAATAGTGCCACATAAAATGGGACGGATGGAGTACTTAACTAGAACTCTACCCCTATGGCTCTGTAGTATTAGCATATATATTTCCACAACCTAGATATCTTCAAGGGATGCAGAGCACGTTTCTATCTCTAGAGGATGTAAAGTGTATTTAACTCTTGTAAACCCTAGTCATTAACTAATGTGGAAAATCTTCTTTATACACTAGATTAGGAGGACAATGCAAGCTTATTTTCAAATGGTCACTCAATTTTGAATAGTTCATTTAGAAAGTTACTCAACTTTGAGTAGTTTACTTAAAAAGTCACTCAACCTGCTATTGGTATTTCACTTGAAAAATCACTCAACTTTTGATATTTCACTTAGAAAGTCATTCAATCAACGTAAATAATTTTTTTACTAAATTTTGTTGAAATCTAATTTTTATTTTAAACTACTTTTTTTTTAAAAAATAAATAAGATATCCATTTTAATTATATTATTGACCCGCCCCGATTATTTTGTTGAATTTAATTTAAAGAATATAATATGCATGAGTATTTTAATATGGCATGGGACGATGACTAGTTTTTTTTTATCACATAATAAGCTTATTTGATTGGTTGTTAAGTATATCCAAAATTTAAATACCGTTGATTTTTGTAAACTGGCCGAGAGATTCATATAGATTTTAATTAGCGAATATAATATTAGGTGTTACTATTGAGAGTTAAAACAATAAAATAATTAAAATAAATATCTTATTATTATTTTAACATAGTTTTAAAATAAAAATTAAATTTTAACATAATTTAATTAAAAAATTATTTGAATTGGTTGGGTGACTTTTTAAGTGAAATACCTATAGTTGCATGACTTTCTAAGTGAAAGACCAATAGTTAATTGACTTTCTAAGTGAAATATCAATACTTGAGTGACTTTTGAGTTCTAAAATAAAGTTAGGTGACTTTTTAAGTAAACTATTCAAAGTTGGGTGACTTTCTAAGTGAGCTATTCAAAGTTGAGTAACCATCTGAGATATTATCTCTAACAAGTTGGATAGTTAAATATCAAACAGCAAGTTGGGTTATCAGTTTAGCAGAAAAGTAAACACATCTTTTGGTCCTTTCATGTAGTATAGCTTGATGCGGGTCCAATACAATCGTATATATATATATATATATATATATATATATATATATATATATAAGAGAATCCTCAACCCGGTGACGTGGCGCCACCAGAACCAAAGATTCTCTTTTTATTAATTTATTTCCAAAAGTGCCCTTCCCCTCTGCAATAGGAACGCCGCTTCAGCCCTCAACAGCCGCTTCTCCCGTTTATCACTCTTGCCACTCTTCATAAACGTTCCTCTTGTTTACAACATTCGACCCGCCTATGTGGTGCCCTCACAGATTAAGATTCTTATTTAACCCTTCTTAAAAGTCACAACTTTTCATAAAAGTCACAACTCTTGAGAAAAGTCAGAACTCTTCATAAAAGTCACAATTTTTCACAAAAGTCACAACTTTTCACAAAAATCACAACTTTTCACAAAAGTCACATCTTTTCACACAAGTCACAACTTTTCACAAAAATCACAATTATTCATTTTTCATTCACACATTTTAAAACCCAACACATAATTCCAAGGCACTAAAAGAAGAAAGAATAAACAATGAAAATTGATTTCAATTTCAATGCGACATTACTACTTTTGCACCTCTCAGTCCACAACTCATAACATTGCTGGAATGGTAAAATTCATTACATTTGGTTTTTTAGTAAACAAAACTTCTATTTTTGCCACATTATTTGTATGTTTTTTCCGCTATAGGGGATTCAAATTCAAATACATTAATTAAACTTCTTATGAAGTGTGTTTCATTCCTCAATTATTTCTTCCTCCTATTTCATGAAACTTAATCTTTTACTGTAAGTCGTAGTGATACATGTAACTATTGCAATTTCTTTTTGCTATTTTGGTGACTTTTTTTAAACTTCGTTAAAAATTCGAGTGAGGATGATTGAAAATTGATCTTCTCTTTTTCCCTTTATATAGGTTTCTTCATATACTTTTTGAGAAAATTGCTTGTGGGCTGTGCTATATTTGATAGCACACAACTACAAATATGTGTGATAACTAATACGGAACTGATGGTGAAGTTTGTTAAAAGAACCAAACAGATTGCTCTCTTGCTTGCCACAGTTAGTATATTATTTTAATTGATTTATCTTAGGTACAAACATTTTGTATGTCATTGCACTCTTACTAGAATATTAGTATAGAGACAATTAGTCCAGTTCTTTTATCGCAAGTTGACTAATTTATCATATTTCTTTCTCTCTTCTTTTTGGGCATAATAAGAGATCAAGTTTTCTTGAAACTAACATATGTCCAAAATACACTATAACAAAAATATTTTTTATCGGCAATAAATATGCACATTAATGAAGAGTGCTAGAGCCTTTACTGACATTAACTAATTGTCATTAGATTCAATGACGCTATAGACTTTATGGACATTTATAGAGAGTAATAATTGCCTCTGAAAATACATATTTAGTAGCAATTAAACTATTAATTGCCGTTAAAGATTATTTTTGTTGTTGTGATAAATCTTTCTTTTGGTTTCTTTCTATTAAATTTGTGAACTGTAAACTTGGATACAGCCCGACAGACTATCTTTTTGAAAAATATGTTAAGCAACATGCCTTTTTCTTCTTGATTGTTAGGAAAGTAAGGTCGTCTTTATTATTATTTATGGATATTTGTGAGTTCAAGTGCCCACAAAATTATGCTGTGAGATTTTAATATGTTATGTATCAAAATTTTTGTTTAAAATATCCAGTTTGAACAGTTCCATTCAGATACCACCTACTAATTGGTTGATCATCGCATTAATTCTTTGTAACTGCATACTATAACCATAACAATAACTATGGTTCAATTCCAAATAAATTGGGGCCGGTGATATGAAATCTAAGCAATAGTAATGGCTATTCCGAGACAATGAGGAAAAACCTTTATGATACTAACAATTTAGGGTCATTTTTAACATATACATGATACGGCCGGCATACTATAATAAAAAAAAGATTGATGAAGGTTCATAAGAAAGGAGCCGAAGATCCTCCATTTGAATTTAGTTAATTAAGTTCTTGTATGGACGTGATGCTCCACTTTACTTGGGAGTGTTGTTATTCGAGGCTTTTTAGTCTCTTCTTTAATGTCTGATGTTGTTCTTTATAACTTCTTGGAATTTAGAAAATTTCGTTACTTTTGACCAATTATTTCCATGGAGATTTTCTTAGACTTCTTTCTTATACTTAAAATCTCTCTATGACTCATAATTTTCGTATAACAAAAACAAAAATTAAAAAAATATAGCACTTTAAGATTTCGAAGGAACGCTTTGCCTTAAGATAAAATGTTCTTGACAATGTAGTGTATGTATCGAAAATATGAATATTACCGAATGGTCATATGTAAGCTTAATAAAATAGTTCAATTCCGTGCGAAGCACGAGTAATTTACCTAGTTTCTAATATATTTGTAGCTATTTAATTAGTTTTTTGAAGTAAAAGAATTAGCATCAATATTTCCAAATAAACACGATAGTTATGATTGTAGAATCACACTCTATAATAAAATGTCTTTTTTATTTTTATCAAACAATAATATATAACTTATTTAAGTTGCCTTAATTAGTAATAAAATATCATATTATAATATTTGACTATAAACTTAAAAAGTGTTTGCCAAGGCTAGTTATAATACTTGAAGAGTTCAATTTATCAAACATTTGCAAGTACACCAAGATTTTGCAAAACTACGGGATCGCAAATATACAATACAACGGTCACAAATAACCCACATGGGCAAAATAGTCACTTAAAAGTGCATAGATTAATTTCTATTTTTCTATTGAAGAGTGAAGTGGTAGGATGGTCAAGGGCAATTTTATCAATTAACAAAAAATTCAAGCTAACAATAATTGTACTTTGTGGGTGTATGAGTCTATGAGATTTCTAAAAAAATTAATCTAAATTGTAGAAAATTCTAATGACCATACATTAAAAAGGTTAGCAAAAATCAAGTGTACACCTAAAGATATAGGGTCCATTTATTTCTTCAATATGTTATGAATTTTTTTAATTTTTTTTTTTTAAAAGTAATTTCAAAAATCCAATTGCTCTATTTTGTTATTACAAAATTAAAAGAAAAGAAGAAGTTGTTCTTCATTAAATAGAGAATCAAGTTTGTATTTTATTTGATTTCAAACATACTAATTTAAATAGTTGAACTAATGTGGGCTTGATTTAATTTTGAAGTTGCCGAATCACATACTTTAAAAAAACATTAAAATAGTGACTTTTTGAAGAAACTATTCATTTTATTGGGGGAAAATAAAATCATGAAACCTCAATATGAAAGAAAAAAAAGATAGAAAGAAAAGGGAATGAAGAGGAATTTACTACTTGGTACAAGGGATGAGAGAAAAAGAGTGAACTGAGTGGGGAGTGAAATAAGGAATGGAATAGTTTGTATTTATTTGTGTCAAAAACTTATTCTAGATAAATCATATGTAATTTGTGGTTTTTAAAAAAAGCATATAACCTATGACTTGTGGAGGAAATATAATCACATGAACATAAATGTTTTAGAATGTGTAGAATTTTAAATTTGAAATAGGTAAGACAGAGAGTAGGTAGATACTTCTAGATTTCATTTTTTTGTTTAATGAAATTACATTTTTATTCTTGATCGTCTATTTTATGGCTCTTTGAATCATTTCTCTATCGCCATAGGGACTAAAGGCCATGTCCTTGGAGCCATAAAGGAGATCATCACCGATGCTTCTTTTGGCATATCAAATTATCAATGTCATCTGCGAAACATGTTAAAATAAGAAATCTTGCATTCGACTACATAAAAGAAATGTATAAACAGCTGAGAGAAAAGGAGTCAACAGTACACTTATTACATACAGTGAATTCTGGAATTCTCTTGCACTGCCCTTTTAAATGGGTTTCGAATTATTAACTATAGTAGTAGTTTAGTAATTCTTACATATACTTATTATATTTTATGACATAATAAGAAATGGAAGGTCGAGACGTAGATGCTTGCCTTATTATTATGAAATGAAAAGGAGAAAGAACCCAAAAAAACTAACTAGCGCACTGTGTTGCTACTGCTAGTAAAGGTGATTTCCTGCGAATGGAGATGCCAGTGCATTCACTCATATCCAAATCCTCCCTTTTCATCCCTTCTGGTAATGCAAAATTGAATTTGTGCACAAGCCTTGCTAATGCTAGCTCAATTATCACAATAGCAAAAGCAATTCCTGGGCAACCCCTCCTGCCAGCTCCGAAGGGAATCAACTCAAAGTTTAGTCCTCTCAAATCAATATCACTATTCAAGAATCTCTCAGGTCGGTATTCCTTTGGATCATCCCACGACAATGGGTCTCTTCCGATTGCCCAAATATTAATAAGGACTTGAGTTTTAGCAGGTATGTGATAGTCTAGTAAATTTACGTCTTCCATTGATTCTCGAGGAACTGGTATTGGAAACGGTGGATGAAGCCTGAGAGTCTCTTTGATCACTGCTTTCAGATACTGCATATTTCCTAAGTCGTCCTCTGTTATCTCTGCTTTCCCTTGGGCTAATCCTCGCACTTCATTCTGTAATTTCTCCATGGCTCTTGGATGACTCAAAAGCTCTATTATTATCCACTCTAAAGTTGTATATATTGAATCCGCACCAGCAATAAACGAGTCCTTTGCATTAAAAGAAACACAAATAATAATGAGTTTATAAGCTCCGCTATCACTCCGGGTGGATTAATTATTTTTAAATAAGGCATAGGTACTAGGAAGTATATACATCGGCTGTTGGTAAACTAGATGCCTAAAGTGTACATTTACTTAAGTTTCCCATAGTAAAATTCTAAGTCCCAAGTTTTAAAATTTGAACTATGAATCAACATATTAATACGAACTATATCCGAATGCTTAAAACAAAAATTAAAACAAGACACACCAAGGAGGATATAAGTAGCAGTAAGAGAGATGCTAAATTACCAAGAGAATAGCTTTCAATGAATCCCTTTGAAGAGGAAAGCCAGTTTCCTTTCCATTTTGAATTTCCAGCAAAACATCCACAAAATATTTAGTTTCACCCGCACTATATTCTTCATTCTTGTTTCTAATCACGCGTTCTTCAATTACGCTATCTAGAAATGCATCCAAATCATTTGCTACTTTTTTCACTCTGTTGTCCATACCATTGATTTTATTGAGCCATTTAAGCCACGGAATATAATCCCCAATGTTAAAAATACCTAAAAGTGCAAGAAGTTGTTCTAATAGAGCCTTAACAGCTATACCACTTTCCCCTTCATTGTATGTCCTTCCTATGGTCACTCTGCTGATTATGTTATTAGTCATACAACTTAAAACATTTCTCAAATCTATCACCGAATTCAAAGAATTAGTACACCTTTTCCTGATTTCATCAATCATGTTTGATGCTTCTTCTTCTCTCACATGACGATAAGATTGGACTCTTTTATTGCTGAGAAGGTGAAGCACCATGACACTTCTAATTTGTCTCCAGTATTCACCATAAGTACTAAAGGCCACGCCTTTGGATCCATAAAGGAGTCCATCAGCGATGCTAGATTTTGGTCTGTCTGACCATACGAGATCATGAGTTTTCAAGATATCGCGAGCAGTATCGACAGAGGAAGCAACAAGCACTGGCTTACTGCCAAAGTGAAGTAGCATGACAGGACCATATTTTTTGGATAGTGTATGGAGCGAACGGTGAGGATGCAACCCAAGTTGATGCAAATTTCCTATGATTGGCAGCTTTCTTGGAGATGGTGGTAATTTTTTGTTATTATTGGAAGTGCTAAATAAGCACTTGTGAAGAAAGAAAATGGAAAGTAACAGAGGAACAAGAACATAATACCAAGGGAACTCCATTTTTTTATTTATCAATTAGGACAAAATGGGAATTGAGTATAGATATTTGTAATATATAATAATCATATTCAGTAAAGCTTGACCACATAAACTAAAGGAGACGATCACCACATAACAACTTTTTTGTTCTTTTTTTTCTTGGTTAATTATTGTTTCCTTGGACCATTATTTGATAGGACCGTATGAATAACTCCACCCTCTAATTTGTGCGATTACAGAAGAAAATAGTGGCAGTTTTGTCCTAGTGAGATGTTGTTATATATGTATACTATATTTGACGTTTAAACCTCATTTAACTATTATAAATATAAATATGTAAAAATTGAGCTCAATATTTTTGTGTACCAAAAAGAAGGAATATATTTGTTAATCAATTTAATCAAAATAATAGAAATAGTATGAATGTAAAAAAAATAAATTAAATATCAAATGGCTAGGCGGCTTCATACTACATAGTACTAGACCGCAAAAAGAAAGTTACTAACAAATACGTATAAAATAGCTTGAAATTTTCGACCCATGTATAAAACATCAAGAAAGGGTGAATAAGATAAGTGATCCGCACAATATATAAGTTGCTTTAACTTGGCAAAATAGGCACTAGATCTTACAATATTGAATATAAATGAGTCGTTTATGAATATTTTGATAAAATTAGAAGATGATGGAAGCCATTGATGAGGAGAGAATGATATAAAAAGAGATCTAACAAGTTACAAGTGCAAGAGAGAGAATAGCGGAAGACTCTTTTTTTAAAATAAAAAAAAAGTTGAAAATTAAATTGGTTGGAGAGAAAAAAAAAAGGACCTAATAACAACTAGAGCATGGAGTTGCCACTGCTAGCAGAGGTGATTTCCTACGAATAGTGACACCACTGGCTTCAGTCATATCCAACTCCTCCGGTTTTAACCCATTTGGTAATGCAAAATTGAACTTGTGCACAAGCCTTGCCAATGCTAGCTCAATTACCACTATAGCAAAAGCAGTTCCTGGGCAGCCCCTTCTCCCTGCTCCAAACGGAATCAATTCAAAGTTTAATCCTTTAACATCAATATTACTATTTAAGAACCTCTCTGGTCGGTAATCCTCTGGATTTTCCCATGATAAAGGATCTCTTCCGACTGTCCAAGCATTGATAATGACTTGAGTTTTAGCAGGAATTTGATAGCCAAGTAATTTTATGTCTTCTGTTGATTCTCGAGGAACTAGTAGTGGAATTGGTGGATGAAGCCTGAGACTCTCTTTGATCGCTGCTTTCAGATACTGCATATTTCCTAAGTCGTCCTCTGTTATGTCTGCTTTCCCTTGGGCTAATCCTCGCACTTCATTCTGTAATTTTTCCATGGCTCTTGGATGCCTCAAAAGCTCTGTCATTATCCACTCTAAAGCTGTATACGTTGTATCCGTACCAGCAGCAAATATATCCTACGCATTAAAAAAGAAACAAACTAAAATTGTTTTGTTGGATTACGTGTATATGACTAGGTGGAAGCATAATCAATAATATTCTATGTCACCAAGTTTTTAACAATGAAACAATATAGTAGTAAAAACTATAATCAAATGCTTCGAAAGAAAAATTAAAACAAAACACGCCAAGGAGGGAATAAATAGTATGAGAGATGTTTAATTACCAAGATGATAGCTTTCAATGAATCCCTTTGAAGAAGAAATCCAGTTTCCTTTCCATTCTGAATTTCCAACAAAACGTCTACGAAGTTTTTAGCTTCACCCGTGCTGTATTCTCCTTTGTTTTTCCTACTAACGTGTTCTTCAATCACACTCTCCAAAAATGTATCCAACTCTTTAGCTACTTTCTCCACTTTGTTGTCCAAACCAATGATTTTATTGATCCATTCAAGCCATGGAATGTAATCCCCAATGCTAAAAGTACCCAAAAGTTCACCAAATTCATCTAGAGTGACCTTAGCATTCATTCCTCCTTGTCCTTCATTATATTTCCTCCCTAAGGCCACTCTGCTAACTATGTTATTGGTGAGAGAACAGAAACAATCTCTTAAATCTATCACTGAACTCGAAGATTTAGAATCACACCCTTGTCTGATTTTTACAATCATATTCGATGTCTCTTCTTCTCTAATATCACAATAAGATTGGACTCTTTTGTTGCTGAGAAGGTGAAGCACGGTGACACTTTTAATTTGTCTCCAGTATTCACCATACGGACTAAAGGCCACGTCCTTAGAGCCATAAAAGAGTCTATCAGTGATGCTAGATTTAGGTCTATTTGACCAAATGAGATCGTGAGTTTTCATGATATCGCGAGCAGCATCAACAGAGGAAGCAACAAGCACTGGCTTACTGCCCAAGTGAAGTAGCATGACAGGACCATATTTTTTGGATAGTTTATGGAGAGAACGATGAGGAAGCAATCCAAGTTGATGGAGATTGCCTATGATTGGAAGCTTTGTTGGAGATGGTGGTAACTTATTTTGATTGTTTGAATTAGAAAAGAAGCATTGATGAAGGAAGAAAGTGAAGAGAAAAAGAGGAAGTAGAAGAGCATACCAGGGAAGATCCATTGTTACTTTCTTTTTTGTCGACTAGGAAATCTAGAATTAAGTGTATAAATGGAAACAAGTAGTATGAAAATATCTCCTGATTTTTAATTTGTGTATAAAGTTAAAGGAGAAGCTTCACCACACAAACTGATTTTAATTTGGTGCATCTGTGATTGATGATATCTTCTTCAGTTTGTGCGACTTAAAACTCAAATTCAAATACGTGCAAAAATCAATAACATTCATAAAATTAAATGACGACATCCTTAAACTCAAAAGTAAAACAAGCAAGTTGAGTTATTCCTCATCCCAAGAAAGTCATCAAACTATTGAGAGTGCACATTAAATACACATGACAATCATCTTAAATGGACCTCGGACATAACTCATTAATCTCCGATTCCATTCATCACTCACCCAGATACTGTCCGGTATTTTATGCATGAACAATCTATATTTCAGGGGCCCAACATAGGAAACGCGACTCTGATACCATATTAATTAATGAGCATTACATTGGATCTAACTCAACTCCAAACGATATATTTTTTGTAGCTGTCCAAACCATATGAGGCTATAACTGTGGAACATGTTAATATAAGAAATCTTGCATTCGAGAACGTCATAAAAGAGATAAACAAAACACATAAAAAAAAAAAAAAGGAGTCAATCAGTACACTTATTACATACCTTGAATTCTGAAAATTATTAACTTTTAGTAGTTTCGTACTAAGTAGAGCATGGAGTTGCCACTGCTAGTAAAGGTAATTTCCTGCGAATGGTGATGCCAGTGCATTCACTCATATCCAAATCCTCCGTTTTCATTCCTTCTGGTAATGCAAAATTGAACTTGTGCACAATCTTTGCTAATGCTATCTCAGTTACCATGATAGCAAAAGTAATTCCTGGGCAGCCTCTTCTGCCAGCTCCGAAGGGAATCAACTCAAAGTTTAGTCCTCTAAAATCAATATCACTATTCAAGAATCTCTCAGGTCGGTACTCCTCTGGATCATCCCACGACAATGGGTCTCTTCCGATTGCCCAAGCATTAATAAGGACTTGAGTTTTAGCAGGTATGTGATAGTCTAGTAATTTTACGTCTTCCATTGATTCATGAGGAACTAGTAGTGGAAACGGTGGATGATGCCGAAGTGTCTCTTTGATCACTGCTTTCAGATACTGCATATTTCCTAAGTCGTCCTCTGTTACCTCTGCTTTTCCATGGGCTAATCCTCGCACTTCATTTTGTAATTTTTCCATGGCTCTTGGATGCATCAAAAGCTCTATCATTATCCACTCTAAAGTTGTATATATTGAATCCGTACCAGCAGTAAATGAGTCCTTTGCATTAAAAGAAACACAAATAAAAATGAGTTTATGAGCTCCATTTTTACTCTAGGTGGATTAATTATAAAAGAAGGCCTCAAGACATAGGACATAAACCAAGAATTTCTAAATTTTACTATTTAAATAGTACTAGAGAATATGAAAACTAAATGAAAATATATCAGAGATGTCAAACATGGAGGTGAACAAAACCGAATCGAAAACGATATAAGCCGTCAATCAAGTCAAATCGAGAAAAAAAACCTGACTAGTGATTTGGTTTGACTTGATTTGGTATTGGGAAAAAAAAACTCAACTATATTTGAGTTGATTTGGTTTTAACTTAAAAAAGTTAATTCGAGACCTAATCCACCCGACATCATATATCTAGTTTTTAAAATTTATTTTATACATAAAAATATTTATTTTAATATAATTTATGAATATTTCTTATACTTTTTCATAGATTTTATCTTTTAATATATTATTTCAAGTTTGACTTAGAATTTTGAATGTTCCAATAAAGCTTATAGTCCGTGGATATTGGTAGTTTTAATAAAACTCAAATCAATATTAAGAATGACAATAATGTTAAATATTTGTTCTTTAGTTTTATATCAATTAAAATACATAACCTAATTTTAATTTTTCTCTAATGTTTATTCATGTCATTAATACTTATTAGATTTATTTTAGCATAATTTAATACTTTAAAATTATGATCATTTTTACTATGACTTATTAATTTGCAATATTTGTTTTATGTCATTTCATTATTCTTTTTTGTTGAATATTTTAGTATCATCACTCATATCATATTTTGCATTATTTTCTTAAGAAGCACCTTAGATAATTATATTTTGATAGGACTAAAGAAATATTTGAAACACAAGTTAATCATATGTTTGTATGAATATTTTTCTGAAAAAAATTTAAAAACCCGAAAACCCAAAAAATTCGAATTTTATTAGTTTGATTTGATTTATAGATTTAAAAATGCGACACAAATAATTTGATTTGATATTGAAAATCAACCTTGTCCATGTACATCCCTAATCAAACTAATAGGCATAATAACAGGGATAATTAAAGTCCAATACATTTGGGCGATCTAATTTACAAAATATGTGCATAGTGTATATATATGATATACTTACATACCTATACACAACATATACAAACTATATGCCAGAAGTGTACTTTAACAAAAGTTTCCGATAATAATATTCTAAGTCAAGAGATCTTAAATTTCAACTATGAAGCAATATATCGTTTTCTTAAAAAAAAGAAGAAGGAAAGACACGCCAAGGAGGGAATAAGGAGTAGCAAGAGAGATGCAAATTTACCAAAAGGATAGCTTTCAATGAATCTCTTTGAAGAGGAAAACCAGTCTCCTTTCCATTCTGAATTTCCAGCAAAACACCCAAGAAATCTTTAGCTTCACTCGCACTGTATTCTGCTTTCATGTTCCTAATCACGCGTTCCTCAATCACGCTCTCTACAAATGCATCCAAACCTTTAGCTACTTTCTTCACTCTAGTGTCCAGACCATTGATTTTATTGAGCCATTTAAGCCATGGAATATAATCTCCAATGTTAAAAGCACCTTGAAGTATAAGAAGTTCTTCTAAGAGAGCCTTAACAGCTATTCCACTTTCCTCTTCATTATATGTCCTTCCTATGGTCACTCGGCTTATTATGTTATTAGTCATACAACTTAAAACATTTCTCATATCTATCACTGAATAAGAAGAATTAGTACATCCTTTCCTGATTTCATCAATCATGTTTGATGCTTCTTCTTCTCTCACACGACGATAAGATTGGACTCTTTTGTTGTTGAGAAGGTGAATTACGATGACACTTCTAATTTGTCTCCAGTATTCACCATAAGTACTAAAGGCCACGTCCTTGGAGTCATAAAGTAGTCCATCAGCGGTGCTAGATTTAGGTCTGTTTGACCATACGAGATCATGAGTTTTCATGATATCACGAGCAGCTTCAGCAGAAGAGGCAATGAGCACTGGCTTACTACCAAAGTGAAGTAGCATGACTGGACCATGTTTTTTGGATAGTTTATGGAGAGAACGATGAGGATGCGACCCAAGTTGATGCAGATTTCCTATAATTGGGAGCTTTCTTGGAGAAGGTGGTGGTAACTTATTTTGGGTGTTCGTAGTAGTAAAGAACCACTTATGAAGAAGGAAAATGAAAACAAGCAGAGGAGCAACAGAATACCAGGGCAGCTCCATTTTTTATTTAGCAATTACAAGAAATAGGGAATTGAGATTTGGACAAATATCTCTAATATATATACCAATCTGAAAACATAACATCATTTTCAGACTTTGCTTACTCAGAAAAGCTTCACCACATAAACTAAAGGAGACAATATACTTGCACTTATAGCAAATAATAGTTACATTTTCTTTTGTTCTTTTTTTTCTTGGTTAAATAGTACTACTGTAACGAACAAATAATAATTACTACCCCTTGTTTCCTTGTACAATTAATTGATAGTACAATGCTCAATCTTACTCCAATTAACTACACAAATTCCCAATTTTATTTCATTCAGATCGTAAAAGCAGAAAAATGACTATTAAATCAGTTTTTGATCACACATTTAATTTGACCAATCTCTAAAACAAAACATATATATGTGGTGTTTGGAACTCTTCCCATCCAGCATGATGTGAAGTCAGTGAAGGTGGATGTTCCATGTACCATAGCCTTTTTCATATTCACGAAATTCCTCAACTTCCTTATATTTTAGTCATAGGATAGGAATAAAAGAAAAGTCATATATGGACTCCTTCGTCATAGTCTTTATTGATGACATCTTGGTATACTCGCGGAGCCATAGTGAGCATGAGCAACATTTGAGGATAGTGCTCCAGACTTTGAGAGATCATCGGCTGTATGCCAAGTTCTCAAAGTGTGAGTTTTGACTTGAGTCTGTAGCATTCTTGGGCACGTGGTGTCCAAGGATGGTATTATGGTGGATCCGGCGAAGATTGAGGCCATTCGTGATTGGGCTAGGCCCACTTCTGCGACTGAGGTTCGAAGCTTCGTCGGATTGGCAGGGTATTATAGGCGCTTTGTCAAGGGTTTCTCCACTATAGTAGCACCTCTGACTCGGTTGACTCGCCAGGACGTTCCCTTTGTGTGGTCAGTGGAGTGTGAGCGGAGCTTTCTGAGGCTTAAGGAGTGGCTTACCTTTGAGTCGATCAGGATAAAGTGTTCAACTAATTTTGAAGACTATATATAAAGTATATACTATATCAAAATCATTTTACCTAAATATCAAAATTGCACCTCAAATCCCTCTAATTAATTGTACTCTCTGTTCCTTTTTAATCAATTTCAAAAACAACGATATATGTTTATATTTAGAACCTCTCATTTTACGGTTTATAAAATGATTCATGAATCATGGTCACACAAATATTTATAGCTTGTTTTAAATCATTATAACTTTCAAAAGTATTCCTTACATACTTAAGTTCCGTGCACATTGAAATACCATCATATAAATTAAAACGCAAAAAGTAGAGTAATAGTAAAGTGAACTTGGCTTAAGTTTGACAAGTAAAAATAAAGTACACCAAAATTTGTCTAGCACAAATTTCGTAAGCAATGTATTTTGGCACATGACTATTATTTCTTGACTTTTTCTTCTTCTTTTTTCTCTTTCTCCGCTAGAACGCTACTTCTATGGTTGTAGTATTCCCACATTTCAATTATATCACAATTTGCTTAGGGGTGGGGGGGTGTCAAAATACCAGGCTTCTTTTTCCTCTTCATTTGCAATAGTCAGTTATATGCTAACTAAATTTTAGTTGTGTTGTATTTGAATCATAAATGCTAGTTTAAAAGATTATGGAAGCGAACCACGACTCGTGTCACCGGTAATCGAGAATCCTCATGATAAGATGGATGAATCTCATATTTCCACAATCTAGATATTCCCTAGGGATACAGGGGATGTCTCTTTCTAGAGGATACAAAGCGTATTTCTCTTTTGTAAATCCTAGCCGTCAACTAATGTGGAAAATCTTCTTTATACATTAAGGGGTCGTTTGGTTTGAATACAACTTATGTTAGGATTAGTTACGATGTGATTAGTTTTTATTGCTTGGTTTGTCATATTCAAACTTATATTCATGGCATATTTTTAAAAAATAAGTTGTTTGTTTACAAAAATACCCTCCACCTTATTTAGTTTTTTTCTTTTACATTTTCATTGTAAGCTTTTGTTATTCATTCTTAAAAATAAATTTTTTATCTTATTTAGCTTAAATATTTTTGTGTGTGCATTTCCATGATTGTGTTGTGTGTTTTAAAAATTAAACTTTCATCTTATTTAACTTAAAAATTAAACTTCCACCTTATTTAGTTTAAAAATAAAACTTTCATCTTATTTAGTTTTAAAATAAAACTTCTATCTTACTTAGCTTAAAAATAAAATTTTCATTTTAAGTTTATTAAAGTAAAAGAAATTTTATTATTAAAGTTATCTACATTTTAATTGATATATAAAATATAATTTTTAAATGAGTAATAAACTATTTAATTAAAAATATGTAATTTAGTAGTGGAGTGAATATTTTTAGAGAAATCAAAATATAAATAAACATAAGAATTAGGCAAATAAATTCAACTTATAATATATTCATAAATAAAAATTGTATTTATAAAATGTAATTTTTAATAGAAAAATATATTATCATAAAAACAACGAATAATTAAGGTTGTGAATATTATTATAAATGTTTTTAAAAATTATGTTAATATACATGAATGTAAAAATAGTGTATAAAAGAGAATTTAAGGAGGGTACTTTTTTTATTTTACATGATTTATCCCAGGATAAGTTATCCTGGATTACCCTCAGTGAGGGATAACTTATCCCAGCCTTTCCAACCAAACAACGGATTAAAGGCCGCTCAAAAGTTATCCCGAGATTAATTCATCTTATACATCACACCAATCAAACCCTAAGGATTAGGATTAAAGAGGAGGACAATGCAAGTTAACGGGCTAATTAACACCCCTGTGGGTGAACCCAATTCAATAGATATTTCCAACAAGTTGGATAGTAAAATATCAGACATCTAAGATGCATGGTTATTAGCGAAGCAGAAAAGTAACACATCTTATTGGTCCTTGCAAGTATAGTATAGCTTGAAGTCATTGGCACATTTTTTTTAATGTATTATGCAATTTAATTTGTCGGTCACTAGACTAATAATTGAATTGTTAAAAGAAAAGCCAATTATCTTTAATTCGTAATAGAAAAATAATTTTATTTTTGCCATCTAACACACAAAGTCACTCACGACACTTAGAAGACTTTTCCAGCCACTTAAAACTACTCTACAATTTTCTATCATTCTTAATGTCAAATGAAGTTATTTCGAGTTAGGCTCTATAGATATAGCTTTGGACAGGGGCGGATTTACTAAGATCCGAGGAGTGTCACTCAATAGATATCGCTGTATGTGGACCACTTTGGACAAAGATGGATTTACTAAGGTCCCGAGAGGTGTTAGTGACACTGTTTAATAATTTTTTTTACTAAATATGTGTATATAATTAAAGGGAAAAAAAACACAGCGGATATATTTTAAAAAGTGACACTACATGACACAAAATATTGCACAGCTTACTTGGTTAGGCTCTTCAATTTCACAGCCTAGATAGCAAGTTTGAATCTTTTTAGCGTTATTTTGATACATTTTTTTTTTCAGAATAAAAATTTCTGAGTATTGTGAGTAACTTTGTTGTTGGTGTATATACATTTTTTTATTAAAATATATATTAAATGTATATGTTAGTGGGTATAAAATTGTGGTAGAAGATGACTATTGGTTTTGTAACTTATATGACCATTAGGTCTTGTAACTCTCATGGTCATTAGTTTCTTGTAACTCATATGACCATTAGTGTTTTTGTAACTTCTGTAACATCTATCACATTCATCTACCTACATTACTACCCCATTCTATCCATTGATTATATGAAAGACTTCTTCACCTATAAATAGTGGTGTTTCTTCCTTTGTGAAGTATCTCAAGAAAAATGTTTAAGTGTGGAAAATATTGTAGTATGTAGTAGTGAAAGAGAGAGTTGAGACAAGGAAAATATTCTAAGTCTTCAACTATATTCACTACACAAAAGAGAGTAATTATATGTTGAAGGAAGATGCTCTTTTTGTGGAGCTTTGGACTCTTCAACTATTCCGGAGTTGCTCGAGTTATACGACGTTGTTGGGCTGTTGTATCCTGGAGGGGACAAGTCAAGAGATATACTGCTGGATCGGTGTAGATTATGCCACAGTGGGTTTGAATCTCCTTAAAGAGAGCGAGATATCCGCGCCTCAGCCTAAAGATTTATTTATTCATTTTGTTCATTTTATTTCAACTGTAATTTATTATATTTGTGATATATTACACCAACAATTTTAAGGATATTCATGTTTTTGTTACAGTTTGAAAAAGTGCGGATATCAAGATAGAATAACTCAACATCATTCCGCTCAACGTCGCTCTCTTCAAGAGATGGAAGAGAAGAAATGTACGGGTAAAGTATTTTCCTACTTGCTCAACTCAAGTGGAGAAAAAGGTAAAGAATTAAAAATTTACCTAATATTTTTCATGAATAAAGTAATACTACTTTTCATGGAAAAATTTCTATTTAAATTCTTATAATAGTGGGGGTTCATGAATGAGAAAAAAATATTTGTGAAATTGTGATTTCTTACTTCTTTGAGAAATGCTCTAAAAAGGGTATTATAAATGCATATATTTATTGTTGAATGAATTACATGTTGTTGTTTGGCTATAATGAGATGATTTTTGGTTCTAACATGAGAGTTATAAATAAATTATGAAAGTCATGTTGAGTAGCCATTTAACATGAAATATTTTGGGTGAGAAAAAAAATTCATTCTTGAAATGAAAAATACCATAACACATGTGATGGAATTTTCCTTGTTAAGTCACATAATGTTGAAAAAATTGTGAAATACAACTTTGTTGGTTGTGTGAATTTTGCAACTCTTTTTGATTCAATTGTGTGAAAATGGTGTGACAAATAAAAAGGAATTTGCTAGCCTAATAAAAATATGAGATTTTGTGACTAACAATTTGACTTGATGTTGCGTTTGCAGAAAAAGTACTAAACAGGTACACACAAATCAAATGAGAAAATTTGGTGCTATTTGTTGGAGATGAGAAAAGCAAATTGTATTGCTTGCAAACTCTACTATGGAGGTTGAAGTAAAAAAAATATTTAAACTTCGACTAATGAAAAAGTGGTTTGATTTTACTATATCAAACACTTTATTTTGAGAAATTAAGTTTTCTAATTTTGATTAATTGTGATAGCACCAATATAATGGTAGAGTACAAAATCGTTATAAAAAACAGTATATTCAGACTCATGAGGAAAAACACAATATTGTGAGATTATATTGATCACCAGTATACCATCAATATTAATTGTGTTAAATCTTGCAGATTCATAAACTAAGGCCTTAGCAAGATAAAAAGTATGAAGCGCACATCGAGGGGGATGAAAATGAAAGCTCATAAATTCTGAGTCATATATGAGAAAACTCAACCTGGGGACTAGAGATCCTATAACCAGGTTCAATGGGAAGAACGAATCATATGGTGACTTCTTGTGAAATGCACTATTATTAATTTTATTCAATCCCTATGGTGTGAGTGCATTTATCCTATAATGATTTGTGGAGGTTGAGTCTTTGAACTCTTAATGAAAGTCTGTATCTCGTATGAGTGGGGTGTCAAATTATAGGAGCACCCTTGATAGATTTCACCTATGTCAGTGTGAAAGTAAGCTGCTTTCTATGAGAATGGGCTTGTTCTAAAAAACACTCATGAAACCGGGATAGCACAAGGCCGTAATGTGCTGGCTGAAAAAAGCTTATGTCAACACCTTGATTATTGTGTGTAAGCAATGATACTTTATTTCCCTTAAGCAGTCATAGTTCAAGTCTGAGACCACTACTAACTCTGGAGTAAAGATTATTGTTTTACTAAGTGAAGGTTCAATGCAGAGCACACCTTCATTATGCATAATGGTCTACCTTCAACTAAATTGTGAAACACTCTCTTATTTTAATATTAAAATGAGTGGGAGAATGTTGGTGTATATACATTTTTTTATTAAAATAAATATTAAATGTATATGTTAGTGGGTATAAAATTGTGGTAGAAGATGACTATTGGTTTTGTAACTTATATGACCATTAGGTCTTGTAACTCTCATGGTCATTAGTTTCTTGTAACTCATATGACCATTAGTGTTTTGTAACTTATGTAACATCTATGACACTCATCTACCCACATTACTACCCCATTCTATCCATTGATTATATGGAAGACTTCTTCAACTATAAATAGTGGTGTTTCTTCCTTTGTGAAGTATCTCAAGAAAAATGTTAAGTGTGGAAAATATTGTAGTATGTAGTAGTGAAAGAGAGAGTTGAGACAAGGAAAATATTCTAAGTCTTCAATTATATTCACTATACAAAAGAGAGTAATTATATGTTGAACGAAGGTGTTCTTTTTGTGAAGCTTTGGACTCTTCAACTATTCCGGAGTTGCTTGAGTTGTACGACGTTGTTGGGTTGTTGTATCCTGGAGGGGACAAGTCAAGAGATATATTGTTGGATCGGTTGTTGTATCTTGAATCTCCTTAAAGAGAGCGAGATATCTGTGCCTCAGCCTAAAAATTTATTTATTCATTTTGTTCATTTTATTTCAACTGTAATTTATTATATTTGTGGTATATTACACCAACATTTGTTAATGAGCAATATCATAGGTTCCTCCATTTTGTTTGACCTCATCCTTATCCTCTCTTTATTGCTTAATCTTTGCTCTTTAAATTGACTCTAAGATTTTGTATGTTGGAGCTTCATGAGTAAGGACCCAAGAAGATAGTACTATATAGCCACAAAAAAAAACAGTTACTAAAAAGAAAAAATTACCTATATACACATCCTTATTTACCATATTTTCTATTATTTCCTACCATTCCAAAATATTACAAAAATCCCTCTTTTATATCCAAAACCAAACTCAATTGGATATATTACTGATCAATTCCCAATGCCACACTTCTCTCATCCTATTTTCACTCTTTCAATCTCTCCCTATTTTCACTCCCACAATCTTATCAATTACTTCCTTCATTACAATTTGAATTTCAAAATCTTTTTCTCTCGAGTCAATCGAATTCAATTTCATGAATATGTAGTTTTTTGTCTTCTCCAACTTATGGTTCATCCTTGTTTTTTTTTTCATCATCAAAGTCCCTGATACATATGGAAGATGCTCCTTCTTTTCGACTTCGTGAAAAAAACACACAAAAAGGGAGGAAAATGTCAAGTTGCTAGTGGCTCCGATAAGGACATTGGGTCGAGATCCATGGGTGACGCCATTGTTGAAAGTGAAAAAAAGTTATTGGAGTTGATATAGAGCAAAGAAGAAAGTGTAGAAGGATTTCTTCACTTTTTTTTTTTATTTCAGCATATTAGATTGTTGATTTTTTTTCGATTTTTTGTTGTTCAACTTTTTCTGATACAAAAAAATGAGGGAGTAGAACATGTTGCTAAACACCCTTCTCTACCCAAGGTTCAAATTTTTAATATATCTAGTTGATTTTGATTCATAAATTTATGTACAATGCCGCCGTTTTAACGTTATGATACATTAAATTAGCCTTTGTTAGTGTTATCACTGATCTGATACATCACTGCTATAGTAGCTTTCGTTGTTATACAATGTATCATATTCAAATTTACGATATTGATACATAACCCTAATGTTGTTGAATCTTTGATTAGTGTTTATCATGTTCAATATAAATGAACTTGATACATAAACACTACCGAATGTATCATTTATATGTATCAAGCTCTATAATGTATCTTCAATCGTATTCAAATTTAAAAGGCTATATAGACAGTACCAAAATCAGTTGTGTGTTATGTATCTGTACTATTTAATGTTTGTTCAGTCTTATTCATGAAGAATCTGGAGTTGGAGAAGACAAGGTCGAAGAAGGATCTCGACTTCTAAATCTATTATGGAAAAAACGCCCAAAAAGGGGGGGGGGAAATTTGTTCTGCCTACCAAAGACACATATTTTCAATGTATCTCGTTGGATACATAAATAGTAATGTATCATGCACAATTTTATGGGCATGATACATGAATGTTGTGTTCTACCATACTATTTATACTTAAAATTTTCAAAAGGCTAACACATATAAATCCAACCTGGTTTCTCCATCAATGTTGTGTTCTTCTACGTTTTCCATTTATGTCGATGGTGGAGGAAAACGCCATAGAGGCGGCGACGAATACATAAATAATAATGTATCATGCACAATTTTATGGACATGATACATGAATGTTGTGTTCTACCACACTATTTATACTTAAAATTTACAAAAAGCTAATACATATAAATCCAACCAGTTGCTCCATCAATGTTGTGTTCTTCTATTTTTTCCGTATATGTCAATGGTGGAGGAAAATGTCATAGAGTCGGCTGCAGCGACCCGTTTATATGAGGAGAAAAATGCCATAGAAGCGGCGGTAGCTGCGCGAAGGGAGAGGATGAGAGCCTTCAGAGAAGCTCAAGAACTTCAAATCCCTAACAATTCTGAATCAAATTTGAAAGGATTTTTTACGATTTGGGAGAAGAAATTTGAACTTTGAATTGTTTGAGAATGAGTGCCCTCAGAGAAGTTCAAGAACTTTTTCAAACTCCTAAAAATTTTGAATCAAATTTGAAAGGATTTTTTATGATTTGGGAGAAGAAATTTAAACTTTGAATTGTTTGAATCTGTTATGATTTGGGAGAGATTGATTTGACAAAATCTTGATTGCACAATTTGTGGATTTGATATTTAATTTTACGTTTCTTTTCCTTTTAAAGCGCAACAATTTTTTATTTTTTTTAGCGCAACAGAAGGATTCTTGCAATAGAAGGATTCTTGCAACAAAAGGATTATTCTTGTATCAGAATTAATGTATCCGGATGGTGACTTATGCATCCGGAAGGTACAAATTTTAAGAGATTATTGTAATTAGAAAAGAGTGGAGATAGAATGTAATTTACTCCTTGTACAATGAGATTTATGTAAGTTATACTACTAAAAATAAGTATAGAATCGATTGAACTTTTGGGCCGTTGTATAAATAACACAGAAAGGGAGTCACCCGTACACTTATTACATGTGATGAAATTATTAGCTACTAGCAATACTGGAAGTATTATTCCATGGCATATATTGGTGAATAAGATAAGTGATCTGCATATGTGGATTCGAGTCACGAAGGAGCTCCTAAGAACTCCTAATAATAACTAGAACATGGAGTGGCCACTGCTAGCAGAGGTGATTTCCTACGAATAGTGATGCCAATGGCTTCGGTCATATCCAAATCCTCCGGTAATGCAAAATTGAACTTGTGCACAAGCCTTGCTAATGCTAGCTCAATTATTACAACAGCAAAAGCAGTTCCTGGGCAGCCCCTTCTGCCTGCTCCAAATGGAATCAATTCAAAGTTTAGTCCTTTGAAATCAATATTACTATTTAAGAACCTCTCTGGCCGGTACTCCTCTGGATCATCCCACAACAAAGGCTCTCTTCCAATTGCCCAAGCATTGATAATGAATTGAGTTTTAGCAGGAATTTGATAGCCAAGTAATTTTATGTCTTCTGTTGATTCTCGAGGAACTAGTAGTGGAATTGGTGGATGAAGCCTGAGACTCTCTTTGATCGCTGCTTTCAGATACTGCATATTTCCTAAGTCGTCCTCTGTTGTGTCTGCTTTCCCTTGGGCTAATCCTCGCACTTCATTCTGTAATTTTTCCATGGCTCTTGGATGCCTCAAAAGCTCCGTCATTATCCACTCTAAAGCTGTATACGTTGTATCCGTACCACCAGAAAATACATCCTACGCATTAAAAAGAAACAAACTAATATAAGATTGTTATGCTGGAGTATGCGTAAATGATTATATATGTGGAAGAATAACAATATGTTAGTACGAATTAAGTTCAAAATTATAATAATAAAACACGGCAAGGAGGGAATAAATGGTGATCTTACCAAGATGATAGCTTTCAATGAATCCCTTTGAAGAGGAAATCCAGTTTCCTTTCCATTCTGAATTTCCAGCAAAACATCCACGAAATCTTTAGCTTCACCGGTACTGTATTCTCCTTTCTTGTTCCTAATAATATGTTGTTTGATCACACACTCTAAAAATGTATCCAAACTTTTACCTACTTTCTCCACTTTGGTGTCTAGACCAGTTATTTTATTAACCCATTCAAGCCACGGAATATAATCCCCAATATTAAAAGTGCCAAAAATTTCAACTAATTTATCTAGGGTGACCTTAGCATTCATTCCACTTTCTCCTTCATCATATTTCCTCCCTAATGCCACTCTGCTAATTATGTTATTAGTCATACAACTGAAAAGATCTCTCAAATCTATCACTGAACTCGAAGAATCACATCCTTGCTTGATTTTTTCAATCATATTCAATGTCTCTTCTTCTCTGATATGACGATAAGATTGGACTCTTTTGTTGCTGAGAAGGTGAAACACGACAATGCGTTTAACTTGTCTCCAGTATTCACCATAGGGAGTAAAGCCCACGTCCATAGAGCCATAAAAGAGTCTATCAGCCAAACTAGATTTAGGTCTGCTTGAGCATACGAGATCGTTAGTTTTCATGATAGCACGAGCAGCTTCGACAGAGGAAGCAACGAGCACAGGTTTACTACCAAAGTGAAGTAGCATGAGTGGACCATATTTTTTGGATAGTTTATGGAGAGAACGGTGAGGAAGCCATCCAAGTTGATGAAGATTTCCTATGATTGGGAGCTTTCCTGGAGATGGTGGTAACTTTTTTTGATTACTTGAAGTAGTAAAGAAGCATTGATGAAGGAAGAAAAGGAAGAAAAACAGAGGAACTAGAAGAGAATACCAAGGAAGATCCTTTTTTTTTAAGGTAGGAATATTGATGTGGAACTAGGTGTAAATTAGGAAACGAGTACACCCCTATTTATTGATGCGCATATTCAAAGAAGCTTCACCACACAAACTAAAAGGGACACAAGAAGCACAGTTTATATATTAAAAGGTGTTGAGAAATTATTAAACTTTATTTTACATGAATAAAATCACTCAAATTAAAAGTTTTATTTTCAAAAATTATTCAACCACATTTATTATTGAAATAAATCTAATATGACAAAATAGAGTTAATATCTCAAATGGTTACTCAACTAATAGTTCTTCTCACAGAAAGTCACTCAATTAAGGATATTTCTCACAGAAAGTCACTCAACTAAGGTTTTTTTTTTTACATAAAGTCACTCAATTTTATTTTTTTAACTCAAAAGTCATTCAATTATTGGTATTTCACTTAGAAAGTCTCTCAACTAATTTAAATGATTTTTTTAATTAAACTTGGTTGAAATACAATTTTTACTTTAAACTATTTTTAAAAAATAATAAGATGATCATTTGAATTATTTTATTAAAACTACTAAATCTTCTCTTCTCATCCTCATCGACTCCTCAGCTCTTTGTTTTCTCGGATTTGATCGTTAATTTTTGGTTTAATTTGATTGATTTTAGCTCTAGACCTGTGATTTCATTTAATTAATTCACTAATCTTGTTAGCGCGGTGCCCTATTTTGTAATGTTCATGCAGTTAATTTTATTTTTTTTAGATTTGTTTGTATTTGTGCATCTATGTGAGCTTAGTATAGTCGGTTCCAGAGTAAAATTAGTCTAATTAGGATGAATCCTTGAATTAATGAATATCACACTGTTGTTTTATTAGTATTGGACGGAATATGTCTGAATAGAGCAAGGATGAATATAGAGGATTTGTATTTAACAAAATTTAATTAAATATATTAAAATGAGCATTTTATTATTTTTTTAAAAAATAATTTAAAATAAAATTTTTATTTCAATAAAATTTAATAAAAAATTATTTAAATAGGTCGGGTGACTTTCTAAATGAAATATTAATAATTGAGTGATTTTTTAAGTGGAATACCAATAATTGAGTGACTTTTAAGTTATAAAACAAAATTAAATAGCTTTCTATGAAAAGAACCCTTAATTGCGTGACTTTCTATAAAAAAAAATCTTTAGTTGAGTCATGAGTGACTCTGAGGTTATAAAAAAAAATTAAGTGACTTTTTATGAAAAGAACTATTAGTTGAGTGATTATCCGAGATATTAACTCTCCGTATTAACTTTGATAAAATAAAATATTTTTTATGTCAGATCATTATGAACCTTGCAAATAAATAAAATTTAAAATTTAAAATTTTATTTATTATTATACCCTATCCACCCCCAAATTGGGGTCATCTAGACTTATAAATCCAACAGCTAACTATATGATTCAAGTAACACACCCACAAATTGAGTTGACTAAATACAATAGCTTCCTCTATATCATCTACCAGCTAATTGGGAATTGAGGTTTGGTATTGACTACAACTAAATCCGTGGCTTTTATTGAAGTATATAATTGTTGGGTATTTGCTCTAAGTTTTTTTAAAAAAATTATAATTGGGGTTTTCTTTTCCTAAAAGGAAAACACAAAGTTTTCATATTCGGCTAGTTCTTTCTCGGTAAGTGTCTTGGAACAAATTATTCAGTCATCTTACCATCCTAACTATATATGTTGCCTTCCATGTGTCTTCCTTTTACTTTTAGGGATCGTTTGGTAGAGTGTATTAATAAAAATAATGCTTGCATTAGCTTTGTGTATTAATAATACCTTGTTTGGTACCTTTTTTCATGCTATGTATAACTAATGCAAGCATTAGTTATACACTCCATTGTGTATTGACGAGTGTATTTTATTTTTATTTTTTTCTTCAAAGGTCATCCGTCTCCTTGAGACTGGATACTCTTTTATTTCATCATAAAGAACTATTACAAAAGTTGGATATTGGTAAACCAAATCCTATATGATTGAAACATACTCCAAGTATAAGAGGAGTAGCAATAATCAGTTTAGCTCTCAAAAAAAAAGGCTGGGATTAAATGATTCTGTAAAAGAATCTCTCTATACTGAGATAGTCATGGAACATCAAAAGAGTAATATCTGAGCACTTGAGTGTCCAAGACAATTTGTTTCATGTTCTCTTTCTGTCTAACGGAAGGAAAATGATGTTTGTCCATCTTAAAGTCACCTCTCACTTCACTTGGAAGATGTTGGAGATTTGTGAACCAAGTGATCTGATTGTATTCTAGACCATAGTTAGAGAGTTTGTCGACAACTTTGTTACTTTCTCTAAAGCAATGTTGCACTTTTACATTGTCGAAGTTGCCTATCATATCTCTAATATTGCTGATGGCATCTTGAAGTTTCCAAGGTGTGTGATTAGTTTTCAAAATCCAATCCACCAAAAGAAGTGAATCACATTCAATCTCTATGTTCCTCACTCCATTTGTCATACACCATTCCACACCAGTTTTCAGAGCCATAGTTTCTGCAGAGTTATTGGTTTCAATTCCCAGCGGCATGGCATACGCTATTCTTAATCTTCCACACTCGTCTCTGATAATGCCACCCCCACCACATTGCCCTGGATTATTAATACCTTAGATTTCTAGGTATTAATAATGCAAAGGAATTTAAAACATGCATTAGCAGGGTTAAAGATTCAATTATCCCTCAAAAATACTTTTACATCTTTTCAACCATAATTATGGAGGATACTTTTAAAAATAAATATTTTTATACAATACATATTTTTTTTAATATACCAACCAAACCATGCATAAAAAATATTCTATGTATAACTAATGCAAGCACTACTAATACACTCTATTTAACATTATTTTTATACACTCTACCAAACGTCCCCTTGTTGTTTTCACTTTTTTATTTCATTGGTAAAAGATCGTCATCTCTAGCCACTTTATCAAAGTGGGATTCATGATTACATACATTAAAAAATATGTTATCTTGTCATGTCAAATTTATTTTAATGATAAATGTAGTTGAATGATTTTTAAAGATGAAACATTTAAGTTGAATGATTTTATTGATATAAAATAAAGTTCAATGACTTTGTAAGATAATTTTTTATAGTTTAGTGATCTTTTAAAATATTAACCCCACGAAATACAAATCTTTGTTTAAGTAGGCCCGTTTAGATATGATTTGAAATAGATTGATTTAAAGCTAAAGCTTTGTTTAGATATGCAATTTGAATTTTTCTTAAATTTATTTTTGGTGATAAACATGAAAAACGCACAATTTCTTTGATATCTTGAATTGATTGGCCAGGAATTAATGGTATTATTGACGGAGATTTTGGGATCTCTTAGAGCCCATTTGGATGGGATTATAAATTGGTCAAACTAACTTTTAAATCACTTTTTGACTTATTAGAGTGTTTGGCTATTAAAGAATAACTTAAAATAAGTCGAAAGTAACTTAAAATAAGTTAAAAGTTAAAAGTTAAAAGTAGGGTGCCCCCTACTTTTTTTTTTTTAACTTATAAATCATTTTACTTTGACTAAGTATGTTACTTTTTTACACTTAATTCTTTTATAATGTTAACAACTTTAAGGGTATTTCTGACATTTTGATGAAAAAAGTGACTTTCAACACTTTTTTGCCAAACACATCAAAAACACATAACTACTTATTTTTAAAATGACTTTAAAATAACTTTTAAAAGTTACTTATTTTAAGTCAATCCAAACGGGCTCTTAATCATTCGCTCATTGACTTTTGTGGAAAATGAGACTTTTGTTACCAAAGTTGGTAAATGCTTTTAAAAATGAATTGATGGGTCTTAAAATGACATGGCCATTTGTAAACATTCAACTTGTTTGCATTCTAGGAGATATTATACTATTTTTACAACTTGGATGAGCATTTGAGTAAAATGTGGATTAACATACAGAAATCACCAACTAATTATTGTTAGCGTACAAGCAAATAATACTAAGAAGGAAATTAGTAAAAAGTCAACGAAAGAAGAAAATGAAGAAAAGCAAAGGAAGTAGAATTGAGGAGAGAAATCAAGAATTGGGTTATATTTGAAAAGGCATCATACATATCTGTACTTTAACTTCGTTTCAACTGATACTTATGTCATCTAGGTGTGTATAAACCTCTTCTCGTTCATCCTCCTTCTTTTGCAATCGGTCATATACCAACTAAATGTGAAAAAGCTCTAATTGAATAGTCAAATTAAATATCAAATGACAAGACAGCTTACTAGTAGATAGCCAAAAAAAAAGGTTACCAACAAATACGTTTAGAACAGTTTGAACTTTTCGACGGAGGTATAAAACACCCAGAAAGGGAGTCACCGGTACACTTACTACATATCTTGAAATTATTAGCAACAAACAATACATTATACAGGGAAGTATTATTCCATGGCATATTGTGTTGTTCAACCTGTATTTCTAAGATACATATAAAAAGTCATAACTTTTTAGAAAAGTCACAATTCTTCATAAAAATCATAACTTTTCATTTTCCATTGACACCTTTTAAAACCCAATATATTGGTGCCTAAGATAAGTGATCTGCATAATACATAAGCACGTGAGTTCGAGTAACCAAAGGAGAGAAAAAAGGTGGAAACTCTAGGGATGGGTAAAAAAAGTATAAATGGAGAGAAGAAAAACTCCTAATAATAATAAGAGCATGGAGTGGCCACAGCTAGCAGAGGTGATTTCCTATGAATAACGATGCCACTACCTTCGGTCATATCCAAATCCTCCGGTAATGAAAAATCACAAGCCTTGCTAATGCTAGCTCATTTATTACAACAGCAAAAGCAGTTCCTGGGCAGTTTAAATTTCAGAAAGTTTATGTGCTCTAGCAGAAATTTTATGTGTTCTAGCATAAACGTATGTGTTGTCTATTATTCATGTAAGTAGTATGATTCTGGTATCCGTTGCTATATTTTTTCACCTTGAGGCTGAGAGGTTAACTCCTTACACTCTCAACCGCCTTTGCTTATCTTACTAGTAGCTCTATCTATTGGTACCATCCAGGGAACTCCCTCTTTGCGGACAGAAAAAGATTGCAGTCAGTTTGATAATGATCGAGTGACATTGCTTCTTCGGCCCGAACCGAGGAATCCCTTAGATATGATGAAGATCCATTTTCTTTTTTAGGTAAAAATATTGATGAGGTACTAGGTGAAAATTAAGAAACAAGCACGCCCTACTTATTGATGAGTATGCGTGTATATTGAAAGAATCTTCACCACACAAACTAAAATGGACACAAGAAACACGGGTTAGTATCTGAAACATGAGAAATTATCTAATAAAACTATTGAATTTTATTTTATATCAATACAATTACTCAACTTAAAGATTTTTATCTTCAAATATTACTCAACTATATTTATCATTAAAATATATTCAAATGACAAAATAAAATATTTATTTATGTCATGTAATTATGAACCCTATAAATAAAATTATAAAATTTATTTATTATTATACCCTACTCACCTACAAATTGGATTGGGTATAATAATAAATATATTTTATAATGTATTAACAAAAATGAAGTAAATAAGAGCTAGAGAAAACTAAATATTCTATGATCATCATAGAGTTTATAATACACTCTGTGATGAATGATGATATTACAAATAAGGATTATTAAAATAATGTAAGAATATAAACGTTAAGAAGAAGGTTGAGTTATCAAACTCAAACTTCCTTTTATATATGTATGAACTAAAAAAGATAGTTTGCCCGTCTAAAGTAACCTGAAGTATTTTTCGATTGTCTTCTTCTTCAAATCTATCCAATAGCACTTGATAGTTCATCACTTCCTCTTAGATTTATTGGATCTTATTGAAGTTGGTGACACTGTCATATGTTTCTGCTTGGTCAGTCGTATCAGTAGGTGCCTTGGAACAAATTTCTCAATCATCTTACCATCCCAACTATGTTGCCTTCCATATGTCTTCCTTTTGTTTTTATTACTTCCACTTCTTCGTTGTTTAGGTGAAAGATCGTCATCTCTAACCATTTTATCAAAGTGGGGTTCATGATTACATGCATAAAAAATATTTTATTTTGTCATGTCAAATTTATTTCAAAGATAAAATGTTTAAGTTGAGGGATTTCATTGCTATAAAATAAAGCTCAATAACTTTGTTAGATAATTTTCCATAGTTCAGTGACCTTTTAAGATACTAGTTTCTGGACAGGTGCTTTGCACGTGTGTCCCAGGTAAGTTTTTAGAGATCGATAAAATGATTAAAGTTACAGAATTATGACATTCGAAAATTCATAGAAAATCAAATTTAAAAAGTCTAATAGTGAGAAAAAACAAATTTAAACAGTAAAGAAAAAAATACAACATACACATCCTTCTTAAGACTTTAATTATAACAATATAGATGGAAGAAGAAATACAAAATCAGTACATAATATTTCGAGTTCTTATCAACACCTTCTTCCACAATCAATCAAGCTTCAAAAGTCTTCTTCACCAAGTTAAACTAAAACATGAATCAAACAGTAAATAATAATATTAATTACATGTTATCTTATAAGTTATAAATATAAGCTCTTATACACAAAGGAAAATAAATTTACCTGTCCAAATAGTATTGAGCAAAATCCCCAACAATACTTTTTTACAAAAAGAAGAGAATTGTAATTTACTATTTTTTTTGTACACCTTTCTATAGTGCAAGCAAGATAAGAAAGATGAGTAATAGATAATTATTACTCCCTCCGTCCCATATTAACAGATCACCTTTCTAAAAATACTTGTCCCAAATTACTTGATCACTTACTAAATCAAGATAAAATTAATTAAATTTTTCTCATTTTACCCCTATAATTAATACTATCATAAATGTACATAGGTTCCAATGATACTTTTTGTATGTTCTATGTCATCATAGGTTATCTTGATATCCATCAATATTGATAAAGGGTAAATCTGTCAAATTGACCATCTTATTTATGATTTCTTAAATACCATGTAAAATAAAAAGTGGTCAGTTATTATGGGACAGAGGGAGTAATACTAATTACAGGTGGAAGCTTAAAGGATAAAACAAATGAGGTTAAAATACGAAAAGACTATAATACAAATAATGTATTTAAGAAATTTTATAGGTAGCATCTCTTAATAATTGGAAGTTATGGATATGAAAAGAAGGATAGTTATAGATATTAATAGTAACAATCAAATAGATAATTAAATATGAGTCATGAAAATGAATTTAAAATAAATAAAGGAGAAAAATAATAAATAAATAATGTTAGAGTGGAAAACCTAACCCCCAATGTGGAGGTAGAGAATATTATATATTGACAAATATTTCATAAGTATTACATAAGTGGTACACAAGAATAAGTAAATTACAATATGTGTACAGAATAAATTAAGTAACTCTAATACCCCCCTTCAAGCGAAACAGTGGCGGACTAAGACGAAGCATTGCGCGCAAATACTCAAACTGAGGCCTAGGAAGACTCTTAGTGAAGATGTCAGCCACCTGAAGTGTGGTCGGGACAAATTTAGTGTAGAGTTTACCAGACGACACAAGCTCCCGAATGAAGTGATAATCCAAGTCAATGTGTTTTGCCCTTTTATGAGACACAGGATTCTGTGTGAGGAAGAGCGCACTGCGATTGTCACATAACAGCGTGGGGCGATCAGGAGGCAAAGCATGAAGTTCTCGAAGTAAGTGAGTTATCCATACAATTTCAGCCGCAGTATTTGCCATGGCTCGATACTCCGATTCACAACTTGAGCGGGAGACAGTTGGTTGTTTCTTGGCACTCCAGGATACTAAGTTTCCACCAAGAAAAATAGAGTATCCATAAGTAGATCGGCGAGTTTCTAGACATCTGGCCCAATCAGCATCCGAGTAACCAAGAATGGAAACATCATTCGGCTTAGTGAACAACAGGCCATAGGCAAGTGTGCCTTTGACATACCGAAGTATTCGCTTGACACACTGGAAATGAAAAACAGTCGGTGTCTGTAAGAACTGACTAACCTGATTCACTGCATATGACAGATCCGGACGAGTAATTGTGAGATACTGCAATGCACCGACTAGAGACCGATAACATGTTGGATCTTGAAAGGGATCACCAGTGGTGATGAATGACTCATGAGGAGCTAAGGGAGTGTGCACATGCTTAGAATCAAGTAAAGCTGCTCGTTCAAGGATATCACGAGCATACTTGGATTGGCTGAGAAATAAACCATTATCAGTGTAGGTCACTTCTAGACCAAGAAAGTAATTGAGATCTCCAAGATCTTTAATTGCAAACTCCTGGTTTAAACGAGAGATGAACGCAGCCATGATGTCAGTTCGGTTTCCAGTTAGGATTAAATCATCAACATATACGAGCAGGTACATAATGCAGGAGGCACGTTTGAAAACAAACAGAGAGGTATCGGATCGACTGCACGTAAAGCCATTGTTGAGAAGAAAGGAACTTAAGCGCTGAAACCAAGCACGCGGAGCTTGCTTGAGGCCATACAAGGCTTTGTTCAAGCGACACACATGATCAGGAAACCGAGAGTCTGCAAAGCCAGGTGGTTGTTCCATATGGACAATTTCATTCAGATGACCATGCAAGAATGCATTTTTGACATCAAGCTGATGAAGCTTCCAATTGTTAATGACAGCAAGAGATAAAACAATTCTTACCGTAGAAGCCTTAACCACCGGACTAAAAGTGTGGGAATAATCTAAGCCAGGAATTTGAGTGAATCCCTGAGCCACCAGTCTCGCTTTGAGACGTTCAACAAACCCATCTGAGTTGTACTTAGTGCGAAAAACCCATTTGGAATCAACAACATTGCTAGATTGTGGACGAGGCACCAAGGTCCACGTAGCATTTTGAGTAAGAGCTGTCATTTCCTCATGCATTGCGGCCATCCACTGTGGGTTCTTAGCAGTCGACTTGAACCCTCTTGGTTCAGAGGAAGCAAATAAAGCTGTAAAAAGGTGATGCGTTTCAAGATGAGCTAAGTTGGCTTGATGACGAGTGGAAGGTTTAAAAATGCCCGCCTTGGACCGAGTTACCATGGGGTGAACTGTTGGAGAGGAAACTGATTCAGTAAGCTGATTTGTAGCCAAAGAATCACCCAAAACGTCCGACAGAGGCTGCTGAGATGAGGCAGCAGGTTGTTGAAAGGGAATTTCAACCCGGGAGGAAGTAACACGAACTGGCTGCTCTTCAGTGATTGAAACAGCAGACTGATCAGCATGTAAGGGCTGCGGTACTGTTGGGATATCACCGTGAAAATCATCAAAACAAGGAGGACACAGAGAAGGTAAATGCGGTGAGGCCGGCGGAGGAGAAGGACCAGTGACTGTTGATGATTCTTCAGGCATGGAAAAAGGCTCCAAAAAGGTTGCGAGTTGCAAGGAGTTTAAGTCCTTAGATGAAGTAGCGCCCGAAAAAGGTAAAGAATGTTCATCAAAACGAGCATGGCGAGTGACATAGATTCGAGATGTTGCCGGATCAAGACACCTATAACCTTTGTATTGAGAGCTATAACCGATAAAGATGCACGGAAGACTTCTCGGAGATAACTTGTGATTTGCATAGTCTCGAAGATATGGAAATACTTGGCAGCCATAGACCTTGAAGTTATGATAATTGGGCCTCTCAGAAAACAGGAGTTCAAAAGGAGACTTGTTGTTCAATACCTTTGTAGGTAGACGATTGATGATGTAAACGGCGGAGCTGAACGCATCTACCCAATAAGAGGTAGGAGCATTTGCATTGAAAAGCATGGCCAAACCAGTTTCCACTATGTGACGGTGTTTTCTTTCAACTCTACCGTTTTGCTGGGGCGTATACGGACAAGATAACCTGTGAAAGGTGCCATTTTCTTCAAATAATCGACGAACAGTGTGATTAACAAACTCTGTGCCTCCATCACTTTGAAAAACCTTAATTTTCCGAGAGAATTGGGTTTGCACAAACTTCATGAAAACAGACAAAACAGATGCAAACCCAGACTTGGTTTGGAGAGGATAAAACCAAGTGAAGCGAGAATAGTCATCAACAAAGGCCACATAATACCTATAGTTATCAGTAGATGTAACAGGCGCAGGGCCCCACAAATCACAATGTATCAAGTCCAAAGGATGCAAAAATCGTTTATTATTTAAACCAAATGACAAACGGTGTCCTTTAGATAGTTGACAAGAAGAGCAAATGATCGGTTTAGGTAAAATAGAAGTAACAGACAAGCAACCTAACTTATGCAAAAGTAAAACAGTATCAAAGGCAACATGCCCTAACCGACTATGCCAAAGTTCATAAGATGCCTTCAAACTTGAATTTGTAATAGCCGCCAAAGCTTGATGCTCATGATGCAAAACATATAGCCCATTCTCACATTTGCCTCGAGTTAGAACCTGTTTCGTTTTTCTGTCCTGAATCTAAAAAACGATTGAGAGAACAAAACATCCACCGGATTATCATGTGTTAATTTACTAATGGACAAAAGATTCTTGGCAAGATGTGGAACAACCAGAACATCACGCAAGTGCAGATTATTAGAAACAGTAGATGAACCCGTATGAGTGATAGGAAGAGCAGTACCATTTCCAAATGTCACGTTAGCATTGCCGGAATATGGAGAAGCATGATGAACACTTGGTGAAGACGAAGTCATGTGATCAGTGGCTCCGGAATCAACATACCAATCAGGGGCAGAAGTAGTGACATGACATTGGGCATTAAACGCTTGAGCCAAGTTTGCGTCACGAGAGGCAGCTTGAGTGGCAAAGGTAGCAAGAGTAGGACAAGCACTGGCATAGTGGCCATCTGTTCGACATAACTGGCAGTGGGGTGGCCTGCGGCCGCGACCTCGACCACTCGAACCACCGCCCCTATTAGATCGACCACGGCCACCGATGTTAGAGGAACGGCCGATGCGACTGGGCCGTGAAAGCAGCAGGCGGTGATGATGATGCACCATGAAGTGACTTGAGAAAGAGTTCATGACTCTCAGCCTGTGAGAGTAAGTCGCGAAAGGTAGGCGCTGGTTTGGTGGCACGAATGGCAGTTGAAAAAGTCTCAAAGGAGGCTCCTAAGCCGCATAAAAACCAATGTAGTTTATCGATATCATCAACAGGCTGACCAATGGCAGCCAACTGATCACAGATGGATTTAAATTTACGGCCAAATTCAGCAACATAGAAGGTACCTTTGACAAATTGACGAAGTTGATCTCGCAGATTATGAACGCGTTCAACGGAAGAATTGCTATAAGCAGATTCGAGAGCAACCCAGATTTGTCGGGCTGTAGTGAGACCCAAAATTTTAGAGACCGCCTCTTTCGTAAGTGAAGAATTAAGGATGATGACAGCCCGCTGATCAGAGGCAAGCCAGGCAGCGTAAAGAGGATTTGGAACTTCTTTTTCATCCGCAAGAAGTAACGATGGAGGAGCCATGGAGGACCCATCAACATGATCCAATAAGCGTTGATAAGAAAGTAGGGGCAACATCTGATTTTTCCAATAGAGATAATTGGTGGAAGAGAGCTTAATCGTGAGCATGTGCAAAACAGTGGCAATTGGAAGGGTGGCGTCACTGGTGGAGGGGGCAGCCATGATCAGTGAGTAGAAGGTAGAAGCGAGAAACGGAAATCAGAATCGAGTGGGATGGGAGAGGGTATAATCGAAAGAAGAAGAAGAAGAGAGGAGAAGAGGAGGCGGCAACCAGGAAGAGAGGTTTTACTAATTAGGCTGATACCATGTTAGAGTGGAAAACCTAACCCCCAATGTGGAGGTAGGGAATATTATATATTGACAAATATTTCATAAGTATTACATAAGTGGTACGCAAGAATAAGTAAATTACAATATGTGTACAGAATAAATTAAGTAACTCTAATAAAAACCAACGAAGCCAAACCTAGTGATGGCAGAAGCTAGTGATGTCTATGAATCCAAAGCTAGCTAGGAAGGTAATGAGTATATCATGAAATATTCCAAGTTAGATCAAACATCACCTAATACCTACACCGTGGTTTGTTGATTTTTGAAAGAAGGGGCGGATCTTGAAGAAGTGACACGAGCCTAGAGTAGCAGCCTATTACGTTTTGTCAGGCCCCTTTTATATCTTATTAATCAAGCGCTAGTACCCCTTTAGAATAAGATGCTCGTGATGGAGGTAACACGAAGAGGTGGATCGATATTATAATCCATGGCTTGTTTTCCAATAAGCCAAACATGTCTGGAAAAGGTAAGCCTTAGACCATAGCATTGCATGCTGAAGACTATTGCCATGGTGCCTATTTCAGCTTGCATACAAGTTGCTGGATTCCACGGTACGGTGTATCAAGTTAAAGTAACTTGTAACAAAACTTGATGTAAAGTTTTCCAGTAAAATGCACTGATAATGTAAAAGTCGTTTATATTGTTGGTGTATACAAGTTAAATTCTTATTTGAAATGCCACTCAGACGTGTGAGATTCTATCATTTCCTTCAATTTACAAGTTCTCTTATTCTGGAATTTGTTGGCTTTTGTGTGTTTGATTAATATGCAGAAGATGCATAAACACAAGTGCCAACAGTAGATACTAAACCACCATAAAACAACATAGTTGTTGATCAAAACAAGGACATAAAAGTGACTCTGATGACAAAGGAGAAGGGTAACACAAGACCCAACACAATAATAATTCCGCGGTCAAGACAAACTAGGAACCTTGTGAAAGAGGCTTTAGTTCCTCATCAAAATACTCATATTGGAAGTTCGAAAATTTCTACTTTTTTATCAATATATTTGCGAGTATTTTAATACTCATAAGACTAAGTTGCCAAACCATTTCTATGATCTGAAGGTAAGGAAAAGCTTAACATGTTAATGAAATCAAAACGTTATACATACCGCAAAAAATAAACTTGAACTGATTTAGTCTTTTTAGTTTGAGAATATGGGAAGTAAAATGTTCATTCCTCCATGTGATTTTCCTCTGACTGTTTTTGCGAAAAATAAACTAAGAACTGATTCAAAGTGTTCTCAATTACATTCCTGTCAATGTCATATCTATGCTTCCTCTCGAATTCAAATGTTGAGTCCTTCAAATGAAAATTAGCACCAGGAAAAGAATTTTCAGTATCCAAAGTAAAATAAAACAAAAACGAAGAAAAGCACAGTAGATAAAATCTAATCCAACAAAAAGCATATTGATTGTATCAACACGACACTGTTTACCTGAGTCCACTACACCAAAAGAGACCTTTAGCGGCAATAGATTTTCCTTTTAGCGGCAATATTTATTGCGACAAATACATTTACTGGCATTTGATTAAATTCCATTGGATCCAATGTCGCTAAAACCTTTAGTGGCATTTATGTCGAGTGCCGGTAAAGACCCTTATTAATTTAGCGGCCTTTACTATTGCTAGTAAAGCTACCTTAGGAACAAGCATATTTGTGGCTTTTGGTATTGCCGGCAAAGATAATAATTGTCACTCAATTATTGTAACGACTTAAAACTGATCATGAATTCACTTCACCTTAATCCACATACTTAACCCTCTTTTATAACAACAAAAATAAAATGCACAAAAGAAATAAGTTCGAAGATAGTAAAGAAGAATTACCAAACTCAAAACAATGTCATTCGCTTAAAATAAGAACAAACAATCTTAATACATTCACTTTCTTATATTGTAGCGGTAAAAGAAGGTATGAATTATCACAATAGAAAGAATGTGTTCAACAATGGAGAAAATAAGGCAATTAAGCCACTATTTATTTTCCTAATGCAAAATGTGTCAGCTTTCTGGATCAATGTCATTCCTTGAACAAGCACACCATTTGAATGAATATCCCACTGTACACATAAAGCAGCAGATGGTTAGATTACAAGAAACCAACATACCAGTTGCATAACTTACTAAGATCTAGATGACTAAAATTTGAAATATAGGCACAATAGAAAAACATCAATCATGGTTCTGTCATGTACATTAGTTCAGATATAATATTTCATATCACAACTAAGGAATCAATTAATAGGCAATAGCCTCGTTAGCAAGAGGAATAGAATAAAGTAATGCCTTTCAAATCCACCAAGCAATTCATATATATGACGTCCTGGCCAGTCTAAAGTAGTGTGTTACTACACACCAACTCAAAAACTAAGGTCTAGTAGCATTTACTGTCAAGCAAAATCTAAGGTTATAGACAAAATCTAAGGTTATAAGCAAAATCTAAGGTTATCAGTTTTTTGTTGTGCCTAAAAGAAAATCCAACAATACAATAACTATTGTGTATTCTAGTTTTAAACCTTAATATAAGTAATTTCTGATCAAAGTTCCCGAATTAGAAAAGAACAGGAACATAACGTAGAAAGTAATGCGCAGTTGAAAAGATGAAAGCTTTTTTTCGCTATATGAACAATTGTCTTTGATCTAGAACATCACACTATGTTAAAACTTATTCCAGTGAAACATAAACCAGAGAATATATGAACAAAAGTAATTACTTTTAGTGGCAATAATAAGGGTCTTTACCGGCACTCCACATAAATGCCACTAAAGGTTTTAGCGAGATTGGATCCAATGGCATTTAATCAAATGCCGGTAAATGTATTTGTGGCAATAAATATTGCCGCTAAAAGGAAAATCTATTGCCGCTAAAGGTCTCTTTTGGTGGAGTGCTTGAAGCAACACCCTTTTACCTGACTCCAAATATTTTTGCATAATCTTTTATCTTTCAAGCTATATCTATCTATCTATCTATTGTATACTATTTTAAAAGCATAACTCCCAAACTTGAAAGTTAAATTACTATAATATCCCCAACTAAAAATACTCAATTTAGTTTATTTATTTAATTATATTATATTAAATATAGACACATCTTCACATTGAAGGGTTGTGACTTTTCCGATTAGTTGTGACTTTTTCGAAGAGTTGTGACTTCTCCGATTAGTTGCCAAAGTGTTGTGACTTTTCCTAAGGATTGTGACTTTTTCGATGAGTTATGACATTTTCAAAGGGTTCTGATTTTTCCAAAGGGTTGTGACTTTTCCGATGAGCAGTAACTTTTCCAAAGCGTTGTGACTTTTCTGATAAGGCACAATTAGTACCTATTCGTACTAC
>JAGDQO010001001.1:0-140599 GCA_018342035.1 Solanum appendiculatum
CACTTTATTTTAATTTTAAAAAAAATTGGTACAAAGGGTGTCCTTGATGGAAAAGAACTTTTTTATACCTCTCATTTGTTTTAGAGGAGAAGTATTATATTTTTATAGTATATACAATAATATCCATAATTTAGTCATTAGGAGAGTCTAAGTGGAGATTTTCTTTAGATAGCTTTTGTGTTTTTTAATTAATCTTTTTAATATGTAGATCAAATCATTAAATATTATAATTCTTTTATTATATTTCTTATATTTTAATTTATGTAGCATTTTTTATTTTTCGAGAGTCAACCAATCTAATTTTGATCATAAATTCATGCGTGAAATCTTTAAAAAAATTTAAACAAAATTTATATATTTGAAAATTACGTAAAATTTTTTTTATAAATTATCATAATTGATAATTTAAAATATTTGAAAAATTTACAATCAAAAATAGATTTGTTTGAATATCGAAATCCAAAAAATACCACATAAATTGAGACAAAAAAATATTTATTTTTATCATCTAATTTATCATTTAAAATTTATAATTATAAACTTTTGCATTACGATTATTTCATTCCCTACATCTTCTTCACCGACCCAACAACATTACATGTCAGACAAGTAGAGGCGGAGCCAAAATTAGGAGTTTGGAGTTTATAACTGTCAATCAGTTTTGTTAGGAAGTTCACAAATTAATATATATATATATATATAATTTTTTAATACAAATACATAATCTACAAAAAAATTAATGGATGAGTCCGAACCAATGAACCCCACCTAGCTCCGCTTCTACATGCAAGAGACATATACCAACCTTTAATTTTCCTTTATAAGTTTATCCATCTCTCTTTTTTCTTTTCTCAAATTCATGACTTAATTTCTTTTGCTTATAATTCACAACCATGGTTTTTAATAAAGAAATTGCTCGTTTTGCTGTTGGTGTTATTGGTTAGTTTATTATTACTTCGTGTAATTTAATTTATTCCTCCTTGATTTTTCTTTTTAAGGTCATAATAGTTAACTTGAGTTTAATTTGTTAATTTTCAGGGAACATCATTTCACTCATCTTGTTTCTGTCACCTTTGTAAGCTTCAATATATTTCCTCTTTTTTTTTTTTTGTTGCTTTATTAACTTTATGATAAATATATATAAAGAAACAAATTCTTAGCTACGTTTCATTCACGTAGGTTTTCTGCTAGAATTTTCATATAAAAAAGTTTTAAAAATACAATATCTATTATGTATATATATTTTTTGATAAATTGGATTCACGTGAATTCACTAGCTATGTCCTTGCATCTTCATATTATGAGAATAGATGCTAGGGGAAAAGTTAGAAAAGGCCTAAAGGGTTCATTTGAACCTCCTTCTGCAAAAAATTATATTGTTTATGCATAGTTAAATTTTTTGTTTATTTATATGTAATAGATATTGAACCCTTTTGATTTTTTTCATATATTTACTGCTTTATATTTTGAATTCCTTTAATGAAAATTTGAGTCAAATGCAATGCAACCTACCTATCTAAAAATTTAGTATGACCTTTTTTTAAGGTAAATTAATTATTTCATTTACCTCAATTTATGTGACACTTATTATTTGAGGAGTCAAATAGTTTATCAAATATTTTAAATTAGTATTATATATTTATATTAACTTTGATCTTTTCTTAAAGACATTATCTCACTTGATTTGTCACTTATTATTTGAGTAGTCGAATAGTTTATCAATTGTTTTTTAAATATTTTGAATTAGTATTGTGTATTTATATTAATTATATGATGATGTACGACTTTTTACATAGTTTTTAAATATCTAAACTCATTTTAAAAAACTTGAAGAGTTTTAATTTTTGAACAGGCCAACACTTTATCGAATATGGAAGAATAAATCAGTAGAGCAATTTTCACCATTTCCATATCTTGCTACTTTTGTAAATTGTGGCCTTTGGGTACTCTATGGAATACCACTTGTACATCCACACAGTATCCTAGTTGTGACAATTAATGGGACAGGACTTGGCATTGAGGGGGTGTACGTTATGCTGTTCTTGTTATACTCTGAAAGGAAAAAAAGGATGAAAATATTTCTCATTATTATTGGTGAGATTATTTTCTTGGGTTCACTTGCTATACTTGTTCTAACCCTTGTTCAAACACACAAAAAAAGATCTACTATTGTGGGAAGCATTTGTATGGTGGGCAACATTTTGATGTATGCTTCTCCTTTGGCTGTCATGGTAAATATATATGTTCCTTTTTTTGTTACTCTTTCTGTTTCAATTTATATAACATAGACAACTTCTAGAAAGGTGTGAATTTTCAATAAACGTAACCTTAGGAATGTTTGCGAGATGTACGATTCTAATGAAATGTTCGTTGAAAATTTGCACCTTTTTAGTAGTGTTTGGATTTCTTTCGATCGATCTCATATATTATCTTGTCAATATTTTGTTTTTCTTAGTATTTTCATCCTAGCTTCTTTCACTTTGTATTTATCAAATCTGTTTTGAAATGTTTTCTTGAGTCAAGGGTGTATTAGAAACTGTCTCTCTACCATACAAGATAATGGTAAGATTAACATACACACTACCTTCTCAAGCCACTGATGGAATCACATTGAATATGTTGTTGCTTGAATTTGTGTTTGAATGAACATGAAATTTTTTTTTAAAAAAATCATTTTTACCACATACTAGAAGTGTCTTTAGAACTTGTATTTTTAAACGTGTCGTGAAATTTTTATGATCATATTAAGTGCATGATATTATGGGGAAAGAAGGTTAGCTAAGAAGATTCAAAATTTTGAGTTTGAATTTTAGAAAAGGCAACTTATTCTGAATTCTAGATAAATTATTTACACATATTGAGTAAAAATCTTAACATGCATATAAGTTTTTAGTCTAAATTATTGAGTTTTATCGAATCCGTCTTTAATCATGTTAAGTATTGCAGAAATTGGTGATTAGAAGCAAAAGTGTGGAGTTCATGCCCTTCTTCCTTTCCCTTTTCTCTTTTCTGAATGGTGTTAGTTGGACTTCTTATGCTCTCATTAGTTTTGATGCCTTCATTCTTGTGAGTATTCCTCCCTAATTCAGTGTTCCATTCATCTCAATTTATATAATACATTTTTTTATGATTTAGTGTAATTAATTTTTGAAGCTAAATTGAATTAGAATAATATTGTAAAATTCTTGCTTGTTTAGGTACCAAATTCTATGGGAACTGCACTTGGACTAGCCCAACTGTTGCTTTATGGGGTGTATTACAAGTCCACTAAGAGACAGAATGCAGAAAGACAGGCCCAAGTAGAGATGGGCCTACCTGAGAAGAAGATGAGTAGCCATGCAGGAGTTTAATTTAGAGTTTCGAGAGTGTGTTTGGTGCGAAGGAAAATGAATTCCTAGAAAAACGTTTTCTTAGAAAAGAAGTGGATTTCTTATTTATTTTTTAATGTATGGTAAGTAAGTAAGAAAATATTATCCCATTTTTTTTTTTGTATATCTAGCAAAACATGATAGAGGTGGGATGAAATGGGGAGTAGGGGTGGTGGGGGTGGGGGGTGAGATGGTCAAAGGATAAGTAACTTGGAATGTCCTTTATGTAACTTGTTTTTTGTATTTCTATTAGAGAAGTCATTCTACTCGTTTTAAAGAAATCTGTTTTTCTAGAGATATTTTGATCAACCAAACGTAGAAAAATTGAAAAATATTTTCCTTTCATACGAAACACACTAGAGAGTGGGTTTGGTAGGATGAAAATAAGTCATTTACTATTTTTGCTTACTTGTTCCCTGCTCAATTTTCGGTATTCATTTTATGATTTTGATTCTTCACATTTGCGTAAGTGCATGGATAATTGATTTATTTTGGGGTCCCCATTTAAGGCATAGCCACTAAGTCAATTTTGAATTGAATTTATAAATTTTGCCTAAAGTTTGATATATTGCTTTTTTTTCTTTCAAAAGTTAATATATATAATAAATTCAAAATAGAACACGATCTAGAGAAAATGGCACAGTATGACATCTCCTTTTACTAATTGGCAACATATAGCCTCCTTTTATTTATTCTTAGCAAAAAAAGGTTTTTAAAAGTTAAATTTTGTAATTAATAGCCCTCGTATTGGGAATTTTAAAAAAAAAATTAAATTAAATAATTTTTAGGAGATGTCAGCATGTTGTCCTTTTTTATTGGGAAGTTGGTTTTCTCCCTTTTCTTTCTCTTCTTTCCCATACACACACGATTTCTTTTGAATAATGTTTTTTTATTGATTATATAAATATTTATTCATTTCTTCTTCTTCATTACTTTAAATAAAAGATGATTTACTTTCTGTTTATAACTTTACATATTGAGTTCTATAAAAATATTATTCCATAGTGTGTGGTTTTCTCTTTCTCTTTTAAATTTTTGATCGTTTGCTGATGTTTAGCCGTGAATTTTTTATCCTTTCTTTTATTGTTGTTCAATTTTTTTGGGGTTTTAATTTTTGAAATTGAAGGTTATATCTATTTTAGGCGAAAATTTAGGAAATAGTAATTGATTGTGGGTATCAATTGTCATGGTTGAGAAAGTTATTCCTAGGATTATTCATAAAAAGTGAGATTCTGATTCTGATTTTGTGGATTCTCCATCCATAAATCTAAATTTTAGCCATGTAAGTTCTTCTCGTTGAGCATTTTAAATTTTATGTGCAATCATCATTTATACACTGAAGAAAGAATCTGGAATGTATACAAATTCTGTGTGAATAAATACACGGATATGTATACATGAATGCAATGTATATATGATGTTCATGATAATGAAAAGAAACCCTTCAATGTAGTGTATACATATTATAAGTGAATGAATACATAAAGTGTTTGATTTTTGAATATGTATACACAACAGGGGATAACATAGATATAGATGTATACTAATACTAAGTGAATGAATACACCGTTCTTCTACCTATATACAATTGGAAATTTTTTATTAAGTAACGAACAAAAAAACATATGAAAACACATAATTTACGTTTTTAGGCGGTTACGTAGTGTATATATATTTTTTGATGTTTTTGGATTGGTATAGTTCATGGAAACTGAATCGTTAATATCAATCTGGAGTTAAAATTATGGATTAAATAACTAGCCCATGTTTCCGTTATTTTTGTTGTTTAGCGATGGTTGGTTACACGAGGAAAACAAAAAAAAACTCTATTAAAATGCCATTTATTAATTTGGGTCATTTTGTGCTTATTTTTTATTTGTCTATTAAATGTTAATTAATATTGGGCTATTTGTTGCTAATTATAACTACCAATTGTATATATGTGTCATTTCCGGCCCTAAAGTGGCCCAGATCCGATAGAATACAAGAAAAAAACAAACAAAAAGGTAACTTACTAAAATCAACACAAAAAGGAAAGGACTAGATTAGAAATAGGGATCCAACAATGGCTTTCCACCTTCCTTGACCTCACAATCTCCAATTCTTTCAAAGGAACAACTGCCTTCACTAGCATCAACCACCAAAATCCGCTAAATCATCAACACATTCAAGTTCGGACTGAAATCACTTCTTCGTCAAATCTCTCACTGACGCTATGATCCAACACCTATGAAGACTTCTTCAACTGAAAGAGTAAAGATTTGATGAATGATGAAGACAACCTCACACAAAAATCCATTATTGGAAAGAGTCACGTCAAATGCCTCTTAGCAACTCTGTTACTACACTTACATTTCAGATTATACCAATAAAGAGGTGTTATTCTCAACATCGATCTTACATGGAATGAGCTTCAAAGAATGTATGGACCACCTCTACATTCCTGTTGTGCATTGATGCTTTTATACTTCTCACATCCATAGAAACACTCCAAGGCAGCGACGGATCCAGGATTTCACGAAGTGGGTTCAAAATATAAAAAATAAATAAACAAAAACGAATTGATGTAGAATTATGCTGGAAGCGAGATTCAAACTCGGGTTGGCAATATACAATGAACCCTCTTCTCCGCTAGGCTAGGCATAACACTTATGCTAGTGAAGTCAAAATTTAATATATACCTATAAAATTTTAAAAACTGATTAAATATACATACATATAAAGTGTTATTTTTCAACGGAGTGAGTTCATATGAACCCACTTGACCCACTGTAGGTCCGCCCCTGCTCCAAGGAGCCTCCCAAATCTCATACAGAACCTTCTTGGTAATCAAAGAATCTGTTTCAATGATTAATGGTAGACAACCATTTTGAACACGGTATTCCAGACCATGTTTAGCTGCTTTTATTTCAGTCTCAATAGTTGTTGCTTCCTTTAGTGATATATTGCTTGTACAAACAAATATTAGATATTTTTGTCTAAACTTCAAATAAGCATAATTGAAGTTTCGTTTGTCAATTTTTAACTTCAAACATACACGATATGAAATTTATATTCTTCATGTTTGAACTTCATATATATATATGTTCTTCGTAATTTTTAAAGCTGAATCAAGGCCATTATAAGCATTGTGAGACATATCGAATAAGAAAGACATATGTAGACTTATAAGTGGCAAATTCGGTTCAAATTCATTAATTCGCTCAATTCGTTCAAATTTAAATGAGCTGGACATGAGTTACATTATAAATAAGTTATGATCGGAAACAAACCATTTAATCCATTAATTCACCAGCTCACATTCATACAATGATATAGAGACAATTATAGGATACTACTAAAAACATTTTCGTAAGGGATTTTTCTTCTTCACAATAGAGAGTATAACTAAATTTAGAGAAGACATCGGGTAGATATGAGTGAGAACTTGCATAGATACGATAGAAAATCAACGTGAAGATTCAAAACCAGCCGCAAATTCACTTCAAACCACCAATCGACCTTCTTATAGCCACCAAGTGCTCCGATCGAAGAAAAATAGTGGGGTTAATGAGGTTTACAATCAAACTCCGATCAACGACGCTATCCAAAAATCACTAAGATTAGAGAGGTTGGTTTCTTCTTCCTTGTCTTAATTTTGTTTCATATTGTTCTTTGTAGTGATTTGTTGGCCAATTTGATGCTCTTAATTATTAGGAGTGTCAAATGAGTGGGTTGGGTTGAAATTGAAAATATTAAAATTGATTGAAATAGAAACCAGGTTGGGTCATGACTCGCCCAAGTTTACTTTGGGCTAAAATAGGTTGGGGTCAAATAGGCTTGGGTCATGACCCGCTTAATCTCAATAATTTTAATATATTGTTATTTAACATTTATAACCACAATTTGAATTTCAACTCAAGAAAATTAAAAAAAAGTTACAAATGGATAAATAAATCTTAGAATATATAAAAATAGATAGTAATTCATATCTTCAATATAAGAACATATATTACATTAATGCAAATAAAGAATCTTAAAACGGGTTGAAATTGGAGATTAAATTGGGCTCAATTCAAATTATCTTGTAATTGACCCTTTATAATGGAGGAATAAATAAGACATCAAGAATTGAACTCACACATATCGTGTTTAAAACTTACTAGTATAACTATATACTATAAGTGTTGATTTGAGCATCGATAACCTAGCTAAATCATGTTGAAGGTGTTATAACTCAATTACTATTTTTCTTCCACCTACTGTCTTTCTCACACTAATATAAAATTGTAGGTTGCATTAAGAGTTCATTAGTCCCATATCGATGGATTATAAAAACCATAGAATTGAGAGGGAGAATAAAACACGAAGTCCGTGAACCAAGCAAAGCATACCTTTCTCGGCCTTTTGGCTAAGATCAAGTGTAGTATCTGTTCTTATCAGTTTAATATCTGATATGTGGGTCATTGACCCACACGATATTAACTCAATTTTTTGAGGGGGGAGGTCTGTTAGAGTAGCTTGCTACTTGGGCCTTCATGTGTCGCCTGGGCGTTGCACTACAGCCTAGGCCTGGCACACCCCACCAATTCAAGTTTAAATGTTTTTCTATCGACCATAGCCTTAACACCACGAAGATAAATATATTTATGTTTATAGACCCAGAGACTTTGTATACAGGAAAGTGTAGTAAGAATAGAGAAACATTTTGGGTGTTTGGTATGATGGAAAATGAAATGTATAGCAGACTACACGATGTAACTTCTCAAATACATATATATTGATATCCTAGCTAGACTCTAACCGATGCCAAGTTGGTGGCTATAGGGGCTATTGGGAGTAGTGAGGATGCAGATAGTATGTGAGCTAGGATTGTTGACTGCATCAAGAAAGCAGCTAGAGAGGTGTTAGCGGTCTCGAGGGGTAACCAAGAGGCACAAAAGGGGAATGGTGATGGAATGGAGAGGTCAATCAAGAAGACTGCTTACACAACATTAATGGAAAGCTTAGACGAGGAGGAATAGGGAGAGGTATAGGATAATGGAGGAAGCGAAGCTAGAAGTCACGATGCCTAATTAATTAAACGACAACTTATGAGCACTTGTATGAAAAGCTCAAGGGCAATGACAGTGATAGGAAATTGCATAGGCTCGTCAAGTTGAGAGAGAGGAGGGTCCATGACCAGAATCATATGAAATGCATCAAAAACGAGAACGACAAAGTGTTGGTGGAAGAGGCACACAAATAACATATATATTTTGAATCTTGCGATTTTAAACTAAAAATATGTAGAATGTACTAAAGCTCTTTAGCCTTTTGGTCATAAACATGTATTAATTATTTCACCTTGTATCATACACAAATTAATATTACATAGATTTTCTCATATCTTATACATATACAGTGAGTTTCTAAATTGCAAACCAAACACTATTAATTTTATACATAAATAATCTACCTCCTAATCAGCTACCAAATCTTCGAGTGTGGGTTCGGAGGAGATGACGACCCATCAACTTCTCCCGTATCGGGCATTACCGCTGTTGAAGATAAAGAGGAGCCTCAGTGCCCTCCAGGGCTTCGGCCTTATGAAACTATGGCGGTTTTAAGGCCTGATATGTGTGAAGATGAGCGACTCACTCTTACCCAGAAGTATGAAGAGGTATGAGGCGTCCTACATTGTTTAATTTTGTTATAACCTCAATTGTTGTTAAAAATGTGATTTTATATGATATCTGTGTAATTTGATTCTTGGTTTGGTTAATTGATGGTTCAGAACATTGCACAATTTCCATTACAAAGTCTAGGCTCAAGATAAAAAATGTAAATTATCCTCACTTTGTATTGAGAATTAGCAAGCGAGAGCGAATACGACAACAATAATAACAACAACAACATACCTAGCGTAATTCCACAAATGGGGTCGGGGAGCAAGAGAGAGCGAATGCTAGAAGAAAATTGTTAGCTGAAATAAATTAACATGCTTTCTAGCCCATGTTTTGCATTTTTTACTTTTCTATGTCTTAGCTGGACGAGTGAAAGAAGAAAAATTTCTTAGGTTGAATTAAGCACGGGATTCTTAGAGTATACTCTTCCTTTTTCCCCCTCTTCATTAGTATTTTGGCAACAACAACATACCTAGTGTAGTCCCACACACTGGGATCTGGGAGGTAGGGTGTACGCAAATTTTACCTCTACCTTAGAGATGAGGCTGTTTCAAATAGACCCCGATAGCATTCAAGAAAGCTCTACTCCATTGAATTGCAAGGATGAAGCTTTAGAAACTCCAAGGAGGCCCAGAACAAGAACTCAAACCAAGGAGTTAAATGATAAGCTCAATGGGCTTCAATCGCTGATCCAAAAGTGTCTTTTTGGGGAAGAAGAGTTCAAGCCCAAGGGAGATGAACGGTCCAAATGCTACAACTATTTGGTGGTCCAAGTTGAAGTCCAAGAGGAGGGATATTGGGATTCAAAGTTCAGCCTTGAAAAAGTCCAAAATGGTGCAGAAAAAGGCTCAAAATCAACCCAAAAGGAGGTCAATTTTAGCCCTTAAGTGGTGCTGAAATCAATAGTCCAAGCAAGCCCAAATGAGGCTCAAAAGCCACAATCAAGAGAGCCCACAAAGTCTTTAATTCAGCCACAATTATTAGCGTTTTAGTTTTATCTTAGCCACCAATTTAGAGTTTTATTTTATTAAGTTTTAGATTGTTCTTTTAGTGTTTTATTAGGGCTAGCAATCACCTTATTTATTCTATAAATAGGAGTGTTTTCTCATTCATTAAAAGGACATTACATTGATATTAATAATATTTGAGAGAGTTCTTTTGAATCTTTGTGACTTGTTCTTTGAGAATGTATCTTTAAACCTTTGCTAGTTTCATAGTTTAAGGTATATAAAGTAATTTCTTCTTGTGATATCTTTGATTTCCTTTGGTATTTTTTTAGAAACTGATTAGTTTATACATACTAATTATTTTCTTTAGTTACTCATAAAGTTGCCAAGATCCGAATCTATCATTTTGATTCATTTTCTCAAGTAAAGGCTTTAGATTTCTTTTATAAATCTATACGTTGTTACTTGGATCTTGTCAAGGCTTTAGAACATCAAGTCCTTGGAAATTCTTGGATCTTTCCTTTGAATTTCTTATATCTTTAATTAGTTTTCTATTTCTTTTCTATTGTTGCTTTCACACTCTAATATTCAATTCTACATTTGAGATCTCTCTAATCTCGCTATTATCAAGTGGTATCATGAGGTTAGGAGATCACAAATATAGAATTGAATATTAGAGTGTGAAAGCAACAACAAAAAACTAATTAAAAATATGAGAAATTCAAAGGAAAGATCCAAGGATTTTATGTTCTAAAGCCTTGACAAGATCCAAGTAACAACGTATAGATTTATAAAAGAAATCAAATGTCTTTACTTGAGAAAACGAATCAAAACGATAGATTCGAATCTTGACCACTTTACAAGTGTCAAGATCCAAGTAACAACGTATAGATTTATAGAAGAAATCAAACGTCTTTACTTGAGAAAACGAATCAAAACGATAGATTCGAATCTTGATCACTTTATGAGTAACTAAAGACAATAATCAGTATGTATAAACTAATCACCTTCTTAAGAATACCAAAAAGAAATCAAATATATCATAAGAAGAAATTACTTTATAACTTAAACTATGAAACTAATAAAGGTTTAAAGATAAATTCTCAAAAAACAAGTCACAAAGGTTCAAAAAATTCTCTCAAATATTAGTAATATCAATGTAATGTCTTTTTAATGAATGAAAAAACACTCCTATTTAAAGATTAAATAAGGTGGCTGCTAGCCCTAATAAAGCCCTAAAAGAACAATCTAGTGCTTAATAAAATAAAATTCTAGCTTGGTGGCTAAGGTAAAACTAAAACCTCCTAATAATTGTGGTTGAATTAAGGACTTTGTGGGCTCTCTTGGTCGTGGCTTTTGAGCCCCATTTGGTCTTGATGGAGCTATTGTTTTCATCTCCACGTAAGGGTTGATTTTGAGCCTTTTTCTGCTCCACTTTGGACTTCTTTAAGGCTGAACCTTGGGCCCCAATATTCCTAGGCCATTTTACATAAATAATATAATATAATACATTAATTACGAATTATGGTATAATATGTACTCTTACTGAAAATAGCATTAGCTTTGTTACCAGAAATAGCAAAACACCTTTTATCTTTATATTCTCTCTTCCATTAATTCATTGTCTTTCTCTCTTTCTCTTTTCTTCTATCAATTTCTCTTTCTTTCATTCTTGTCTTTTCTTCGGTCATTTTTTTCTCTCCTTTTCTTTTCTTTATGTCATTTTCTGTTCTCTTTCTCTTTTCTTCCATCATTTTTTCTCTTTCATTTGTCTTTTCTTCCGTCATTTTCTCTCTCTCTCTCTCTCTTTTCTTTTTAAAATTTTAATTATTTTAATATTTAAGGATGTTTTGAAGATTAGCATTTTATTATTTAAAAAATATGGACAACATTAATAAAATTAATAAATACAAATTATATTTGTAATACATTTTGAATATAATACATTATACATATTATATGCATTTTTCAATGCACATTGTGAATATATAACTAAAATATTTTTAATACAATAATGTATTTTAACACCGTTAATAAGAGAAAGAAAATAACAATTGTTATACATTTGAATTCAATATATCATACATATTATAGGCATGTTTCAATGCACGTGTTGAATATATAACTAAAACATTTTCATACAATAACATATTTTAGTACCGTCAATAAGAGAAAAAATAAACAACAATTATAATACATTTTGAATTCAATATATTATACATATTATAGGCATGCTTTAATGCATGTGGTGAAAATAATTAAAACATTTTAAATACAAATATATTATAAGTATTATATGTGAATTTCAAACATTCCGGTACTATTTAAATTAGTTTACATTGTTAGAAATGTATTATATTTGTTTTGAAATAATAACTAATATCGAATTTGAATTGTATTATAACTATTGTTTATATTTATACAGTTTTAATATAACTTTAACACTAATTTTTCAGAGCTTCACCTCTTTTTTTTCGGTAAATCACCTCCACCAGACCACCGATTGTTTATATTTAATACAGTTTTGATACAACTTTAATACAATTTGTCAGAACTTCACCTAATATATAACTAAAACATTTTTAATACAAATATATTATAAGTATTATATGTGAATTTAAAACATTCCGATACTATTTAAATTAGTTTACATGGTGAGAAATGTATTATATTTGTTCTGAAATAATAACTATCGAATTTATAGTAATGTATAATATCGAATTTGAATTGTATTATAACTATCGCTTATATTTATACAATTTTAATATAACTTTAATACAGATTTTCAGAGCTTCACCTCTTCTTTTTCGTAATCACCACCACCAGACCACCGATTGTTTATATTTAATACAATTTTGATACAACTTTGATACAATTTTTCAGAACTTCACCTAATATACAATTTTAATACAAATTTATATCAAATGGTTATTAAACCTAAAATTATGTCATATATGGTAATAAAAATAACGTTACACTTAAAAGCGTAATTAATCAAATAAAATATATTATTTATGTAAAAATTCCTATTCCTATTCTTGGACTTCAACTTGGGCCACCAAATAATTGTAGCATTTGAACAATTCATCTCACTTGAGCTTGAGATCTTCTTCCCTAACAAGACATATTTGGATCGATTGAAGCCCGTTGAACTTATCATTGAACTCCTTGGTTTGAGGAGTTTTGGGCCTCCTTGAAGTTTCTAAAGCTTCATCTTTGTCCTTCAATGGAGTAAAGCTTTCTTGGATGCTATTACCCCGACTCAAGGCAAAAACAATCTAGAAAAGACATTATAAAAGTATAATAGATAGTAACAGAATAGTACTACAACAAAAATAATATTACAAACAAACTACATGAAATAATAGATAGTCGTAGAAATTGAAGGGCACAAAACTATAAGAGTAGTCCTACGACTACAAGCGAGGGCAACAATTCTTGTGTTTTGGCACAATTACAAAAATGAGTTTTTTCGTTTAGGTATAGTTTGACCAGATACCTGGAGTTATGAACCAAGTGAAAAAAAACAATTTTTGCTTTCTGCTGCAATTTTCATTTTGCTCATTCCCACGAGCACGAGTAATTCATACGGTATTTTCTTTTTTGTCTTATTTTTTTTCTGTTCTGTTACGTCTGTTAATAACAGAAAAGATATTGCTCGGACTCTTTAAAAATGTGTGTGTCGGATCCTTCAAAAGTAGTGCATTTTTGGGGTATCCGACACGGGTGCAACAACATTTTTTGAGAGTCCGAGCAACTTAGCAAACAACTACTTGAACCCAATCTTTGGGAAGGCAGGAAACCAAAAAAAATATATCTTTCTGCAATTCTGATCTTTTAATGCAAATAATCAATATCCCTATCTTTCTGCATTATAGATTGATAGCATTTTCCCCTTATGTACAATTGCACAAGATTGTCAATTTTGAAATGAGTTTTGATCGCCTGGTCTTAGACAAGTGTTTTCGAGGTGTTCTCCAATTTCTTTTTGCTTTTCTTTTGCTTGGACAGTTGCTTGTTGCTGGTGGTGGCAGGTTATTCCTCTTGCCTACAGCATCAGGAGGAAAAATAATGATGGAGAGACCAATACTTACTTGGAGGGGATCTACTTGTTATTTACTTACTTTACAAAACCCGATTCCATGACAGATCTTGAGGCAACTCTTAATATTGATGATGATGGTATTCGAACATCCAGTTTCAAGATTAGGAAAAGAAAATACTAGGCACATGAGTTAGTTTGATTAGTTCACTATACCAAAAATAATCTTTAACGGCAACAGCTTAATTTCAGATTTGTTATTTTCTGCAAAAGATACTAACGAACACACCCACAACTGCTTCGTATATTCATATTACATAGAAAACATTACTGGAATTCAAATGTACCAATTCCAAATTGAAAATGTAGCAAACTCCTGCACAGCTGCACTTATCTATTACCATCTTTATATATAGCCTAAAGAGGTATATTAGAAGGATACTCTTTTGGTCGTCTCTTTATCGCGTCTCTAATATACCTCTCTTGTTCTTGAAGATTTAATGGAATTTGATCATAAACATCAGTAAACAAATCTGCCAATGGAGGTTTCTCTGTTTCCTCAGCTCTTTCAAGTGCTTGCAACACCTACATTAAATTTTAATAAATCAACAAATAATAGAATAGAACAAAAATCAAACATACATTTTAGGATTTTGAATCTTGAACCTGCTCTTTGATATTTCCCCGGAATTCAAGTTCTTCTTCATCACTCCACCAACCATTTATCTGTATCCATTTTCTGAACCTGGCGACTGAGCATCATCTTCTCCAGTACTCGCTTTCCTCCTTGGATCGGTACTGGGTCGCATCATGAGATGATGCATGGTCGCTTACTCGATAAGCCATGGCCTAATAAGTGTTACAAAATGGAAGTTTTATAAGCATGAAACCTTATGTGGGAATAATAGGAATAACTGAATTTCACACTTCTACTATTATTGGCCTTTGTTCCTTTATTGCCATTTGGCGAGCTGCACGAATAGCACTATAAACTGCAAGGGCATCAGTGCCATCCACACGAATACTTCTAACTCCATAAGCTTGCCCTTTAATCGCGATTCCATCACCTACCATTGGAAAAAATTTAGGAGAAATGTAGCTTAAGTTATCTGAGATAGGAACTGTGTTTGATATGATGTAAGTCATTTTTAGAAAAATATTTGTCGAAAATGACTTTTGAATAACCAAACACGAAAACATTTTTTGAGAATATTTTTCACCATACCAATACACCCCCCCTATAACAGATTGAATTGAGTTTAGGGGAATACTTCGGAATTGTTCTGTGACAGGGGTGCTAACAGCCCATCCATTGTTGCGGCATAGGAATATAACAGGAGCTTCAAGAACTGCCGCAAAATTCAAAGCAGCATGGAAATCTCCCTGAAAATAATTCAACACAAAAACTCATTAAATGCGATATAAAGAGGAGAAAACACCAAATTATATGGAGGACTAGAGGGAGCAGTACTTAATTCAAAATCACCTCACTACTGACACCATCTCCAAAATAAGTGACAACACAAGCCTCCTTTTTATCCATTTTCAGCGCATAAGCCACACCTGCCGCCTGTGGAAGCTGTGTGCTGGGGAAATGAACAATATAAGTAGGGAGTACTTAGTGTGTGTGCTTGGAAAAAGATTCTTACGCGAGAATTGAGCTTGTTAGAACCATAATGTATTGGCATTTGCTTGCCTCTATGTGTGCGCGTGCGTGTGTGTGTCTGTGATCTGAATCAATCTTGTGCTTAGAAAAAGATTCTTACGCGAGAGTTGAAGAGAAGGTGAAGTAATTGAGCTTGTTAGAACCATAATGTATTGGTATTTGTCTGCCTTTTCCATAGTCATCCTTATTTCCAAGCAATTGATTGGTAAATTCTTGCAGGGTGAAGCCACGCCATAACAGAACACCGGGCTCCCTGTACTGCATTCATAATAAAAATATTTACATTTTCATGTAGCGTTTTAAGAGGCAGGTGCGAGGCAGAGCGTTTTACCTGACACGTGAAGAAATAGAGGGAGTTCAAGATTATTAAATAGTCGAATTTATGAGTAATTAGGACCAAAAAAAAAAGTTCAGCTGTATATTATAAAAATCGTGCCAGTTCAAAAGGATAGTGAGGTATTTTGGTTTCACTTAATTAAATCTTCAACACGCTCTGTAACATGGGGCTTGATTCTTTTTCATGAGCTAAACACGTGAGTTTTTTTTTTGTTTAATAATGTGTTGCAGTGAGAAATGCACTCACAAGCTTTGTTTGCTCAAATCCAGGAAGGGTGCGGATTCAGTGCTTTGGCACACTGTTCATCCGAACCCAACATTTTCAACACAATTATAGATTTATATGTGAATCAACGGAAAGTTTCAACAAGTATTAGATTTTCACCCATATTCTTATAAGTGCAATGAATTTAGTGCTAAGAACCTTAAAAGATCAAACTCGTCAAGATAAAATTTTGTATCCGCCTCCTATTCTAATATTAACCCACCCACCACGCGTGTGCTTTGTTTAAGAATATGAGCATATTTTATAGCTAAACCTCATAAATCTAGTTATTCTTTGTTCTTCTATTTATTACTTGTGTGCATTTTATGAGTTGATTTCTCAGGTGGCCACACTCAACTACGAAAGTCACATTTTTTTGAGATAATATCTCAAATGGTCACTCAACTATGAGTTCTTTACACAGAAAGTCACTTAACTTTGATTTTTAACTCAAAAGTCACTCAACTATGAATTATTTTCATAGAAAGTCACTTAACTTTGTTTTTTAACTCAAAAGTCACTCAACTATGTGGTCTTTTCACATAAAGTCACTCAACTATATATATTTTAGTTACAAAATCACTCAACCTATTTAATTAATTTTTTCAATAAAACTAAAAATTTTAAAAATAAAAAATATCATTTGAATTATTTAATGACATGTTCCACTTAACTCAATCCACTAAAAATATAATAGTGACCCTTTAGAAAAAATAACTTAGGAAAAAAAAGTCTTAAAAGAGTCACCATTGTTTAGTCATGTAAGTTAATTTAAAGAAAAGTAATGCTGGATGTTGTTGTCGTTATTTTTTTTTTTTTTTCAGTTTGATGCATTTTTTTTATAGAAGCCGTAGGAACAGTTTCCCGGCCACTTTGTCCAAGGCGTTAGAACTTAGAAGCATATCATATTTTTCTTTATACCTAAAGCGTCTCTATAATGGGTCGAGTTAAATAGGATGGATTATTAAATAATTTAAATGATATTTTTTTTATTTTAAAAATGTTTTTAATAAAAATTTTATTGAAAAAATTAATTAAATAGATTGAGTGACTTTGTAAGTAAAACATATAAAGTTGAGTGACTTTCTATGAAAACAATCTATAGTTGAGTGACTTTTGAGTTAAAAATCAAAGTTGAGTGACTTTCTGTGAAAAGAATTCATAGTTGGGTGACTTTTAAGTTAAAAAACAAAGTTAAGTGACTTTCTGTGTAAAGAACTCATAGTTGAGTGACCATTGGAGATATTATCTCCATTTTTTCTTGATTTCACTTTTTTTCAACAAACAAAAAGGACTTTTGAGATAATAACTATTAGTTGAGTGACCAACTAAGAAATCAACCATGCATTTTATTAGTATATTAGGAGATTGTGATAGAAAAATCAAGTATGAAAAATAATAAGACAGCCAAAAAATTACCTGAGGCAAGACAATGTCATCTGGGGTGAGGGCAGCTGCAGAAGCTATGTTAATGACTTCTTCTCCAACAGTGGCCATATAAAAGGATAACCTCCCCTGTTTTTGTGCTTCATTAAAAATGTTGTCCATTATTTGAAGGGACACCATTGTTCTATACATCTTCACTGCCACATCTTTCTTCACCTAACAAAACACCAAACCACATGTCATGCAGGCATGTGGACGCAGAGACAAACCCAGGATTTGAAGACTTCGGGTGCACCAAAATTAAAAATAACAAAATAGCACTCTAGCTGGATTCAAAACCTGGTCTCATGGGTGGTTCCTCTACTTTATACCAACAACACAAGAACACTCCTATGTTACTCATGGGTGCACTGTTAATTATATCGTAATTTCTGTCAGTTCCTCAAGATAGATATACATATATACACATTATTTTTTTTCCGAAGTTAACGGGTGCACGTGCACCCAATTGAACAAGGTGGGTCCGCCTCTGTTAGTGGACGTGTGGTGCAATCTTGTGGTTATAGACATGTGATGCAGGAGGCCGAAATTAAATAATTACTTAACAAATAAAGATAGTTACATATATAACAAGCTAATGAGGAAACTATGACATACAAATTGAAATGGGAGGGAGGGATCCCTCCGGCGTACAAAATAAAATGAGAGTACATATTATCTAAGTGGGTAATTTTTCGATCGGGTCACTCAACTTTATTTTAGTTCCTAGCATGTGTTGTGAATTGAAATTTATTTTATTTTATTTTCTAATTTTAAGGTAAATTATTTTTTTTCCTAAGGAAATGGATGTTTGGCCAAAGTCGTTAAATTTTTCCATGTTATATTATTATTTATTAATATCATGCGATTTGCTATGTATTAGTTATATATAGATTGAAAATCCTACCAAACAAAGGATTAAATAATACTGTTATGAATTGTTCCTCATTATTGAACCTTTCGCGATTCAACCCTCAGAATTAAAAAATTTTCTAGTATTAGTCTTGTTCTGAAATATATAGAGTCGCGATGAAGTGGGCCTGGTCATGCGGGTATCTGCCATAGAGGTTAGGAGTACGCAATAGTGGATGCGGTGCAACGAAGGGGGTTAATCTTTCTGATTTTATGATGTGTTGGGTGGAACTAGTCTTAGTCGGTCGATGATGTTTACTAATACATGTGGTGTACTGATACTTCTCTTGTTACACTCTTCTGGAGTGTAGGTATGTTTCAGGCTGTTGATACTACTCTTGCTACACTCTTCTGGGGTGTAGGTATGTTTCAAGCTGTTTGAAGTCTTAGTTGGTATGATGGACATTCATTAACAGCTTCTGCATATTCTCTCCTGGGGCGTAAGTTGTCTTTTATTTCTTGTTAATACTCTATATTAGAAACTTTTGTACATGTCTAGACTAAATCCTTGTAAAATGTCAAATTTTATGAAATAAAGACTAGTTGAGTTTTTTGATTTATTTATTTATTATTATGAATGAGATCCTTTATGAAATTATCTCTTAAAAAGGAAATGGATGGTAAGAGTTCTCCTATCGAATTAGAATTAAGTAGTTATCTGCACAGTCTTATAAATCAGATTGTAACAAATACTAAGACTAATACAGATATCAAATTTTCTAATACATCCTATCAAACGACCTCGTATGAGTTTTGTACAAATACAATACAATGTAGGAGTAATTTTTTCCTGAATTGAAATTAATTACCTGTTCAAATACACTACCTGGGACTGGAGAGCCATTATTGTCAAGGACTCTATAACAAGCTAACCTTGTTTCTGATGACTCTGAAATGAATTTCATTTGAGAAACAAATGGAATCTTTCCTCCTGGGAAATCCATGGCCTGCTAAGAATTTCATTAAAATGATGAAAATCATTAAATATAAATATAAAACCTTCCTAGATTATCATATTTTGAATACAACTATCGAACTATTATTAAAAGGTTGCATTCATTTTTTTTTTTCATAAATCGAATTGTTATTAAAAGATCATTTCCTATTTCTAATGATCTTAGGAATTAAAAATTACACCTATGTAATATTACTAACTCAAAGTAAATAATATTACCACTAAATTAAAAGGAAATTAACATGTACATCAAATAAATAAATAAGGTGCAGGTTTAGGGTCTGAGTTTCTGGAAATGGAGATGATGGGAATTAAGTAGGTTGGCATTGGTATCAAATAGTGCCAATTTTGGTATTTTTATTGAGTTTAATTTTGACAATATAAAATAGGTTTTACACGATCGGAAGTGGACTATAGTGTCATTATAACTGCAAATAATTAGCGAGAAAATAAAGCAGCCAACCTACTATAATAGGTTAAATTACGTTGTTAATATATAAAAAAAAGTGTACACGATCAATGTGTATATATAGTAAGTTAAATACTTTCTTATTTGATAGTGGGAGTAAAATACCATATTTACCCCTATTTTGGGAAGATAAAGATGTTATTTCTAATAGATTCTCTGCTCAGGTAAAACTATTTCAAAGTATAGGTATGAAAAAATAATAAAGTAATGAAGAAAAAATTAAGAAAATAATGAAGAAAAGAACCGTAGAAACAACAAATAATTATACGATAACCACAATGGAGATAGTATATATAACTAAAAATGGAGATAGTATATATAACTAAAAAGCAAATTGATAAAACATTACTTGGTTCTCATCATGATTAATATCAACATGATAATCTTCCTCATAGCATTGTGGCTCTTGTTGCTTGGACTCAAAATAGGAAAATGGCCTTGAACTTCTATGGTGAAGAAGAGATAAGGGACAAGCCCTTTGAACAAAATGGTTAAAGATAATTCTTGATCTTGAAATCCAAATGGCCATTGGTGGTGTTTCTTAATTATATATGGAGAAATTAATGAAAACATAAAAAAGAGCTTGAAGATAGTGTTATATATATAGAAGAATATTAGACATGCAACTACTCCAATAATGGAGTTCCCTTCTTTGGAAATAATAATTTAGAGGCTTTGGTAATGAGTTTGAAAGTCACAGGGGCTACATAGGCGGGAACCCAATAGCAAGGGGCGTATGAGGGTTCCGTCGGTTCACGTGAACTCATCCCCTCCTTAAAAAATACTTAAATATAAATGTGTGAACTCACGTTTAAAGTATCATATAATACGATGATGATTGGGTGCACCTCTCTAAATGAAGTTAGAAATTTAAATCTTATATCCATCTTGCTTTGTGAGTAACACCTCTCTAAGTGGTTATTGGTAACACATTTGACGTTTCAATTAATTTTTCTTTTATTTTTTTTTTCTTTAATCTTTCAAAATTTTCAAGTGTGTTACATTGGAAATTCCTAAAAAAATTAGCATTGTAAAAGTTTTATATAATTAAATTAAATTTGTATATTAAAATTTAAAACTAATAGTAGTATATATTTTGGACCTATAATTTTTAAAATTTAACGGTCTAGTGTTAAGAACCTAAAGATCAAAATGATCAAATTTATATTTTAGATGCATCTTTTTATAATACTCTTGAAACTCTGGAGACGTCCATGCCCATTAGCAGTCCCGTAAAGTTGACATCAACTTTCACTTAGATATCTCAAGTAAGCCTAGTTTATTTTAAACACATTTAGTAGGCCTTCTTTGTGTCATTTCAACATTTTTTTATATTCTCATATTCAACTTAAGTGCGTATTGACAAACGCCTCTTACATAGAAAAATAAACAAATTTATAAAAAAAACCTTTCACTTTTACTTTTTTTTCCTCAAGATCTCTAACCCCAGGGCGTCACCCCCTTTCTTCATCTTCCCCATGTGTGCCTTCGTCTTCCCAAACTCCATCAAGAACAGAAGAAAAGTATTCTTATTTTGTGCCTTGAAAAATATTTTTTTTTTCTTTCACATTAATTTCTTTCCTTTTTTATTTTTATTTCCTCTATTTTTTCTTCTCCATTATCTATAATAAAATGGAGCGGAGTAAGACGGAACCAAGCGGGGCAGGATAGATTTTCAAAATATACTAAATGGGAGTAGGATGGAACAAAGCTTAATGAATCAAGACTTATCCTACCTCGCCCCTAACCCATCGGACATTTTATTAGAAGAAAATTAATAGAGAAATTAAAAGCTTGGAGGCGTGAAAGATCACTATCTTTCAAGAGTTATTGCTTGTATATTCTTTTAGGGATGACAAACAATTCTCTATCAGGATACAACAAAGCCAGAAACATATATGCAATTGAATTCGCTACTTCTGGGAATGCTTTGTATTTATAGAACTTAAGAGATGACTTTTCATAATAGTCATGTTCTTTCATGAACAGAGATGACTTTTCATAACAGTCATGTTCTTTCATGAACAGAGATAACTTTTCATAACAGTCATGTTCTTTCATTAATAGAGATGATTTTTCATAAAAGAGACACTCATTTTCTGAACAATCATAACCTTTAGTTGCTCCCTTTTTGAAAAGACAACTTTTGTTGCGCCCTTTTTGAACATAAAAATATTTTTGTTTCATTTAAAATTTAAATATTAAATTCAAATTTTAAATAAACAATTTGTTCAAAATAAATTACGAAAATATAAATCTTTAAATTTAATTAAAGATCCGACCAGGCCCGCACCCCAAGTCCAAGTCATTTAAATATATATTATTAAATATATAAGTAGACATACTATATTAAATAGACTAAATGGGCTAGGCCTTAAAAAGACCTAAAAAATGGGTTCTACCACCAATGTGGAAATTTATTACAACTATCCTAACACATTTCTATACAAAATATAGATGGAGCCCACAAAATATTTTCATGAATTTTGAATGATCCTAAGCAGGTATGTTAACGGCCTCATATTTAGGATCATTAACATTTATTAGTAAGTATAGTAATATAGCACTCCCTTAATTAATATGTTTTTTTTAATTGATCCTTAAAGAAAAATATAGTTTTTTATTCGGTAAATATTTAATTATATTTATTAATATTTTATTTATGTTGGGCCTCACTTATTTTTTCAAAAAGTCGTATACTTTTCTATTTAAAATTTTATTTATTTTAAGAATAATTTTAAAACATTACTAAATCTTTTTATATTTCTTAACTTAATGGTCAGTTAAACTACATCACATAAATTTCTACGAAAGAAGTAGTAAAATAATTTTGTATAAAAGTTCAATGGGTGTGACAACATCAATAATATTACAACAATACATGTGTGGTCTTACAAATGAGGTCTAAAAAAAGTAAGTGTATGCAAATGTTATTTTTATTGTAGAGAAGTTGTCACCGATGAATCCTTGACTCAATAAAAACTGCTTTTAGAATAGATTTCAAAAAATATACATATTAGAATAAATAAATTATGATAAAATTGTTTTCTTTTTAAAAAGAAACATATTGAATAATAATAATAATAATATAAAAGCAAATAGGTCATAGATGCACCCATGCTCTATTACTGAAAATATGGATGGATGATCCATGCTAAAAAATTAAAATTGTTTGACTATAGCATTTTCCTATTCTTCTTGCATAAAAATTGAAAATAAGAAAAGATTAAAAAGAAACAACTTCCCTCCTCTCTTCTTTTTTTTTTCAAAAGAAAAAAACCTAATCATATCTCTAGCTAGACTGCGCAAGTTTTGCTGCATACTCCAATTAAAACAGCTTTTAGCGTTTTTTGTCCTTTCCCCACATGCTAATATAATAAAGATCAAAATAAGTAGCTTCAACTGTTTCAGGCCTATGGCCTTATATTAGCTTCTCTTTTCACTTGATTTTATATATATATCAATGTTGACGTCTTTTCACACAAGTTAAATAGTTAATGAAGAGGTTGAGGAGCTGCAAAAACTCTCAATGGTTGGGTATTGATCTTGGCTCAAGTTTTTACTTTAATCCGTATCTAATTTTTACACCCCTTGATAAAATTCTGACTCCGTCACTAATCGTCACATACTAAAAAGAAAAAAGAAAAAAAGAAGAGGGAATTAGTAAATAACTTATGCGAAAGTTAATTATTTGACATAACATCGACATCAACATTATTTGACAAAAAGTTAATTATATCTTCAACACAAACTATATTGTAGGAAATCCCTCTTCAACTAGCACATAAGACTTTTAGCCAGATAACTTATTTAGATTAATGGCTATATCATCGTAAATTTCAAAAAGTGAATGATATTAGAACCATACTCCTAAGTCTTCAAACATTAATATTTGGACAAAATCATGATGAAACAAGTTAATGTCAAAGTCTCACACTGCTTTAGAATGGCCAACACGATTGCAAATCACTTGACAAAGATGGCTAACACTAGTCAAACTTCCTTTGTGTTCGACTCCTTCCAGTAACTTCCTAATGGGGCTAAGGATCCTTTTCATTTGAACCAAAACCAATGCCTTCCATTAGACTCAAATATGACAGCCAAACTTTTTTAAGCCAACTTACTTGTGCGGGGGTTAGTACTCACCAAGCTATTCAGCTCAAGTAAATGATCATCTTTGCAAAGAAGGAATTACACAGATACGAAATTAAGATTAATAAAAAAGGGAAAAAAACTCACAGGATGATTCTTTTTTCTCTTAGTAGAGTTGAAGACATAAAAACTACGTTAAGGTACGTACATACAACACACATTTGCAAAGAAGATGAACAGAGTTCAAACTCAATTCAAATTGGATAATTCGTGCAATTTCAGACTAAAGATACAAACGTGCACACCCACAACTGCATCGTATATTCATATTACATAGAGGACATTACTGGAATTTAAAGGTACCAATTTCAATCGAGGTATATTAGTAGGATACTCTTTTGGTCGTCTGTTTATCGCGTCTCTAATATACCTCTCTTGTTCTTGAAGATTTAATGGAATTTGATCATAAACATCAGTAAACAAAGCTGCCAAAGGAGGTTTCTCTGTTTCCTCAGCTCTTTGAAGTGCTTGCAACACCTACATTAAATTTTTTAAAATCAACAAATAATAGAATCGAACAAAAATCAACCATACATTTTAGGATTTTGAATCTTGAACCTGCTCTTTGATATTTCCCCGGAATTCAAGTTCCTCTTCATCACTCCACCAACCATTTTTCTGTATCCATTTTCTGAATCTGGCGACTGAGCATCGTCTTCTCCAGTACTCGATTTCCTCCCTGGATCGGTACTTGGTTGAATCATCAGACGATGCATGGTCGCCTACTCGATAAGCCATGGCCTAATAAGTCTTACAAAATGGAAGTTTTATAAGCATGAAACATTATACAGGAATAATAGGAAGGGAAAAGGGTATCATATACACCTTAACTTTGCAATTTAAAGCTGATATACCCTCGTTGTAACAGTAGGGGTATATGTGAGCCACTTTTGTAATGGTAAAGGTATATGTGGGCCACTTTTGTAACGAGGGATATATTAACTCTAAATCGCAAAATTTAGGGTATATCAGGTCTGTTTCCCTAATAGGAATAGCTGAATTTACACCTCTACTATTATTGGCCTTTGTTCCTTTATTGCAATTTCGCGAGCTGCACGAATAGCACTATAAACTGCAAGAGCATCATTACCATCCACTCGAATACTTCGAACTCCATAAGCTTGCCCTTTAATCGCGACTCCATCACCTACGTACCATTGGAAAATATTTAGGAGTAATGTAGCTTAAGTTATCTGAGATAGGAACCATGTTTGATATGATGTAAGTCATTTCAGAAAATATTTCTCGAAAATGACTTTTGAATAACCAAACACGAGAAAATAACTTATTACATAGAAACCATTTTTGGGGGAATATCTTTCATCCTTAAAACAGATTGAATTGAGTTTAGAGGAATACTTCGGAATTGCTCCGCTACAGGGGTGCTAATGGCCCATCCATTGTTGCGGCATAGAAATATAACAGGAGCTTCAAGAACTGCCGCAAAATTCAAAGCAGCATGGAAATCTCCCTGAAAATAACTCAACAAATAAAGCTACTTTATCTTCTAAGTGAAAATGCCATAAATTACACTCACTCCGGTCTATATTAGTTTACAGCGCGAAAACATCAAATTATATGGAGGACAAGAGGGAGTAGTACTTATTTCAAAATTACCTCACCAGTCGTACCATCTCCAAAATAAGTGACAACACAAGCCTCCTTTTTATCCATTTTCAGCGCGTAAGCCATGCCTACAGCCTGTGGAAGCTGTGTGCTGGGGAAATGAACAATATAAGTAGTTTAATTAGACGATACAACAACAACAAAAACAACATACTCAGTGTAATCCTACAAGTGGGTCTGGAGAGGGTGGTGTGTATGCAGTCTTACCACTCGACTCAAGTAAAGCAGATATATAATTTGAATCAATCTTGTGCTAGGAAAAAGGATAGAAGAGTCTTACGCGATAGTTGAAGAGACGGTGAAATAATTGAGCTTGTTAAAACCATAATGTATTGGCATTTGCCTGCCTTTTCCATTGTCATCCTTATTTCCAAGCAATTGACTGGTAAATTCTTGCAGGGTGAAGCCACGCCACAACAGAACACCGGGTTCCCTGTACTGCAATCATAATAAAAATGTGTGTTTACATTTTCATCTACCATTTTAAAAGGTAGGAGCCAAGGCAGAGCGTTTTACCTAATCACGTAACGGGGAGTCAAATTTATGAGTAAGTAGGAGTTAGGACAAACATAGCGTCAAGTTCATGAGGGTAGTCAGGTATTTTTGGTTTTACTTATTTATATCTTCAACACGCTCTGTAACTAGGGGCTTGATTCTTTTTTATGAGCTAAACACATGATTTTGTTTATTATTTAATAATGTGTTGTGTTGAGAAATGCACTCACAAGTTTTGTTTGCTCTAATCCAGGGGCGGCACAAGGTTCATCTGAACCCAACATTTTCAACATGATTATAGATTTATGTGTGAAAACCTGAAGTTTCTCTAAATATAAGATTTGGATCCATATTTTTAAAAGTTCAATGAATTTAATTAGTGCCAAGAACCTTACAAGGTCGAACCACCAGAATAAAATTCTGAATCCACCTCTTATTATAATAATACCATATTGAATTGGATGAACATTTCGTCGAAAAATTTAAGTTAATAAAGAAAAAAACACATCAAACTTCTTTTCCCCCTGTTTTGCATGAGAATATGAGCATATTTTAGCTTAAACCTCATAAATTTAATGTTCATTTTTCTTCTATATATCACTTGTGTGCATTTTATGAGTTGATATCGTAGATGGTGATCACTCAACTAAGCAGTTATTATTTCAAAAAGTCACTTTTTTTTCTTGATTTCAATTTTCTTCAACAAAGAAAGGTGATTTTCTGAGAGAATAACTATTAGTTGAACGACAGTTTGGGAAATAAGACAGCCAAAAAATTACCTGAGGCAAGACAATGTCATCTAGGGTGAGGGCAGCAGCAGAAGCTATATTAATGGCTTCTTCTCCAACAGTGGTCATATAAAAGGATAACCTCCCTTGTTTTTTTGCTTCATCAAAAATGTTGTCCATTATTTGAAGGGTCACCATTGTTCTATACATTTTCACTGCCAAATCTTTCCTCACCTAAAAAACACCAAACCACATGTCATGCAGGCACACGGTTGAATCTTATGGTTATAAACATGTCATGCAAGGTCGGAATTAAAGAATTATTTACTAAATACAGAAAGTTACATATATAGTAAGACATACAAAGGATTAATACCATGCGGTTTGCTATGTATTAGTTATACAAAGATTGAAAATCCTACCAAACAAAGAATTAAATAGGCATAATACATAAATATACCCTTTAACTTGGTTTCAGCTGGCATTTATGCTCTCCAATTTTGAGTGTGTACAAATAGGTACTTAAACTTGTATAAAATTGAACAAGTAGACACACACGTCCTACGTGACATAATACACGTAGGAAGCCACATAGGACACAAAAATTGCCATGTAGGACGCCACATAGGACAAACGTGTCTATTTGTTCAATTTTATATAAGTTTAAGTACTTACTTGTGCACATTCAAAGTTGGAGGGCATGGCTATCAGGTGAAGCCAAGTTAAGAGGCATATTTATGTATTAATACATGTATTAGAAAATCTAATACATCCTACCAACCGACCCGTTATTGGTCTAGTACAAACACAATGTAGGAGTAAATTTTTCTTGAATTGAAATTAATTACCTGTTCAAATACACTGCCTGGAATTGGAGAGCCATTGTTGTCAAGGACTCTATAACAAGCTAACCTTGTTTCTGATGTGACTCTGAAATGAATTTCATTTGAGAAACAAATGGAATTTTTCCTCCTGGGAAATCCATGGCCTGTTAAAAAGATAGTATTATCTAAAAATTTCATTAAAATGATGAAAATAAATCATTAAATATTAAATATAAAACCTTCCTAGATTATCATATTTTGAATACAAATATCGAACTATTATCACTATTCAACTTTTAAAAGAAAGATATGACGGTCGTGCTCGACTTGGACCTGGTTGTGTCCTTTTGAGATGGTCAGGCTGGCTCATGTGACCTCGATGTTTATAAGGAATTAATGAATTCAACATGGATTGTGGCGGGATGATTGGTCTCGGGTCACTACTAGAAACAAAGTTTTTTCCCACCGCGAATCAAAAGAAAATTTATGCTATAGAACATGATTTTCCCACTCATTTCTCACTGAATCAGCTCACTAGGAAAATGCATGGTAAGAAAAAATTCTCATTGAAATAGTGAGAAACTTCCTAATTTTCTGTATGAAAACATTACTATTAATTAATCAGCATGAAAACATTATTTGTTTCCCACCATGCAACAACAAATAATATGATAACCAAAGCAAAGATTACAATATGTAATAATAAAAATTGAAGAACTTTAATTAATCAGCATGGAATAAAAATGGAGATATACTCTGAAAATTTTTTGTAGTTAAATAGCAAAAATTTCATGTTAATCCATTTTGCTACAGATTAGCAAGGGATTATAAGAAAATTCAACTAGCTAAAAGCTTTTTAGCTAGGAATTACCAACAAATTTCGTAGCTAATTTCATGTTATAACCACATGGTAGTGATAGTCTATTATATAACTAAAAAGAGAGTTGATAAAACATTACTTGGTTCTCATCATGTTTAATATCAACATGATAATCCTCCTCCTCATAGCATTGTGGCTCTTGTTGCTTGGACTCAAAATAGGAAAATGGCCTTGAACCTCTATGGTGAAGAAGAGCCCTTTGAACAAAATGATTAAAAATTCTTCTTGATCTTGAAATCCAAATGGCCATTGGTGGTGTTTCTTAATTATGGAGAAATTAATGAAAACAAAAAAGAGCTTGAAGATGGTGTTATATATATATATATATATATATATAGAAGAATCCTAGACATACAACTACTCCAAAAAAATATGGAGTTCATTTGTTTAGGAAATAATAATTGAGAGGCTTTGGTGATGAGTTTGAAATTTAAAGGGGCTAAATATAGAATATTTGTATTTCTCCACTTGTTACTCTGATTTGGTTATATAAAGAACAGAAAAAGATAAATATACTCCTATATACTGTTCGAAATAGTTTAAACAAAAAAAAAGTTGAAAATTCTTTTAAATTATGTAAAATTGAATAAAAATATTTTTCGTTAATAATTTGATTCAAAAATATTCGTTCCATAGTAACCTTATTATTAATTTTTATTTAGATAATAATTTTAAAAAATATTATTATTTCTTAATCTTTTCCGAATTGAAGTATGATAAACATTTGCTTATATATTTCTTAATTTTAAAGTTAATATGATAAAAGGATCAATGATAACTCGATCGAGTATACTTGAAAAATATTTTGTAATTAGAATCAATGTAATAAATTTCCGCATTTTATGGTGTTATGATTGTTGTATCTTAACTTTAAAACCAATGTTTATATTATCAAATATTTATCCATCTTCAATTAGAAAAATATTAAGAAATAAAAATTAATGATAGATTCCTATAATCTTATACATATGAAAATTTATGATGGGATACAGTAGGGTTTTTTTGGAATAAATTATTGATGGTAGAGATTTTTCGATCGTGGTGTTCAGTCCAGCTTTCGCGTTCCTCGACTAATTTCACAAAATATCTGCCACATCGTACCAGCGACAGGTACCAGGTAACTATGTCCACCAAGGCTAGGACAGATGGAAAGAATCACCTACTGTTTTTTGTCTCCGCTAAGATTTGAACCTGAAACCTCAGGGTTTTCAACTACTTCATTGACCACTAGATCACACCCTTGAGTATCTGTAAAGATATTTTTAGACCACACTATTAACGGTGGATATTTTTGTTCAATTTTATATAATTTAAAAATATTTTAATTCTTTTTTTCCATAGTTTAAAAGGTCAATATTACTTTCTCATGATAGAATTTCTATAAAAAAATTGATTGACTCTCAAAATTTTAATTGTGCCACATAAATTTAAATGAAAAAACAATTAAACTTATAATAATTTGACCTTAAAAAAATTGAAGCGTGACAACTATTTTGAAATAAAAAAGTAAAAAGTAATTTAACAGTAAGCAGCAAGATTAGATCCCAAAATAAAAAAAAATAGTGCTATTCTTTGTTGCCTATTATTTATTTATTTTAATTTCCCATTTAGTGTTTGTTGTCATTCCGTATTGAAATGCGAATTAAATTTAAATTACGTATTATGGAACTCATTCTAAAATTTATGTTCTCAATAGAAATTTTTTCGAATCCAAAAATTACGCTCTCAATAGAATTTTCTCTATTGCCCACGTGATGGTTATAAAACATTAGTACTAGATGAAGGATTACCGAGCATGGACCCAACGTTTAATTATATTAGTAATTATTTTAAGTGTATTATTTCAATATTTTGTAAGGACCATTATATTCTTGTTATTTAATTACTACTCTTTATTTTAAGATCGAATTTTCATATGGAGATTTATTTGGGAAAATACACAAGTACCCCCTAGTCTATGACCGAAATCCCAGAGACACATAAATTTAACTAGGGTCCTATTACTCTCCTAAACTCATTTTTTTCGTATTTCTATGACCGAAATCCCAGAGACACACATAAATTTAACTAGGGTCCTATTACTCTCCTAAACTCATTTTTTTCGTATTTTTGTGCATCTTTTGTGCTGACGTGGCACCTTCAACCACACCAAGTTGGTTGTGTTTGTACACACGCGCCTGCCACGTGTGTAAATATTTTTTTTGTTTTTTTATTTCTTCTTTAAAAATTTTAATTTTTTTTTTATAAAAGATATTTTTATTTTCTTTATCGTGTATTTAAGTTAAGTTAATACACATATTTTTTTTGCCTTGTATCTAAACTTTTTTTTTTACCTTCATTAATTGATTTTTCTCTTTTATTATTCTATTGATTTTATTTTCTTTCCTTTTGATTTGATTTCAAATTTAATTTCAAATGTCTTGTATTTAAAATAAGTTAATTTTGCACGGATATCAAAAAAGTGAAGAAAATCAAATAAAACGTTAATTATTTTTTAACGTTTAAAGACATAAAATTTAAAAAAAAACGTTAAAACTTTTTAATTATTTTTTAAAAAAATACACACAATTTTTTAAAAATAATTAAAAGTGAAAAGATAAGAAATTAATGAAAGAAAAATAAATATTTTACGAAGAAAGAAATGAAAATAATTATATATATAAGTTTAAATATCAATAATTATGTGTACTAACTAATTATAAAGTTACCAATTAAAAAAGGAAATGTGTCCAATTTGTTCACCCATCAGGCCATCACATGCTTTCAAGAGAGTGTGCACACTCTCTGTGTCACGTCAGCGTTTATGATGTATTTATTCCATTTTAAATTAGTTTAGGGGGTAATAGGACCCTAGTTAAGTTTAGGTGTGTCTCTGAGATTTTGGTCATAGTCTAGAAGGGTACTTGTGCATTTTTCCGATTTATTTAATAAGAACTATTACACATTTGAGTTGAGCATTTGATTTTTTAGGGATAACTTTGAAATTTAAAATTAATATTCAAATATTTATTGCATATAAATTCGAATAAATTTAGTTATTTTTACGTACTATCAAGTAACATTTTGTTCCCCCTTTCTCAAATTTCTACATTACAATGAAGATTGAACTAAAGATATTCTAATGTTTTTTAAATTTTATGGTCAATAAAATTACATCACATAAGTTGAAACGAAAGAAATAATAAAATAATTATGTATAAAAGTGTAATGGATGTCAACAATATATCTAGTGTGGTCTTAAAAATGGAAATTAAAAAAGATGAGTGATGCAAATATTATTTTTACCTTTATAAAGTAGAGAAGTTGTCTCCTATAAATCCTCAACTCAATAAAAATTATTTTTTCAAAAAAATATCCAAAAAAAAATAAATTATAATAAAATTATTGAAAAAAGAAAAATACTGAGTTAAAAGTATTAAAAGTAAGGGAATTTTACACAAAATCTCAGTGTTAAGAGTTAATTACATCATATCTCTACTCTTTTTCAAATCACAATAATCCCTTAAATTTGGTGGAATCTGGATACATTCCAAAACGTCCCGATACATCACGTCCCGATTTCGGATACATCTCTCAACGTCCTGATACATCACGTCTCAGTTTTGGATGCATCACTCAATGTCTCGATACATCGCGTAAAGTGATGTATCCGAGAATAGGAGAGAGTAAGGAATTTTGTAATTTTTTCAAATAGTAGAAAATTTTAAAGAATATGATAAAATAAGTTGTGTATTTAGGTAATTTTTCCAAAAAGTAAAAACAATAACAATAAAATTAAAGAAATATAATAATTAAAAAAGAATAAAAAATTAAGAAGCAAATAGTCATAGATACACCCTCCTAGAACCATGCTCTAGTACTGCAAAGATGGGTCGATGATCCATGCTAAAAAATTTTAAATGGTTTGACTATAGCTTTTTTCCTATTCCTCTTGCATGTAAATGTAAAATAAGAAAAAAGTAAAAAAGAAACTTCCCTTTTTTTGTCAAAATAATTTTTTTTATTTATATCATGATCTATAGATTGTGCAACTTCATAGCATTAATAATATCATAAAGATTTACCTAACAAAAGTTGAAATACTAACTAGGCACATTATTTTGTTGAGATTCCAAAAACTAGTATATTTTAAACTAATTTGAAAAATGGTATTTCTTTCATTTCAATTTATTTGATACAGTTTGACTTGATATAATTTTTATTTTTTTTGAAATTTGTGGTCTTAAACAAGTCATAGATGCTTGTGTACTGTGAATCAATTCATTAAAGGTAAAATAAACTTTTTAAAGCTACAATGTTACTAGAAAAGTATTTTTTTTTTAAATTGACTCAAAAAAAAAGTGAGTCATATAAATTAAGACTGATGAAATATTTGAAGAGGGAAAAGGATCAAATTTAACCTTTTATTAAATATATATATTTCTAGTATATACATGATATAAACTTGTTATATCTAAAATATACTAACATGTATTTTTATGGTATAAATATAATTTATAGCAAAGTCAAATTACTATTATATTTTATTTTTTGTAAATTTATGGGATAATAAATATTCATGGTATAAATTTAGTATATCGGAAGTACTCTTTTGTAGAAAAGAACTTATATTAAATACATATTTATATAATATATGCATCACTAGAGCTGTCAAAATGGGCTTGGCCCGTTAGGTCGGCTCAACCCTACCCTTGAATTGAGTGGGGTTGGGTTTAATTTTTTCAGCCTATTTAGGAATGAGGCCTTTTGGCCCGGCCTCATTTGGCCCGCTAGCCTCGTAGGTCCAACCCGCAAGCCTTAGAGGCCAGCCCGTGGGCTGTGATTTTAAATTTATGGGTTGGGCCTACGAGGCTAGCAGGCCAAATGAGGCTGGGCCCAAAAACCTCGTTCCTAAATGGACTGAAAAAATTAAGCCCAACCCCACTTAATTCAAGGATTGGGTTGGGCCGCAATAACGGGCCAAGCCCATTTTGACAGCTTTAGATTAACTATTTAGTAATATCAAACTTCTTATTTTATGTACTAAAAAGAGAATCATGTCTAAAAAACTAAAATATTAAATTTGTGTGTTTTAATAATAATAATAAAAAGTTAAGCAGCACGGAATGAGGTGTATTTTGGTGGAGGAGGGGATGGAGGAGGGGGTGGGGGGACGGAGCGGATTAAAATAAAATAAAATAAAAATGTTATGTGGGGTGGATTAAAATTTTTACAAATTTATTTTCAACTCACCCAGCCCTGCCCCACAACCACTCTATTTTATTAGCAGTACTTGTTTTTTCCAACATAATGAGCTGACTAAATTATGCATTTTCTTTTTTAACCATGTTATCAAGAACGTAAAGATCAACTCTGAAAACTCCACAGATTAAGGCAGATAAAAAGGAAAATCGTATATATATATATATATATACACCGAAGATTGCATAGATGGCAGGTTCTATTATCCTTTTATTCTTTTAAAATTGAAAACATTAAAGGAACTGATAAATCTCTTGCAGATTTTCTCTCAAGAAACGTCCAATATGGACAACCAGACACAAATCCTGGTTAACAGGATATATGGAAGGATGCAAAATATGGAGCAGTCCATAGATGACAAAAGCCACAATTATTCAGCATTCGAGATGAATTAACAAATTTGTCTGAACAAACAAGAAAATTACAATATGAAATAAATCAGCTCCATTCTGAACAAGCAGAAAATATGAGTGAATTTTTACTTCTATGTGAACATTTGGATACCAGTCCAAAACGGAAATCAATTCCAAAAGGGAATATTACTCCCAACAAGGTGGCAGGAGATGTCCCACCAGCACATAGTGCCAAAAACATCTCACTGGTAAGCATGGATATGCCGAAGCCCGAGTCTAAGGACAAAGGTAAAAGCCAAGCAGAAGATAAAAATCTTAAAGAAGTCAATCCTCCGAAAGGAGAAAAGGGCACATTTTCAGCGAAAGTTGAAAAATTTATCTCGGGAAAACCCGAAAGTAGCACTAACAAGATTCCAATAGGAACGAACGTTTTCTCTTCTTTTCAGGTAGGAAAACAGCATCCAAAGGAAGAAGAATATCTGGCCTTTACAAAGTATATCTATAACCTCCCAGAAGAAAGTGGAGAAACATTTGGAGTTCTAGGAACAAAAAGCTTGTTTACACGAATTTCCATATTTCCTAACGAATCCCCGGACTTCACGGCTCAATTATTCGAGTTCGGATATTTAGATAGAGTATATATATGCAAAATCAGATCTGCAAAAAATATCCCAACTACCAATACAAATGGTAAAGTCCATTAGAGATTATGCAGAAGGAGACGGAATATATTGTCGATTCTTCAGCATAGCCATGGAAAGCAGGGACTTGCAATTATATTATCCAACAATCAATTACGTTACAATAGAAAAACTTAAAGATTTTAATGTTAAGGCAACTGGGGTAGACAAAAAACTCTCACATCTTAACAAAAAATGGATACAAACAAGAAGAGCGTTAGGGATAAAAGCCATATACTTTATTCTCCAAAGATTCTACAATTGGATTACAAAATTTTAGATCAATATGGGCTATGCTGTCTTTTCTTTTTTTGTCTCTGGACAGGGTATGCGGAATTTATTTGCATATTTATGCACTATAAAGAATATGATTTTTAATATCCTTTTTGCATTTGCGTATTCGAAATATTCTTGAATTTTAATCATTTTGATTTCATGAATAGCTATTATTAGCTTTGTTGATCTTAGACTTGTTCTTATATATGCCTTTTCTAATTCTTGAACAGTTTTATCAAGACTATATAGAGCTATACGATGATTCCATGCTCTTTTCCTGACTAGATGCAGATGATATTGAATATTTCTCATCATTTTATATGCTCTAGGCATGCATTTTTGGGATTTTGGTTTTTTCTTTTTTCTCTAATCATGATATCAAATAAACATATGTTTTTAGATTTCCTATAGGTACTCGGTATTTTCAATATTCATAAGTTTAAGTAAAATTGTTAGTAAAGTTTATTCTCATATTAATACTGTTATGGAATGCAGAGTTTCGTGTGTATACCTTTCTCTTTCTCTTTCGTTGATCAGCCTTTATCACTACCGCAACAGTTCTCCCTTAAGGATTTGAATAGTTTTTTGCCTTTTCGACCTCGTCTTTAATGGCAACTATTCCACCGTCCTCGGGCTGAAGATTGCAACCTTCACTTATGGCTTTCTCAATGAAATTTAGAGAGAGATATTCAAATAAAACTCTTTATTCCATAATAATATTACACAAAGATAAACTTTACACACACCTTTACATAATACTATAGAATATTAAAGATACTTTTCCCAATCGGGAGAAGTCCTTTACTCTCGATATAAGGTACCTAACAATTTTTCTCTAAAGGGTTGATTTTTGAGAAAATGTAGTCTACCTTTGTCTAGATTTTTCTTCTCCTTTTATAGATAAAAGAGGGACTAAAACATTCTATTTTACATTTACAGGATCGTCCCTGAAATTACATATGTTTTACATTTGGTCCTTCAATGATGACCGACAAGTTAGGATAAGATTCCTTTTGATAAAGATAAGTCTTCATGGCTGACAAGGTAAGAATCTTTCCTGTAGCCTTTTTGACTTTTGTCTTCATCTTTTGTCTACATCTTCTTTACAACTGTTTGTTACCAGCTATGAGGTAATCCTGATAGTTCTGCATTATTTGAATCGCCTTTGTTTGGCAAGTGTTGATGATCTAAAAACTTGTAAGCGAGTTTCCAAGTTTCTTCGGATGCTTCAAGTCGATGAAGCTCAAAATCCAAGAGTTTTTCTTTAAGTTTTTTAGACTTAGTTTTTCCTTTGGCCATTAGGGTCCACTGGATGTCTTGGTCTAAAATTTTGTAATCGAAAATTTGGTATCAGAGCCTGATATTATGATTAAACCTATTTGGTATATAGAAGAACAAACCTTAGTAACAATTCTTAAAGTAATAGATCTGAACAGAGACCTAACAGAAAAAATAATACAAATAATAATACAAGAAAAATTTGAAGAAGAATTTTCCTACTCCATACATAACTATTCAGAAAAGGAATATTATGAACGTTATTTGCCGAAATTCGATTACTTTTTACTAGATTAAAATGAAAAAACAAGAACTCTTGGAGTTAATACAAACAAAGAAGCAAGAACTGGAATTTAGAAAAAATCGGTATATCTACAATATCTTTGCAAATACTTGTAAAACATCTTTGTTAGTGCAAAAGAAAACAATCTTTTATTTGGAATTAGAAATTAATAAAATAGAGTTTAAATACTATAATAATTTAAAATGAGCATAAAAGAAGCGATTGATCTTCTAAATGATTTAATAGAAAGTCATAAGCAGCTTGCGATAAGACTTAAGCTAATAGAATTAGAAATAAAATCCATAAAGGATAACCTACCAGGAAGACTTGTAGGCCTTATAGAAAAAACCGAAAGGTTTGATGAAAAAGTAGGACAAAATTACAGAAACAAATTACTAGAAAGAAATCTGTCTAGTAGAAATGGTTATCAAAAAGGCAGCCTTGATGAAGAACTAATCCTTAGATTTCTAAAAAATCAACAGGAAAAGGAGAACCTGGAAAAATCCAAAATGATAGAACTACCAGAAAAGGTAGAAAATACTGAAACAGAGGAAAACTCGAAAAATGAGTAAAAAATGAATGAACTAGATGAACTAGTTTATGCTTTGGAAGACTTAAATCTTTCAGAAAGAGAATTAAAAGTTTTAATGAATAAAGGAGACACGGGTGGTCCCCAAGGAGACTTCTACATAGGAGAAGGATCAAATACAATTAAAACATAAAACTTAAACCTAGAAAATGAGTTTTTACCGAAAGCAAATAAACGAAAGGATTTCGTATGTGAATATCACAACAATAATAAATCCAGGTTTATGCTAAATAAACTCCCTTTGGGAGATATATGATCGACCCAATTTTTGGATCTAGACTGTAAAAGAGAACCAGAACACGCCTTAGACATATGGGCACAAAATCTATTCCTATTCTTTTTATTAGGGAAAGAAATAACATATACAAAAGAAGAAAAATATACTATTGCAGTAAATACTTTCACAGGAAAGGTAAGCAATTGGTATACATGATTATCACAAGACGCAGTAGGAGTCGTCAAAAATACTGTCATGGAGGGATTCAAAAAGTCCACCCAAGAAGGAATAAAAGAACTATTACAATTCATAGGAAATGAGTTCTTAGGAGGAGAAGGAAGTATACAAAAAATAGAGAAAAATTAAGCACTATAGCTAGAGAACAATTAGAAAAATTACAAATATGTAAAATGAGTTATATTCAAGAATATACATGTGAATTCGAAGAATATTATTATAAAATTTTTAATAGCAGTGAAAACATGCTTCCATACCTAGAAACATATTTTCAGAAATTACCTGGCTTTTGGGCTAAATATTTCAAAGAAGAATATGAAAAAGAAACTTAGCGGGAGATACTCTTGGGCAAAGAATATCGCTTCTAAATAATAGGCTAAGTCATCTTTGTATGACTCACAGTATACAAAGAAAAGCAAAAAGAATCAAAGCCACAAAGGGTTAATCAAAAAGAGAAATGTCTCTAAAAAGAATTATATACCAAAAAGAAGGTATTATAGGAAGAAAAATAATTTTAAGAAAACAAAACCCACAGAAAAATGTAAATGCTATAATTGTGGAGAAGAAGGACATAAAAATTATGAATGTAACAAGAAAAGAGCCAAAATATCAAAACTTGATAGACAAAAAATTGATTCCAATTTGGAGTCAATAACGTCCATAGGAAGTAACGATTTCTATAAAGAACTTTTTGAAGAATGTTCAGAATCAAGCTCAGACAGTGATTCAGAATAAATGGACCAAGAAATAGTAAATGACAATTCTACCCAATACATAGAAACTGAAGAAGATTAAAGAGGTTATGCAATAAAAGCAACCTTTTATGGAGAACTTCTAAAGAAAATACAAGGATTAAAACTCAACCTTAGGATAGAAGATAATATATTTAATAAAATGCAGAGAATGTTTTCAAGAAACAAAATCTCTTATCATGAATACCAAGAGATAGAAAAGGTAATAGAAGTTACCCAAACGACAAGAAAACATAAATTAAATCTATTAACCAAAAATATGGTTGATCAAATTCTGAGAAAGATCCCAGAAAAAAAAAGAAGAAAAATGAATTACGTCCATCTAGGAGGTATCCAAGTCCTAATCAAATCAACCTTTAAAGAAGGAATCAATTGTCCTATTGTTATTAACCTTTTAGATGAAAGATTCATCAACGCCAGAGAAGGAAATCTAGGTATAGTAGAAGGTAACTTAGCTTATACTAAACTTTTATTTACCTACTATCCAAAATATTGTATTTCACTTAAAGATGCAGATTTTAATGATGCTTTGGGTTTGCATTTTCAGGTTAAAATCAATGATTTATTCAAACCAGGTAACCATATAATGAGCATTTATTATCAAACTCTATATACAATTACCAATTCAAACTATGGTAATATTTATAAAAATAAAGGAATAATCGAAATAGATCAAGAATGCACAGGTATAGCAAGAATAGTTGAAGTAGAAATTCAACCAGCACAAATTCCAGAAGAATATGAAATTTACTTTGGGAAATCCCAAGAAATAGAAAGCTCGTCCGGGACTAACCCCAGGCTTTCCATAGAATATGGGAAAAATTCTATAAGAAAAATTATGTCAAAAGGACATTCCAAAAGAATCATTGAAACTTCTAACATTACAAAAATTGCAGGAAGAATTTTCAATGGAACCGAATGGATAAAACAAGAAATCTTGTTTCAAACTGGTGCAACAGCCAACCATGTAAAAGGTATTATCTTAGAAGGACTACCTATATACGAAGGTACACCTTATACCTATAAAACCTTTGAAGGTAACAACTATATATGTACAAAGATGGTAGATTTACCAATACAATTAGATATAATTAGAATCGTTGTTCTATGTTATATCACCAATCACGAAAGTGAACACAACCTAATCTTAGGAAATCTATTCTTAAATAGTTTAAATGACTATAGCATAGGAAAGGAAGGAGTAGAAATGTGTTTCAAAAATGAAACCTGTTTCCTACCAAAAATATAAAATGCCTAAAGAAACTTCTTTTAGAGTATCAGTCTTTATAGAAGTAACTACCTATGATACTAAACTGACTACTTGTGGTCAAATTGACAACGGAGCAGAAGTCAGTCTAGCAAAATCCTTTTTATTTAAAGAATGGGAAAACAACAATATTAACCTATCAATGATAGGCATTACAGGAGTCAGAGAAAGACTAACACAATCAAAAGAAAAGGTAGAAATAATCTTAGGATCTAAAATTGTTTCTATAAATAAGATATTTGCCTATGATAAACTTGAGACAGATCTGCTGTTAGGAAATGACTTCCTCCAACAATTTCAAGATTTTCATCAAACAATTTACATGATAAGTCTTAGAACTATATATATATATATATATATATATAAATATATGAACAAAGAAGCAACAAAACAAAGCTTGCTCAATTAAGATATGTTTTTATAATTGTATTCTATGAGTTTTCATTTCTTGAAACCTATTCATAATACTTTCATCATAAACGGTAGTAATTTTTTTTCTATGTAAAGCACCATACAACCGCTAGCTCATGAAGTCACCATTCAATTGATTCCGCTATTCATTTATGAAATTTTCACGATTTCAGTTGAAAGAGACCAGAGATGTGAAGGGGTTGGGAATTGAGTATTATTATACTCTCTCAGTCTCAATTTATATGACGCGATTAGAATTTTGAGAATTAAACAATTTAATTTTGATTGTGAATTTGATCATTTAATTCATAAAATTTATATATTTGAAAACTACATAAAAAATACTATAAGTCATTGACAATTCAAAATATTTAAAAATTAAAAGGTATATAAAAAATTACATTCAAAGAATACTTGGCCTTTTTAGTCAGGAAGCCTTTTGTTATTCTAAGTTCTATTATTAATACTAAAATTAATTAAAGAAGCAAGTTAAATGCTTTAAGGAAAAGGGCCGGGTGATTAAATATTTAAAGAAAAAAATGGGTTTCGAACTGGGGATCAGTTGAAAAAAATGAACCCACTTTACCACTGGGCTAGATGTTGCATTCTATTTAGGTGGAGTCAAAATATTTTATATAAAACTATTTTTTTGAAAACAAATTTTTTTATTTATTATATATATATATATATATTGTAATTTTTCGACAAAGTGGGTTCATATGAATCCGCTTGAAACCATGTAGGTCCGCCCCTGGCGTCAACATGTATGCTTCAGCTACGTGCTTCACCACATATTCAGCTATTTGGCCTGTTAGTTGGAGCTTGACACTACATAAGGTCTCCAGTTCAATTTTGAATGACAACATTATTTTATTTCAGTTTATGGCATTTTTCTTCTATATTTCTATTATTAATATATAAGTGGCAATAAGCACACAACTGGCGTCAACATGTATGTTTCAACTATGTGCTTCACCACATATTCAGCTACTTGGCCTGTTGGTTGGAGCTTGACACCACATGTCAAAGGTCTCTGGTTCAAACTTGAGTAATAACATTATTTTATTTCAGTTTATGGCATTTTCCTTCTATATATTTTTATATAATTAATTTAGCCATACATTTCACAAAAACTATTTAGAATTTGAATGTACTTTTCTAAAAATTATTTAATTTGATTAATTTTTAAATTTAAGCTAACTATTTAGAATTTGAATGTACTTTTCTAAAAATTAGTAAAATTATTTAATTTGATTAATTTTTAAATTTAAGCTACGTAAAAAGTGAAAGCACAATAGTTAGCTACCTAAAATATTTGAAAAACATATTAAAATGTGATTAACTCTCGAAATTTCACATGTGCTACATAAATTGGGACAACAGGAGTAACATATTTTATTTAGAAATTACGTTAAGAGTACTATAAAGCACAACTTAAAGTATTTAAAAACATATTAAAAATTAATTAATTCTCGAAATTTCAAATGTGTCACGTGTAAATTGAGAAATGGGAAATAACATATATTATTTTAAAATTACATACTTAAAATATATTAAAAAATTGACTAACTCTTAAAATATCACATGTGCCACATATATTATTTAAAAAGTACGTTTAAAATATTATAAAAATAATTAACAACAAAATCATAAAATTAAAAAAAGTAAAATACTATATATTGGGTCTGAACTTGCCCGAACTTTTGTATCTAGTATATATATAAAAGATAAGCAAGAATCACAGCATCTTATACCAAATAAAATAATTTAATAAATATACAAAAAAGTAATATTAATTATATATAATATATATATATAATTTTTTATACTCCCTTTATTTCATATTAAGTAAATTTTTGAGCGTTTTTTCATTGTTCAAAATAATTTATTGTTCAAAGTTCAAGATAAATGTTTGAATTTTTTTTTTCATATTTGCCCTTTCCTTTAATAAATTTTGATATTTTCTAAGAGATAAATTGCACTACTTATAAAATTATATTTATGATTTTACAAAGGATAATAGTGAAAAATATGATTTAAATTATATTATTAATATTTTTCTTAATAAGTATGTATTACCTCACAAATTCAGTTAATATAGAATAGATGAAGTAAATATTATAATTAATATATGCTGTTGTACAGTTTAAAAATTCCTAAAATATGAGTGCGGTGGGCCTATCCATTGTTGTAGTCCGAACTCCATAGTCCAGACCAGAGTCCATTCCCTCACATCGACATGATTAACTACAGATTAACCCGTTTCTGACAAATTCGAATTTCCTCATTACAATCTGCAATTCACTTCTGCTTCCACAATTTGGTAATTAATCTTCAATATTCGATTATGAACACTCGTGTACAATCTACGCACTTAGTTTCATTGTTTCAATGATCCAAAGTATTTGTTAAACCCTAGGTATGTTATACTTGGTTCCAATTTTTTGATCTCTAACTTTTTCATGTATTTTTTTAAAAAAATTTCTAGGTGAATGCGGAGCTATGGAGATGGAATTGTTCACGGAGGCAATGATGGAAGAAGAGAACTGTTGCATTGATGAAATTAATGATGTAAGTTTGGTTATCTAGGTCCTGTTAATTGGTATTGCTATATAACACTTGTGTTTAGATTAAAAAACTAAATGGGTATTTAGTTTCTGTTAGTTAGCCTAACTAAATATTGAGCAGCTAATGTGGTTTTCCCCCTAAAGCTTGATAAGACAAAAAATGCGTCATCACTTGCTCATACAGATGAAGTACAATTTAACAACAACATATACTCAGTGTAGTCTCACAAAGTGGGGTTTGAGGAGGGTAAAATGTACGCAAACCTTACCCCTACATAAGAGGTAGAGAGGCTGTTTCCAATAGACCCGTGGCTTGAGAAAAAACAATCCAAAGCAGTCCTGGAAAAGAAGTAATGGAAGAACAAGAAACCACATATGATAACAGAAATAACAAATAGTAATAGAACAAAAGCTGTAACAAAACAGTACTATAATCTAGGTACAAGAAACAACACATAGTACCAGAAATCGAAGGACGAGAAACTACAAGATCAATACTACGATTACTAATATGAATGGAAAACAAGACAACACACTGCTACCTACTAACCTTCTATCCTAATTCGTGTCCACACCCTCCTATCTAAGGGTATGTCCTCGGTAAGCTAAAACCGCGTCATGTCCTATCTAATCACCTCTCCACAATACTTCTTTGGTCTACCTCTCTTGAAACTATCAATAGCCAACCTTTCACACCTCCGCACTAAGGCATCCGTGCATCTCCTCTTTACATGCTCAAACAATTTCAACGTCGCTTTTCGCATCTTATCCTCCACCGAAGCCGCTTCCGCCTTGTGCCGGATATCCTCATTTCTAATCCTATCTTCTGGAGGCCATCAAAAACCTTTGGCCAAAATTAAAAGAAAATTGCACCATAAGAACTGGAAATGACATGAAGTTCTCTTTCTGGGAGGATAGCTGGTCAGAAAAAGGCACCTTAAAAACTCTCTTCCCAGATATCTACATTCTGAATCAGTAGCAAATGGCTATTATGGCAGAAGTATGGTCAAATCAAGGATGGAATATGAGTTTTAGAAGATCCCTAAATGATTGAGAGATCCAAAGATTAGTATAGTTCCTTAGAATCTTGGATCAATTCAAAGGAATATCTACCTCTCAAGATGGACTGATTTGGCATCATAACAGCTTGGGCAATTTCAATGTCAAGGAAGCTTACAATAAGTTCAACCCTTTTAACTATCAAATAGCTGGCGGGCCATGATAACTTATGTAGAAAGTTAAAATACCTCCCAAAGTGTCCTCCTTCACTAGGCTACTTGCTAAGCAGGTTGTCTTGACTCAAGAAAATTTCATGAAAAGGGATAATCAACTGAGTCCTAGATGTTTCCTGTGAGGCTGAAACAATGATTTGCCTCTTTCTTCACTGTAGGATCACTAACATTTTGTGGAGTATCTTCATCAATTTGAAGGGCTTATATTGGGTGATGCCAATGAATATAGTCCAGTCCCTGAAGATCCAGATTAGCTTTGCCTATGTCTCTGGCCATAAAGAAAGATGATAGATCGTTCCCCTATGTATTTAGTGGTCTATGGAAAGAAAGGAATCTCAAATGCTTCCAAAACAAAAGTAACAACATCTAAAAGATGAAGATGAATAGTTTGGTTTTGTTTCATTTTTGGTGTAAACAAGAGTATATGGAGGATCTAGAATCAGTGATGAATATTTTAGGCACTTAGTAATTTCACTTATAGAGTTGAAGATCTTCTTGATACTCTCGTACATTTGTAATTAGCAAACCTATAACATGTTGTGGTAGGTTTGATTTCTTGGAATAGAATACAAGTTGTTACCTTCTCAAAAAAACAAAAGCAGAAATCCTATCTCTCCTGGTATGCCACACATTCTCATTTCCACAACTTTCATCTTCTAAATGTGAAAGTTCTTGACAGGCCAACACTCCACCTCATACAACAAAGTTGGTCTAATTACCATTCTGTAGAACTTGATGTTTAGTTTTGGTGGCACTTTCTTATCACACAAGACGAGTGACATTCTTGTTAATCTCCCCATTCTCTTGGATAATGGACCGAAGATGCTTGAAACTCTCTCTTTTGGATGACCTGTATATCAAACCTTCCTTCCACTTTAGCTTCATGCATTACGTCCTTACTCAACTTGAATTCTTTAGACTCCAGGGTCTGTCTCCAAACCTTCAACTTAGCATTAACATTGCTGTGAGTCTCGTCAACCAGAACTATGTCATCCGCAAATAACATACACCATGACCTCTCATTGTGAATTTGTCTCGTCAATGTATCCATCACCAAGGCAAATAAAAAATAGGCTAAGAGTTGATCCCAAGGGTGGATCTAGGGGGAGGGTGGGTGTTCACCCGAACCCCCTCGGCAAAAAATACACTGTATATGTAAGGTAATTTTTTTATGTATATATAGAGATTTTGAATCCTTCAAACACAAGACTACATGCTAGCTTAGTGGTTTAGGGGGGTCAAATTTACCTTGAGGCTCAAGTTCAAATTTTAACAATTATATTTCAAGACAACAGATTACTCTGTGTCTCCTCCCATAGTCCTTACCTGAGTCTTGGCTCCATCATACATGTCCTTGGTCCCCCTAGTGTACACTGTAGATACACCTCTAGCCTCTAAGAAACTCCAAAGAACCTCCCTTAGGATTTTGGTGTAAGCTTTTTCTAGGTCGTTGAACACCATGTATAAGTCCATCTTCCTCTCCTTATACCGATACACAAGTCTCCTTACGAGATGAATGACTTATGTAGTTGGGCGCCTGACATTAATCCAAATTGATTTTCAAAAATTGTCTCGTCCCTCTTCACCCTCATCTCCACCACCTTGTCTCAAACCTTCATAGTATTGCTTAACAACTTGATACCCCTATAGCTGCAATTCTGAATGTCACCTTTATTCTTAAACAACATAATCATTGTAGTCCATTTCCATTCTTCAGGCATCTTCGTCGTCTTGAGAATGACATTAAATAGCTCGGTCAACTACTCCTAATTGCCCTGCCTATGCTCTTCCAAAACACCCTTGACCTTCTAAACCTTTATACGCCTAGTCGTTTACAATACCTACAATTGCAACACCTCTAGTAGTGATCCAACTCCTCCAATACAATGCCTTTGCCCCTTTTTTTTATTTTTCAAGAGTTCATGGAAGTATAACTGTCATCTCTGTCTAATAAGTGCCTCCTTCACCCGTAGTACTTTGCCGTCTTCATCCTTGATGCTCTTCACTTGGTCTAGGTTACCTTCCATCTTCTCTCTAGCCTTGGCTAGCTTGTACAACTTCTTATCCCCGCCCTTGTCCTCCAATTCTACATACAAGCATTCAAACGTTGCTGTTTTTGCTACCGTAATCGATAACTTAGCCTCCTTCCTCACCATCTTATACCTTTCCCTATTCATCCGTTCTTTCTCATGGTCTTTACTCTCCACCAACTTCGCATACACCATCTTCTTTGACTCCACCTTTCCTTGAACTTCTCCATTCCACCACTAGTCCCTTGATGCCCACCAAAATGACCTCTCGAGACCCCAACACCTCTCTAGACGCTTGCCTAATGCAATTAGCAGTCCTATCCCACATACTGCATGCATCCCCACTACTTCCCAAGCCCCCATATCCATCAACTTCTCCTCTATCTCCAGGGCACTAGCCCTAGCCATAATCAGGCTACCCCATTTGATCTTTGGTCGGTCATTCACAACCCTCTTCTTCCTCTCCCTCTTGATCTTCAAATCCATCGCTAGGAGTTTATTTTGGGTCATAAGATTCTCACTCAGGATAACCTTACAGTCTTTACAAAGTCTTTTATCACCCTTCCTAAGGGGCAAATAGTCTATTTGAGGCCTCATTTATTTGCACTTAATGGAGATATGAATCTTAATCATTCAAATTCAGCCCATTAAGTGTGTTTTATTTTTAGGTCTGAATCTTAATCATTCAGATTCAGCCCATTAAGTTCATTTGTTTCTTTTTTAAAAAAGTCTCTTAATGGGTCTTAATGAGTTTGAATGAATTAGATCTATAACAGAGTCTTAATACCATTTAGACTCTATTAAAATAATAAGCCTTGTTTCATAAAAAAGAATCTCTTCTTTCTCGTTTCTCTTCTAGGCAAAGTTTCAAGTTTCTTCCTCTCCTTTTCCAATCAAATACCATTTTTTTTCTTTTGAATAAGTAAGTTTGTCATAATCTTTTACAAGTATTTATCTAATATTTTTAATATATACAATATTCTTGGGTGAATTGATATTTATGAAGAACTCTTCTTATCACAATTTGTTTACTGTCAATACATCTTTGGAAGAAGTTATCATTGTTTCTTGTGGAAAAATTATTTGAGAAGACAAACAAATTGTTATTAATTATTTGAGAAGACAAACAAATCGTTTTTTTTTGTGGGGGAGGGGTGGTTTATAATCTTATTCTTGAAACAATATTTTGGAAGAAGTTATCTTGGTTTTGGATTATAACTTTTATTGATATAGTGTTTAATTCCTAATTTAAAAAAAAGATAATTTATGCACAGATATTGAAAACAAACAATATTAATGATTCAGTGTTCAGACCTGGAAGCTACATCTTAATATTCAGATGTGCATTCAGATTCTGACATCTTAATCTTAATGCACATCTTAATATTCAGATGTGCATTCAGATTCAGACGTCTTAATCTTAATGGAAACAAATGAGGCCTGAGTCTTAGTCACCGCACTACGGAAGGTAACCAAGTATCCTCCTTCTTTGGGAAACTTGAATTGGCTATCACCAACCCAAAAGTTCTTGCGCAATCCAGGAGTGGGACTTCTTCTTCGTTCTTGTCCCTAAAACCCAGTGTTATCAAAGGCGAAAAGTGCGAAAAAGCTCTAAGGTCCGCGGGGGCTTTAAGCGCAAAGCGTGGGCTTTAATGGAAAAAGGCGCAAAGGGAGAAAAAAATACAAATATATATGTTTAGTCCAAGACTAATAATTATAAACATGAATGACAAATATATGACCAAAGAAATTGAAAAAAAATTATGATAAAGTGAAATATCAATTGTTTAGTGTCACTTCTTCATAAAAGAGGCTCATTGGCAAGGAAAAGTTTGCCTTTGAACCTTGATGACGACACTGAAGTGCACATAAAGCGAGGCGAGCGCTCAACACGTTTTGAGCCTCGCTTCAGGGCTTTAGCGTGCCTTTGATAACACTGCCAAAACCAAAGCCTTCGTGTACATCATCATAATCCTCGGAGTTGGCATGATGTGTCCATTGAAATCTCTCCCTATGGAAGCTTCTCAGCGTGCGGTATACCTCTCACCACCTCATCCAAACCTCCCAAAAGTTCTTCTTATCCTCCTCATACAAGCCTGCTTGCAGTGCGTATGCACTAATAATGTTCAAATCAAACCCCCCAATGACTAACTTATGAAGTACAATTCACGGATTAATATTTTCTTTTTGTATTACGAGTTCAAAATCAGAAACTTGAAGAAGATGGTGTGCAAACTCTTGGAAGGAGAATTGAATACTGTCTTAAATATGTTCAAAGACGACGATAGATGAGCCAGGCTATGTAATCTTTAAAAACTAATGGCTAATCAGTTAATTTCTGAATCTAAGATTATATTGAAACTTATAGGGATTTCATTGCAGGATTATTCAACTTTAGACGGTGAAAGATGTGGGATATGTATGGATGTTGTCATTGATAGAGGAGTTCTAGACTGCTGTCAACACTGGTAATTAACTAAACTTCATTTTTTTTTTGAGAAACGATTAACTAAACTTTATTTTGCCGACTTCATCACTCTGTGTGACATTAAAATAGAGAAGGAAGTGACTATACTTGGGCATAAATGGATGTTCAGTGCATTTTTATTTTGAGAGACCATTGGCTTCTCACTTTTTTCCTGTTATGTGTTGTGCTCTTTCCTCTTTCCCTGAAGCACAGTTAGTTGACTTACTTTTCTCGTATTGCAATCCATTTACTTGACCCTTTCCCTTCACGACAAACCTAAGTTTATTATTTTTACGATTTACTCTTGATGTGACATCTTTTCAGCATACTCCGTCTATGTGCCTGTAACAGTATGTGGAGTTCATAAATTTCTATGCTTGACAGCACACAGGATTTTTTTTCTTGGGTGTTAGTTATGGTTTGTTCTCTTGGAGTAGACGTTTTGCAGAATAGTCGTTTCATTGTTTATCTAAATTATGATTTTCAGCATAGTTTCACTCTCCAAATCAACTGTATTCTTGATCGGTCTTGTTGTTTATGTCACGCTGATATTTATTTTTGCTTATGGTACCACATCACCCGAAATTATGCAAATTTCCAGTTCCATGACTTTTGTCTTCATCTTCTGTTAAGTGCTTATGATGAGTTGTGATATTGTGGAGCCAATTACCATACCTGCGTACCATAGGAAGGCTTTAGTAAACGTTTGTGAATGTGGACATTTCTGAGATGAACATGTCAAATTTTGACTTTTATCCATCCTCTACTAACTGCTTGCATGGATACAAATAATGACCCAAGCTCGTCATTTAAATTTCAGGTTTTGTTTTACATGCATTGACAACTGGGCTTCCATCACAAACTTATGCCCACTTTGCCAGAGTGAATTTCAATTAATCACTTGTGTGCCTGTAAGTAACTGGATCTATTGGGCCTGCTTCACATTGTTTTTATCTTCTTTATGAATTCATTAATGTGTTCAACAGTGTCTTAGTCACATCCTTATCGTTTAGCGTTTGCTCTTTCTTTGCCGATGGTTCTGAGGTTTTTTCTCCCATCTTAAGTCAATTCTGAAAGTTTTCGTATTTTTTTTTTTTGATAAATGGTACTGTTGTATTCCTCAGCATTAAGGAATGCTGGCTACCTCCAAAAGTGTTACAAGGGGAAGTAAAAATAGAATCTAGATTACAAAGAGCTTATGAAATCTACAAGATCTTCTATTTCCTCTATACAATTCCCTCAACACCAAAAAAACAGTGTGGATAGACAGTTCCCTTTCACAATATGGATGGACTTTGATTTGTCTTCAAAGCATCTCCCATTTCTCTCCTTCCACACTGACCACCATATGCAGGATGGGATTATCCTCCACCACTTCTTCCGACTCTTGCTCCTCCCTCTTCTGATCCAACAGCTCATTAGATCAGCTGTATGCTCAGGCATTGTCCATTCAGTCTTGGTGAGAGAGAAGACATATGCCATAGTTGAGCAGTGAATTTACAATGTAGGAAGAGGTGATTGTTGGTCTCCCCAGTTTCATTACACAAAAAGCATCTGGTCACTACTGTCCTTCCTTTCTTTTGAAGTACTTCATGTGTGAGGCAAGCCTTTTTGACCACCAACCATGAGACATTTTTTTTTTGTGGGGGCTTGGTTCTTCCACAGCTTTGTATTCACTCCTTGAGCTTTGCTATCAGTTTATTTTCGTAATTTTTTTTTTGATGAAGACAAACAAAGTTCTGTTGCCGGGACGTTTTGTAAAATTATATTATAAGATCTTCAAGGAGCCCAATTAATTCTTACCAATTTTCGTGAAGGTATATGATACCATAGGGGGCAGCCAGACTGATGAGGATTTATATACCAGGTATAGTTGTCGTGTTTGTTTCTTTATCAAATTTATATCAATCCACTACGTCATTCAGTGATGGTATATCCATTACTGAAAAAGAAAGATTCAGTTAAATTCATTATTTTGTTATTTTGATTGGAGAAAAGAAAAGAGAACCATATAATTGGCAGAACCACTATCTGCAACTCTACACTTGATGTTAGAAGCAACACCCAAAGGAGGGTTGATCATGAATGTGTGATCTTGAAATTGTTCGAGTTGTAAGATTGAACAACTTGGAATGTGGATATACTAGCCAAAAATAAGGAAAATGCAAAGAACTTTAGAGAAATAAAGCCAAAAATGAGAGAACCTGAGAAAGCCTCAGTTTGGCTGGTTCAAAGGAAATCACAAGTGAAATGTCTTTTTGAAATCCTTGAAAGCACTACCTATGTATTTCTCCACAAATGTGAGAACTCGAAAGCCTCAGTTGTGTTGGTTCAAAGGAAATCACATGGTAATTACAAGTGAAAAATTTGCATCTTTCTGCAAATGCTGAAGACCCCATCTGTATATTTCTCCACAAATCTGAGAACTGAAGAAAGCCTCAGTTGTGCTGGTTCAGAGGAAATACTTGGCAATCACAAGTGAAATTTTAAAACCTTTTTGCAAATCCTTAAGATTTTCACAATACCTCCCTCCTCAAAATGGACACCAAAGATTTTCTACAGTTTGTGTAGGCCCTTTTCTTGTGCTTCATGATTGTACAAAGCTGACCTAATGATGAGCTGGAATACTAAAAGATTCTACTTCTAAGCTCTTTCCTGTGCATGTTTTAGTCTTTGCTAATGGCATATGACGGTGTGTTCCAAACACTTCCATAAGGCTGCATTTTTGCAGCTTGTTTGATGCTCCAAATGTACACCTGCAGATAACTCTTTCACTATCATCAGAAATCTCAACTTTCTTTTTGAAGCAGAAGCTGGATTTCTTAGATTTACGGCAGTTAATTCCTGTACTTGCTATTTGAATTGCTCTTGCAGCTTTCTGTGTCATTTATTGTTCCTCCTTAGTTTGAAAAGTTTGGATCTTGAGGTTCAAGGTTGTTGAGTATGAAAATGGTGAAAGCTTCTAGCCATAGTCGAGTTTTAAAATTTAACTTCATAAAATTTCTTCTGAGATACATTGTCCAAAAAAAATATTTTCTTCTCAGGTACTGCAGTACAGATCTTCAATCCTATATCATGTATATCTTCTGAGAAATTTTAATTTAATAATGCTCATTCTCTAGCAGTGGCTTGATTAGTTATTATCTACAAGTAAATTGCAAACAATTACTATTGAGTTTAACTCTCTGATCTTTGCAGAGATGATGATTGGTCCATTGAAGGGAAGACTAATACTCTTTCATTCCCATCATACTATATCGACGAGAATGTGAGTTAACATGTTCCATTCACTGTCAATAGTTGTTGTCCACCTTTTCTACTGGCGCCCCAAGGCCCAATCTCTTAGGGAGCCATACCTGTATAGCCCGATATAAAATAAATACATTGTGAAATCTGATGACTTTCTTTTGATCAACTCATAGTTGTCCTTGCACATAATAAATTACTTATGAAATAGCCTCCTTGGTTCTGTTTTTACCCTTTTCCCAAATTCTAGTTTTTTCTCTTGGGGACTGGCTGTATGCAAGTCATGTAAAGCTGTGTTAGTTCTTCACTTCTTTGTCATGCAACATACTATCTGTTCTCATTTTGTTTTCCCATGCTTCCAGATGCTAGCATTTGACTTCCTACACTAGAACGAAACTCTATTAGGTGAACGTAATAGTTTCATGGTTAGAAAAGCTGAGATTATATTTCTTATGGTGTTCATTGCCATCATATCTGTAAGATTTCTTGTATATTAATGAAGCAGAGTTTTGCTAGTAGTGGTTGTGTCTTCTTGGAAATCTTTGAAATCTTGTCGATTTTTGGGGGTTTCGATGACTATTTTTGTCATATTGCATTCTAATCTTGGAAATGAACTTTTTGTCCGTAATTACTATGCTTTGTCTTTTCTAGGCAGTTGTCTGCTTGGATGGAGATGGCTGCAAAGTTCGGGCCGGATCAGTTACAAATGAAGGAGATCTGAATCTTGATACGTCAATTGCTTGTGATTCATGTGATCTATGGTATGGTAATCAATTTTTTTACTCTAATATTTACTGTTTTACTAAAATGATTGCTAACTGCTAAGTTGAACAATTCTATGTTCTGGTTTATGTGAAAAGATGAATACAGGCCTATGTTATTTTGTTTTCCTTCTACGTTTTTCTTAGTGCCTGTTGAAAGAGTGATTGCCTTTGTGTATATACGAAGCACTGATGGAACAGAATGTTGTGATGTATTCAGAGGGTTTGTATAAAATTGATAACATCATAGTTATGGACCTAAGATGCAGTAAGGAGAGTGATCTACAGATGGATGGTAGAAGCCTGGCAGCATGGCATTTGATGAGAGCTTGAGAAGTACTGCATGGGCATCGTCAGACATACTCGTTATTGTGGAATTTTCTTGAAATATTTTTCATATTCTACAACAGTTTACTCCATCCATCTCGAAATTTGGCCTACTTTGACTTGCACAAGGTACCCAAATGGATATTCTTGTTGCTTATGTTAGACTGTTCCACATTGGTTACTGGAATGGACAGTTGTCTCCTCATATGGTGTTGGGGAATCCTAATCTCATGACCTAGAGTTGAGTTCAACTCAACATCTATTTCGCTTAGCATGGTAACGGAGACAGACCCATCTAAAAGCCTGCTTATGTATCTTCTAAATGATGTTATCACTTTCTCCAGCAGTGGGGTTTTCCTTTACTTTTCTCCTACTGTATACTTAAAACTTAGGAAGTGCTTCATGCAGCTGAAGTTCTTAATTTCCCTGCTTTTTTCAAGGGTTTCTCCTTTGATTGATTCTTTGCATATATTTGAGTAGGTATCATGCCTTTTGTGTTGGATTTGACCCTGAGGACACTTCTGAAAGTACATGGCTATGTCCAAGGTAAGCAAACTTGAATATTTAGTTCCACATTCTTTGTTTATATGTATATTTAGCAGCCGTGTGTGACTTGTGTTTTTTTTTGAAACTACGCAAATATTATGATGATTTGTATTTAATTACTGCAATTATGCCTAAGATACTTATAATTGGTTAGGGTTTGTAATCATGCCTAAAATCATAATTTGTAGTTTATATTTTTTGAATAAGGTAAAGTATATTACTAACAATTGGGGAAACCCTGTATACAAGCAGTATACCAAAAAGAAGAGAACCTACACCAAAATATGGTTCTCAACAAAAGAGACCAATCCTATATACCAATAGGGACCTCTTAAGTACAGCAAAAAGAAACTAGACAGTAGACACAGTAGGCTACTTTGCAAGTTTACAAAAACTTGTTCCACCCCTTCAAATGCCCTCCTATTTCTCTCTTTCCAAATAACCCACATAATTGCTAAAGGAGCCCCGCTCTCCATGCCCTTGGACTTCTCTTCCCCCTCCGGTGAGTTCAACTTTGCAATGCCTCCTTCATTGTGCTCGACATCATCCATTTCTTTCCGAACAAATCCAGAACCACCCGCCATAACCGATTAGCCACTTTACTATGCAATAGCAGATGGTCTACATCTTCACCTGAGCTTTTGCACATGAAACACTAACTGACAGCAATGATCCTCCTCTTTTTCAAATTTTCAGCTGTCAAGACTCAACATCGCACCCCATGCCGCTAACCATGCAAAAAGACACGCCTTTCTCGGTTCTCTAGGAATCCAAATAGCATCGTTAGGAAATATACATTCCTCTCTCACCAATAAGCTCTTGCAATAAGATTTGACTAAAAAAACCATTTCCACTCTCCCACCACCTCCCTGCATCTGATGTATTATTTGGTGTGTCCAACCCATACAGCATCTCAACCAAATTATGAAATTCCTCTATCTCCCAATCCCGCAGGTTTCTTTTGAATCTTAAATTCCAGTGAATTACCCCCTCATGAGACCTAAAAATTTGTTGGACTGTCATCTCTCTGACAAGATACACTATATATGTTAGAGAAGGCTTCCTAACATATAGTTTATATAATCTTTTTAATTTACTAAGAATGTCCAACCATGTTTGAGGGAATAACCGAGTTTTACAATCTTTTCAATCTATTCCATTTAATTGTCAATTTGTCATCCTATCAGATTTAGGGATTTACTTTATCTGAAAAGTAAAAAGAATTCAGATTTAGTGAATAAACCTGACTTCTTGAAACTCAACAGTGTAGTTGAAAAGGCTCTTCAGTAGTCTTCTAGGCTGACCACCTGCACAGAAGAAGAGTAGAGCACCTTGCAACCTTTATATAGAGTTCCGTACTCATAGCCATCTGTATTCACATTCTAATCAACTTATGTTGATGCGTGACAAAATTTTGCGTTCTTTCTCGTCTGATATCATACTGGACGACCTCCTAATCAGTTGCATGGAAAATGTCATCTTTGATTAATCCTGGACTTCTGAAAGTTGACTTTCTGGCTTCCCCTCTCGTCTGGCCTTGCATTGACGCACTCGTTTGAGGTTGGTGACCCTTTACGGATACAGTCCATTGTCTTGTTACAGTATTATCTGCTGCTAATCATCTGCAGCTACTGGTTCAGTTATTTAGAGTCAATTTAAATATCACGAAGTGAAGCTGATCATTCAGTGTTCTTTCATCATGGTGTTCATGGTAAACGTTTTTATCCGACTGTCTATGTGATGAAGTTGTCATGATGGCAATGATCATAATGGAAATCAACTCAAACAACAAGCGTTCAGTGACTTTCAAACTAAAGAAATTGCAAAATTAAATACTTTATAGGGATTGAAGTAGCATTGTCCAAGACAAACGAAAAACAACAGGATTGCATAGTTCAAGATGGACATTGCTAAATAAAGGATATATTAGAGGAAACTTGCATGTTGCATTGCTAACATGGGATACTCTTGTGGATCCAAGTGCCATGTTGTTGCTATGGAGCCAAATGTCTTGTCGTTGCTGGACAGGGGTGCCAGTGGAGGACTGTGGCCAGTATCAAGACTAGTAGTTAAGCTAAATTATCTCAAGAACACACTATCAGATAAATCGTTGCAATTAGTGTGGTTAGTATGTTTCTCTATGCTTAATATACTGGTTATGGGGACGTACTATTCCGCATTCTCAAGTTCATCAACGGAGCTTTAGCATAATGTTTGTTATATCATGACATGGATCTTTCACAAATTGTTTGATACTATGATGTAGATTGAGCAAGTTCTCTTTTAGATAGATTATCGAGCAGGAAAGTAGAAGATTGAGCTGTACCCCTTTTAGCTTGTGAATTTCTCTAGCCAAAGCAGCTTCTTCAAGAGTTTATGTATAATGAAGTTAAACAGATGAGGCTGATATGTAATCAACTTGTCCCTTCAGATCATCTCAATCCATTTTTTCATGAAAGAACAAAAACTCATAAAGGTGACTTCACATTATACTAGACAGAAAATTAAATTTGGATGTATTATCATTGGTTGCGCTATATCGAATTACCAACTTGTAGATCCTTCTATTAAATTCCTTACAAGTCCTCGGATTGAATATATTTCTACAATAGACATATAACATGCCTAGAATATTCAGGATTTGGTTAGAATCTTTTTGTCTTGCTCAGAATTGTACATAAAATGTGTAATTTGCATAAAGTACCACCTCTAAAAAATTCCTTCTTAAAATGCCTTCTACATATATTTTTATTAAGTGTATCTTTGGATGGAGGTAAGTTGATATTTTCATCTTGAGCACCTGCTGTGGCTCTGAACACAATTCTTATCGTTATCTCACTGTGCAGATGTGTTGACAAGCTACCCGAAAAGTCAGCATCTTACAAGAAGTTTGGTCCAGAAAATGCCAGCAATAACTGTTTGCTTGAGGCTTCTTTTTCAGGGGAAGTGTCTGTATCTGTTGCTGATGCTGGTGAGACGGCTGTTGTCATCTCAATTGTTGAGAGGAACAATCAGGGTGATATACCAGGCAGAAAACATTCAAATCTAGATACTAAGGAGGTTATAAATACTGGCATTTTGGTCCCTGATCATGTTCCTGATACTCCCAGTATAGAACTGTCCTTGCGACAAAATGAATGTCCAGATTCTGCACAGCCTGCTACCCCTGTGGATGTGAAGTCAGATGCATCAACGCAGTTATTTAATAATGAACTGATTCAACCAAATCTAGATCTTCATTTGGGGTTGTCTGAGAACTCATGCTCAGCATCTACTGGTATGCTTACAATGTTTCGGGAATTTCTTTTGTTCCTTTGGATTGGGAGATCTATCTTAAGCTGGGGCAGATGAAATAGCTAAGCTATTAATGTTCTATGCATCTCCAGTAGACATAACAAATATGAAGGTAGCTGGAGATCAAGTACTTCAAGCTGCACGACCGAAGAATACGCCAGAAGGCCTTCGTCCAGGTATATGACCATAGGCCGTAGCAGACAACTTTTGCAAATATTGGATGAACATTGTTGCTTTCTGAAAACTGTTAGTTCGTTATAAAATTTATTGAGATGTACATACATGCATGCATATTATTCTTCTCTGAAGTGTTTGCTGTTGATGTGTCAGGTGAAAAAGTGATGCCTGATAAGAACGAGGACAAGGTTGTGGCCTCCAGTGCAAAGAGAAAGCGCAGAGAAAACAGGTATTATGCAATCAAACCTCTTCATTTGAATATAGGATCATTATTTCTGATTATCTTAAGGTTTAAATCCTGATGCTAGCATCCAGTCTGACAAAGTTGTAACATCCTTTGTGATGATCTTAGTTTTACATGGTTTCTTTAAGTGGCTTAAGCTCAGCTGCCAGTAACTAATTGATAAAACATGTGGGCTACTAGTTGTGCATCATTTGGCACGACTCTCCTGGAGCTGGATTTGTCCCTGGAACACATATTAGTAAAATTGCGATGTTCCATGTGACTGAAGTCACTGAACAACTTTGATCTTTTTATTACTATGTAAGACAGAGAAACTAAGGTTAGACATCGAATTGTAATGCATCCTCATATTTTTTGTGATTGGTATATTTAAACATCTAGATATTTCCAAATGTTACATGCAGTCTGCTAGTTGCATATTAATTTTCTTTTTCTTTGTACTGGTTGGAACTTCATTTTTTCTTTCTGTAAGTGATAAAGCCTTGTCAAGTCCTATTAATTGGCCGGAAAGGCTCAGACTCTTCGGGGACCTGACCTGAGATTCTTTCTAATGACCTGGACTTCTTTTTGAAACTTCTTGCACACTGATAAGATCTTAATTGCCTAATCTGGTATTTCACTATTCCAAATTTATTCACCTAATCAATTTTTGAAAATGATTCAATGTTCCTTTCCAGTTTCCCCATATTCATCTGTATTGGGTTCACATAAAATATAATCCTATGAAGCGTGAGTCGTAAGTAGCTATCACTAGTCTATGTTGTTGTCGTGGTAAGCTAGTCTTGTGGAGATATAATAATCATCTAGTGCTATAGAAGTTAAGCTCTCTAAATAACTACTGTCATTCTATCTGAAACCTGGTAGAAAGAAATATTCAACAGCTGCGATATTCTTTATTAATTTTGTTTTGTCCTTTCATTTCTATATCCTATTGCTTATAGTTCTGATAGGGATTGCAGAAATGCTGATGATGGAGGCATTAGAGCCAAAGCTGAGCTTGCCTATGATTTGAAGAGAGTTAAAATCGAGGGAAGCAGTGAGCAAATTAATGCAAAGGACCAACCTCCAGTATCTGCTTCAGACAACTCCGATAAACCTCGAGTAATCATCTCGAAGGACAAGAAACTGAAATGTAAACCTGAAAATAAAGATCTTAGCTCTGACATAATGAATATAGTTAAAGGAACAGGTCGTAAAACTTTGAAGAAGCTTGCTCACAGCAACCAGGATGGAATGTCCTCGATACAAAGAGAAAGTGCAGCTCACCTGAGGGTTAAAAAGATCATGCGGAGAACTGGTGATGAGGACTCATCAGTGCTAGTTGAAAATCTAAGGAAAGAAATTAGAGAAGCTGTTCGTAACAAGTCTTATGGGGATAAAGGGGAAAACCAGCTTGACCCAAAACTTCTGACTGCTTTTAGAGCTGTTGTGACAGGATCTACAACTGAAACTAAGAAGCCTTCTGTGGATCTGAAGGCAAAGAGGTCACTGTTGCAGAAGGGAAAAGTACGTGAAAACCTAACCAAAAAAATTTATGGTATTGGAGGAAGACGACGGCGAGCATGGACTCGTGATTGTGAAGTAGAATTTTGGAAATACAGATGCTCAAATATGTCAAAGCCTGAGAAGATTCAGACATTGAAGTCGGTTCTTGACCTCCTGAGAGATGATTCAGAGAATGCAGCGAAAAAGCCTGTGAATGAAGGGGAAGGAAAGTCTTCCATTCTTTCAAGGCTATATTTAGCAGATAATTCGGTTTTCCCAAGAAAGGAGGATATCAAGCCTGCCTCTACCCTTACTGTTGTTGCTGATCAAAACAAAGAAAATGGATCAACATCAAACACATCAGCAACATCTTTTACTAGTCCATCCAATATAGTTCCACCTGCAAATGTGGCTTCTCTGGTGATGGCTTCTTCCTTGGAAATTAAGGGGGCCAAGATAAGTTTCCCGACCACTAAGGCTGATAATACCAGAAATGTACTTCCAATCAAAGGCACTGATAGGCCGTCTACATCAAACTCAAGTGGTTTGAAATTGGGTACCAAGGAGGAAATAACTGTAAAATGTGATAATACAAGGAGTGATAAGAGGAAGTGGGCCCTAGAGGTTCTTGCAAGAAAAACAGCAGCAACAAGCAAGAGTGGAACCCTGGAAAATGATGAGGACAGTGCAGTATTGAAAAATAATAATCCTTTGCTGGTATGTTAATATATTTTCCGTCTGTACCGTTTGTTTGCTGCCTATTGTTCTGCACCTGATCATTTCTTGTTTCTAAACTTTTGAGCAGGCTCAGCTACCGAAAGACATGCGGCCAGCTTTGGCACCCAGTCGTCATAATAAAATCCCCATGTCCGTCAGGCTGGTAAGCACTGTCCTTTTCATTTAAAGTCTTTTCCAAGTTACTCGTTGTTCCCCATTTGTTATTCTAGTCTTTGATATTCAAGGTGTTAGAATGTTAGAGAAAGGCCTGATTTGTTTGCACTTAATGAAGGTCTTAATCTTAATTATTCAGATCTCAGTCATTAAGTCTATTTGTTTTTAGGTCTGTATCTTAATCATTAAGTGTGTTTATTTTAAAATTCACAAGCACTTAAGGGATTGGGTTTGAATAGATAAGAATGATTAAGATCTATGACAAAGTCTTATTAGAATTAAGATGTCTACTTTCACCTATCGCCCACAGGCCACAACCACCATCATCGCAAATCACCGTCTCCCACCACCACCATCCTCAACCACAACCACAACCACCGCCAATCACCAGAGTCAGTCGTCACTACCATTAATTACCATTTACGATCATCATCATCAACCACCATTGCATCCACTAATCACTACTGATTATCACCACCATTAGCCATCACTTGAATTCCTTAGCTAAGTATACGAGGCTCACTCCTTCACAGAGGTGGAGGTGCGTTTAGCTCTGGAGTTAGGCGAAAAGCAGGTTGAGTGTTTCACCGTCCACAGATAGCTCCAGTTCAGACACCAAAACATTAAGACGCACATCTCGTGACCCATTGGCTTTGTCTTGAATGAGACAGCACGAAACAAAAACTGTTTCGCTTAATTGTAGTTTTTTTCAGTTCCTTTGTCAATATAATTGTTGTTTGTGTCTATAGTCATCATTCTTGAATTGAATACAATATCTTTTTTCTTCATTTGTATCTTTCTTCCTTAAAGCCCACACTTCATTCGTGCTTTGCGCTTAATGCCGGAAAATTTACAACACTTCTTTTTCTTGGTTTTTTTCATCTGCTTTACACTCTATTGAAGCAGCGAGGCATTTGCTACTGAAAGCACTGTTGTGAAACATGTCTCTGTATTTTGTTTCCTATGTGGTCTTTGGTTCTCAAATATAGTGGATAACCCTGAACTCCTAGGAGATAGCTATATTATCTTAGGTAGCTAATCATTCTCACACTAGATATCTACATTATCACCACAATTCCACCAGCATCTATTTCATATGTTGATTGACCCTTTTTTATCCTTCACATGTCATAATAGGATCTATTCAAAGTCTTATCACTTTGGGTAGAATTGGAACAATACAGAATAATGACATATCAGAATCCCTAGTATGTTGTTTATTGGATTACAGATTGATTAACCCAGAGATGAATGGTGCAGCATTTTTATTACATGTTTACCTTTATCAAAAAATAGTGCAGTTTTTCCTTTATAATATAAACAGATATGAATCATAGGGATTTTTTTCCTTATAAAATGTTGTCCGTCTTTAATCAGTATATAGCTTCCACTTCAGGGGATTTTCTCTGTTGTCCTATAACCACAGCAAATCACTCATCTTGGTTATATATCATTTTTCAAAATTTTCCCACTGCTTTTTTCTCTCAGGCTCAACTTCACCGTCTCACTGAGCACCTTCTAAAGAAAGCAAATCTGTCAGTTATGCGCAGAACAGCAGAAACAGAATTGGCAATTGCAGACGCGGTTAATATTGAAAAGGAGGTTGCTGATAGGTCTAATAGCAAACTAGTATATATAAACCTCTGCTCACAAGAACTGCGCAGATCAGACAATGCCAGTAATGTTGGTGTTGCAGAGTCAAGTCCTTGCCAAAATTCAGAAGTTCTAACCAACTCATCAGAAGAAGTAAGCGATGTCCATTCTTCTGATCCAGCAGTCAATGAAGCGCTAAGAAATGCAGGACTTTTGTCTGATTCACCTCCAAATAGTCCAAGTTGCGCCTTGGAGGAAGTCAAAGAGGAAATTTGCATATCAAAAGAAGTTGAAGATCACGGGCCAGAGAATGTGTTTGAAGTGGATGATCCTCCAGAACTTGATATATACGGGGATTTTGAATATAATTTGGAGGATGATGACTTTTCTGGTGCTGGAACTTCAATGATCTCTGTGCTGCAGCCAGAAGAATCTAAATTGAAAGTTGTCTTCTCCACAATCAACCCCCTGGGATCTGATGGCTCTTTGGAACTTCAAAATCCCGAAAAACATGACATTCTTGGAGGTCCTATAGGCACATCTTCGGTGAGTGGGTGTGAAACAAGTGGTGTGGTTGGTAGCTCAACTGCAGCTGACCAGACTGAAAATTGTCTTGGTCATAGTTCCCCTGTTGATGAAGACCTCTCTGTTGTAGACTGTGAAGAGTTGTACGGACCAGATAAAGAGCCGCTGATTGAGAAGTATCCTGAGATGGCATCACTCAAGCTTGATGAACAGGCTATGGACAATGAAGTTCAACAAAGCAATGGAGTTGATGAATCCAAACAGGCTTCAGAGTCCTCGGAGCAGGGAAATGGTAGCAGCTCTACTGCTTCCAAATGCCCAAACTCACCTAACAAGCTTGCCAAAAGTGAAAACCTAAAAATGAACAAGAAATCGAAATCCTCTGCTGACAAGGAATCAGGCAGCAATAGCGCTGTATCAACGAAGGTACTAAATGAGCGCTTACTTTCATGTTTATCAGGGTTCACCAACAATTAAGGGGAATATTCCCACGTTTTTTTTCCAGTGGAGTTGAAAGTAGTCCAAGTACTAAAGACTCATGTAGCATGATTTGCCGATTTCTTCCTGGAATGTTTTCCTTCAGGTACTAATTAAATTATATTCTGACAGGTCAAAGCATACGTGAAGGAGCACATCAGACCACTTTGCAAGAGCGGGGTGATCTCTGTTGAACAATACAGGTGGGCTGTGGACAAAACTACTGAGAAAGTCATGAAGTATCACCCAAAGGACAAAAATGCTAATTTTCTCATAAAGGAAGGAGATAAAATTAAGAAACTTGCAGAGCAATACGTCGAGACAGCTCAACATACAACAAAATAAGTAGCTGCCTTCCTGATAGTTACGCGATGTACAGCATTTGACTCCTGGCTTTTCTTTCCTATTCTTTTGCATATTGCTTCTGTTTTTTGTATTTGTACTTGAAGCTTAAAAAGTTACACTGGGGGACTAGGGTAATGTAGCTGTAATTTAGTCTGAGTCCCAACATTTAGTGAACAAGACGACGAGACATTTTCGTTTAGATCATAGACTAATTTTAAATGCGGAATGCTGCATCATTTGGAGGAAACATACATTGTAACTATGTCTTAGTTTGTAAAAAGATAAGAAAATATAGAGTTGCCAATGAGTTGTGGAAAAAAAAATCCTCTCTTTTATCTGTTCTTTGTGGAGAAGGATCCATAATTTATGCTATATGGTTATATTTGCAAACTGGGTGAAGATCATACTCTCTCTATTATTTTAAGTGAAAAATAACAGGGATTAAGCTATATGGGATCTAAAAGAACTATAAAGAAAATTAGCGTAATTGCATAAATAAAAAAACCAAAATTATAGATTGAGGACAACCCCCCTCCCCCCTACCCCATGAAATTAAAAAAAGTGTATACTAATAATATATCCAAATTGAGAGTCGTTTTACCAATGAGATCACCTATTTTGGGGTCAATTGTTTCGTGTAAGATTTTCATTGATTGAAATGAATGAAAAATAACAAGTGCAATACGAGTAAATATAGCATTTTTGTATGGATAAAATATCAAAGTATTATGTTTTAGCACGATTAGGAAGGAAATCATTTTTTAATTTTTTTTTTGAAAGAGTCATACGACTATATTCAATCATGACAAATATTTTAATGGCCAAATGACTGTTTGGTTGAGTTGTCAATATAATTTGTTTGTCACTATAAGTTCCACGTTTTGTCTGTTTTAGTTAACCCAAAAATTCGTTATTTCTTTTGACTTTTTTTTTCTTTTAAATTACGGCTCTTTTAGCTCCAAACTCTCAAATAACAACTCTTGTAAGAGACACTTCTTACTAATTGTTTGATCCTAAAAAAGATATTGTTGTGCTAAGTTGTATCCCTAGTAAAAAATATAATGAAATAATCTTTTAAGTTTGAATGCAAATTTAGGAATCGAAACAGTCAAAGATGCAATGCCTTAAAAAATGGTTGGACTATACATAATGCTGCCCCAACTCATTATAGAGGTCCTCATAAAAAAATTTCAGAAAAATTTTTCGGGTGTCCCAAGGCGCCGGATCCATGGGCTAATACACTCGAAAAATCAAGAAAGTCATGTAATTCCTAAAAGTTGGCTCGTAAATGCGAAAATATGCCTTAAAAATGGTGGGACTATACATAATGCTCCCCCAACTTATTACGGAGGTCCTCATAAAGTTATTTCAAAATTTTTTTTTGGATGCCCCAAGAAATCAGATTCATGGGCTAATACACACGAAAAACCAAGAAAGTCGCGTAATTCCTAAAAGTTGACTTGTAAATGCGAAAATATGCCTTAAAATGGTGGGACTAAACGTAATGCTCCAACAACTCATTATAGAGGTCCTCATAAAGTTTTTTCAGAAAAATATTTCAGGTGCCCCAAGATGCCAGATCCATGAGCTAATACACACGAAAAACTAAGAAAGCCGCGTAATTCCTAAAAGTTGGCTCGTAAATACGAAAATATGCCTTAAAAATGGTGGGACTGTACGTAATACTCCCCCAACTCATTACGAAGCATAATATTTTTCAGAAAAAATTTTCGGGTGCCCAAGGCGCCAGATCTATGGACTAAAACACACGAAAAACTAAGAAAATTACGTAATTTCTAACAGTTGGCTCGTAAAAGCGAAAATATGTCTTAAAAATGATAGGACTATACATAAGCTCCCCCAATTCATTACAGAGGTCCTCATTAGTTTTTTTTTAGAAAAAATGTTTGGGTGCCCCAAGGCGCCATATCCAAGGGCTAATACACACGAAAAACAAAAAAAGTCGCATAATTCCTAAAAGTTGGCTTGTAAATGCGAAAATATGCCTTAAAAATGGTGGGACTACACGTAATGCTCTCCCAACTCATTACGGATATCCTCATAAAGTTTTTTCGGAAAATTTTTTTGGGTGCCCCAAGGCGCCAGATCCATGGAATAATACACACGAAAAACCAAGAAAGTCGCGTAATTCCTAAAAGTTGGCTCATTAATGCGAAAATATGTTATAAAAAATGGTGGGTCTCTACGTAATGCTCCCCCAACTCATTACAGAGGTTCTCATAAAGTTTTTTCAGAAAAAATTTTCGAGTGCGCCAAGGCGCCAGATCCATGGGCTAATACACACGAAAAAAAATAAAAAAGTCACAGAATTCCTAAAAAAATTCTCTTAAATGCGAAAATATGCCTTTAAAAAAGGTGGGACTATACGTAATGCTACCCAATTCATTACAAAGGTCCTCATAAAGTTTATTAAGAAAAAAAATTCGGGTGCCCTAAAGCGCCAGATCCATGGGCTAATACACACGAAAAATCAAGAAAATCACGTAGTTCATAAAAGTTAACTCGTAAATGTGAAAATATGGCTTAAAAATGGTGGGATTATATGTAATGCTCCCCAACTCATTACGGAGGTCCTCATAAAGTTTTTTCAGAAAAAAATTTGGGGTGCCCCAAGGCGCCAGATCCATGGGCTATTACACACGAAAAATCAAGAAAGTCGTGTAATTCTTAAAAGTTGACTAGTAAATGCGAAAATATGACTTTAAAAAATGATGGGACTATACGTAATGCTCCCTCAACGCATTACGGAGGTCCTCATAAAGTGTTTTTTCAGAAAAAACTTTTGTGTGTGCCAAGGCCCCAGCTCCATAGGCTAATACACAAGAAAAATTAAGAAAATCGCGTAATTCTTAAAAGTTAGCTCGTAAATGCGAAAATATGCCTTAAAAATTGTAAGCCTATTTGTAATGCTCCCCTAACTTATTACGGAGGTCTTTATAAAGTTTTTTCAGAAAATTTTTTTGGGTGCCCCAAGGCGCCAGATCCATGGGCTAATACACAAAAAGAAACCAAGAAAGTCGCATAATTCCTAAAAGTTGGCTCGTAAATGTGAAAATATGGATTAAAAATGGTGAGACTATATGCAATGCTCCCACAACTCATTACGGAGGTCCTCATAAAGTTTTTTAAGAAAAAAGTTTCAAGTGCCCCAAGGTGCCAGATCCATGAGCTAATACACATGAAAACCAATAAAGTCACGTAATTCTTAAAAGTTGGCTCCTAAATGCGAAAATATACCTTAAAAATGGTGGGACTATACGCATTGCTCCGCCAACTAATAACGGAGGTCCTCATAATATTTTTTTAGAAAAAAATTTCGGGTGCCACAAATTGCTAGATCCATGGACTAAAACACACGAAAAACCAAGGAAGTCGCGTAAATCCTAAAAGTTGGCTTGTAAATGCGAAACTATGTTTTAAAAAATGGTGGGACTATATGTAATACTCCCCCAATTCAATACACAGATCATCAGAATTTTTTAAAATTTTTTTTTTTGGGTGCCCGAAGGCGCCAGATCAATGGGATAATACACACGAAAAATCAAGAAAGTCGCATAATACCTAAAAGTTGACTCGTAAATGCGAAAATATGCCTTAACAAATGGTGGGACTATACATAATACTTCCCAAACTCGTTATGGAGGTACTTATAAAGTTTTTCAGAAAGTTTTTTTGGGTGCCCCAAGTCGCCAGATCCATGGCTAATACACACGAAAAACTAAGAAAGTCGCAAAATTTAGAAATGTTGTCTCATAAATGCGAAAATACACCTAAAAAATGGTGGGACTATACATAATGCTACCCCAACTCATTACGGAGGTCCTCATAAAGTTTTATAAGAAATTTTTTTTTGGGTGCCCCAAGGCGCCAGATCCATGGACTAATACACACGAAAACCAAGAAAGTCGCGTAATTCCTAAAAGTTACCTCGTAAATGTAAAAATATGCCTTAAAATGGTGGGACTATACGTAATGTTTCCACAACTCATTACGGATGTCATCATAAAAATTTTTAAGAAAAATAATTTGGGTGCCCCAAGGCGTCATATCCATGGGCTAGTACACACGAAAAACCAAGAAAGTCGCGTAATTTCTAAAAGTTGGCTTGTAAATGTGAAAATATGACTTAAAAATATGGTGAGACTATACGTAATGCTTCCCCAACTTATAACAGAGGTCCTAATAAGTTTTTTAAGAAAATATTTTTAGGTGCACCAAGGCGCCATATCCATGGGCTAAATACACACGAAAAACCAAGAAAGTCACGTAATTTCTAAAATTTGGCTCGTAAACGTGAAAATATGCCTTAAAAATGGTGGGACTATACGTAATGCTCCCCCAATTCACTACGGAGGTCCTCATAAAAAATTTTCAGAATTCTTTTTTGGTGCCCAAGGTGACAGATGCATTGGCTAATACACAGAAAATCAAGAAGTCCATTAATTCCTAAAAATTGACTCTTAAATGCGAAAAATATGCCTTAAAAATTGTAGGACTATAAATGCTCCTCATCTCATTATAGAGGTCCTCATAAAGATTTTTCAGAAATAATTTTTGGGTGCCCAAGGCGCAAGATCCACGGGCTAATACATACGAAAATCAAGAAAGTCACGTAATTCCTAAAAGTTGGCTCGTAAATGTGAAAATATGCTTTAAAAATGGGTGTGACTATACGTAATGCTCCCCCAACTCATTATGGAGGTCCTTATGAAGTCTTTTCAGAAAAAAAAAATTTGGTGCCCTAAGACGATCCATGGGCTAATACAAAGGAAAAAACCAAGAAAGTCGCCTAATTTCTAAAAGTTGACTCGTAAATGTGAAAATATGCCTTAAAAAGGTGGGGTTATACGTAATGCTCCCCCAACTTATTACGGAGGTCCTCATAAAGGTTTTTTAGAAAAGATTTTTGGATGCCCCAAGGCGTCTTATCCATGGGCTAATAATACACACGAAAACCGAGAAAGTCGCGTAATTCCTAAAAGTTGGCTCATAAATGCAAAAATATGACTTTAAAAATGGTGAGACTATACGTAATGTTCCATCAACTCATTACGGAGGCCCTTATAAAGTTTTTTTTAGAAAAATATTTTGGGTGCACTAAAGTGCCAGATCAATGGGCTAATACACACGAAAAATCAAGAAAGCCGCGTAATTCCTAAAAGTTGGCTAGTAAATGTGAAAATATAGCTTAAAAATGGTGGGACTATACGTAATGCTCTCCCAACTCATTACGGAGATCCTCATAAAGTTTTTTCAAAATTTTTTTTTGGGTGACCCAAGGCGCCAGATTCATGGGCTAGAACACACGAAAAATCAAGAAAATCGCGTAATTCCTAAAAGTTGGCTCGTAAATTAAAAAATATGCCTTAAAAATGATGGACCTATTAAATTTTATAATTAGTTTTTCATCAAAATTTTATTTATCTCAAATAGGCTAATGCACTTGGAAATGTGAGTTTTAAGTTAAGAGAAATGGGTCGAGGATAAATTGGTCAATTGATTTGAATATAAAAGGGGGTGAGTTTAGTTTTCAAAATAAAATAATATATATAATCAATCTTAATTCTTAAATAGGAAAAAGCCATCAAGTCTAAGATGTTAGTTTAAGGGATATTTTTGAGGCAACAAGAAATAGGTTGGAATATTTTTTGATCAATAAATAAATAGAAAAATACTTGTAAATCATTTTCATAGGTCGAAAGTATTTTTGGCCCATTTTCTGTTCACTTGTATCACTTTTTGCAGATATGTTTATAAATTTTGATTGTCATTATAAATTACAAATTAGGAGGCTTTTTTAAAATTCTTAAGTATGTTACTCAAACGACTATGTATGACTATTATCTACTTTTTTGAGTCAATAAATATATAAATAGTAGCAATTTCATACGAGAAGAGATAAAAAAAACATAATTAACACTAAAAACTCTACAAAGTGAGAGAGATTGATAAAATAAAATAGAATATACATTTATAAATCACCTATCGTTAGTTGGATCTTGACTTGGTAAAGAGAGTATTTTATAACAATATTAAAAAAATACAAGAGAGCTTGATTTTTCACAGGAAGGGAACATGATTTTCATCTGATATGAATATGTATTGGTAGATACAAATTCAAGATTTAAATTTTTATCGTTAAATTCATTATATTTTAAAACTTATGAATTAATTATAATTTTAATAAATTTTTACACGTAAATTTATACGCCTTATTTAAAATACTAAATTCAGATGACCACCTTGTGTATTGTTTCCTCTATGTTTTTTGGGATCTACTTATTATAAATTCAAATTAATCAAATCGACGATATTATTATTATTATTATTATTATTATTTTCGTCGTTCATCTACATTTATGTCCATTATTAAAATAATAGTACTATGAAGGTGGAATCGAACAGATACCCAGGGAATATGCACCTTGAAGTTCGGTTAGCCTTGTCAACCATTTAAGCAAGACTTTTTCATTAAATGCTAATTCTTTAATTGGTAAATAATATTCTATTCGTTCAACAATAATTGTCTACTATATTATTTTGGGATGTTTACTATAGTCTGTAAAATTATCTATTGATTTTATAAAGTGAACAAGTATTGTTGGATAAATATGTTATTAGTGTGAAATTAAAAATTCACAAACATATAATGCATCTCAAATTCTTTGGCTCAATTTTTATATTTGTATGAAAAAAACTACTTAATATATATAAATAATTTATTCAAAATTCTATAGATTACGTTTTATAAAATTCAGAAACCATAAACTCAAACTCGCTCTTTGATTAGATCTGTTTGGTGATCGTACGATTACAGATGAAAATTTCATTGGCAAATTCATTTAAATGCAAGGTTAGACTTTATTAATTTTGTTTTGTGGAGTCATTTTTAATTGAAAAGAAAAGAAAAAACTTATACTAATAAAGAGTATATTTAGATTAAAAATATAACGAAGAGATATAATTTAAATTATTTTCAATAATACAAGAATATATTTGACCTTTTTATAAATTAATTTAGGCGTAAATTGACGGAGACATATATATTAAAAAAAATGATGTCAACGATCTAACATAAAATACTACTAATCATGAAGTTATGATGGTGCACCTTGTTGAATCGAAAATGCATATAATATAATATAAAGTTTTTGTCGTATTTCACGGAATAGTACAAAAATAAGAGAAAATAATGAAGAAAATTTGTAGACACGCTTTTGAAGATGATGTTATTTATATATTTCACTCAACAACTAGACCATAACAGAAGAAAACCAGAGAGGTAAGTTCATACACTTTCTATTTCTCATCCTTTATTCTTCTGTCCATTTTTATTTTAGATTACTGAACTTTATAAGATATTGGGGAGTACTTTTTACATGGATATATATGCTTTGTAAATGAAAGTAGGGATATAGTGTTGTCTTGGATTATGAATGTTTTGTGTGACTAGTTTTATTTTTTGTAGTTGTTGTCATATGTTGTTTGTTGTGTTTCGATTATTTATCACTCTATTTTTGCTGTTATTATTGCTTTTCTTTTCTTATTGACGGCTATGTTTTCTTTTTTTTTTTACTTGGGTTTGATGTACTTGAGCCGAGTGCCTTCCCAAAACAACCTCTCTATCTCCACGAGATAGTGATAAGGTTTAGGTACACTCTACCCTCCCCGGATCACACTTTGTGAAATTTCACCGAATATGTTGTTATCTTTTTTGGGTCCCTATATCCTAGGATTTAGCATGAGTGGATCTAAATGAGTGTTTGTTTCTATGAAAAAAAATGATTTTTAGTGGCAATAATTAGTGATAATAGTTTAATTGTCGTTAAATATGTATTTTTAGAGGCAATTAGTACTCGTTGTAAATGTTCCTAAAGTCTATAGCGACATTGGATTCAATGAAATTAACTAATGCTGGTAAAGACTTTAGCATTCTTTATTAATGTCTATATTTATTACCGCTAAAAGCAATTTTTGTTATAGCATGCATATATATTTCAAATTTTCATATGTTATATAGGGTATTTGGTTAAACTATACAATTGAATTTATTCTAAATCTGCCTCTGTAATTAGAATGTTCAATAGCAATTTTCCCGATAACATGAATTTCATGTTTAATTAGTGAAAATATTTTCTCTAGAAAATAAGTTATCAAGAAAATGCTTTTTCTTGGTGAAAAGCAATTCCTTCATATATATATATATATATATACCAAATATACACTCCTGAAAACAATTGCTTTTCAAGAACTAAATGATTTACTATAATTTTCATGTTGGATATGTGGCAGGTGAACAAATAAATATTTCTGTATCTTTAAGTCCTCTGCAGGATAATGCTTGCTTTAACGGGCTGTTTTCGTTCCATGAGATCTCGACGTCCACCTGGTTTCGAGAACCATGATTTACTAGCTTCTGAGACTTCCTGTGAGTTAAAGAATGCTTCTTTAGTAGAGCATTGTCTTGCTTATCCTTTCATACTAGTAGTCGTAGCATTAATCCTGTAGTTTCTTGTCCTTTGAGTTCGGTTAGTTACTATCTGATGTTTATTGTACTTCGATTATCATGTTATTTTGTTGTAATTATTGTTCATAATGGTTTGTCATGTTTCCTATAGTATTTTTGCCATGCTTCTTCACTTACGTTATTTTTTTCCGTACTGCTTTGGACTGTTTTTTCCTTGAGCTGAGAGTCGATCAAAAACAACCACTTGATTATCTTCAAGCATAGTAGTGTGTGAGTGTGTCCATGACTTTTTTTGTTTGTTAAGCTGTGTGATTAAGAATCTTAGAGTGCTCTGGTCTTCTGTTGCAGTTTCTGTTAATGAAGTGGATGCATTGTATGTTCTGTATGGAAAACTAAGTAGCTCCATAATTGATGATGGTGTTATTCATAAGGTAATTTTCATCATAAAGGTTCAATCATTAACTAAACTTTTGCGTAAATTCACAGGAGGTCACTGGTTCGAGCTGTGGAAACAGTCTCTTGCAGAAATGCAAGATAAGGGTGCGTACAACAGACTCTTGTGAGATTGATTTAATTTTATTTCTTCTATACAGGAAGAGTTTCTCCTTGCACTCTTCAACTGTAGCCTAAAGCAGAATCTTTTCGCACAGAGAGTAGGTGTTTCATCCTCTTTGACATAACTCATTTAACATTTGCTTGCCAGTGATTAATGTTATTTGACTATCTGTAACACAAAACTTGCAAACTCAATGTCGTTACTCCATCAACAGTTGCTATATCGACAGACATTCTTAAAACTGTAAAAAGTTCTCCATTTCATGTTGTATGATTGTCTAGCATCTTGATCTTTGTCGTTCTCCAAACATGAATCTATTCCTTCTTGTTGCGTTATTGCAGTTGTTTGATTTATTTGATATTAAGCATAATGGGGTTATTGAATTTGGAGAATTTGTTCGGTCATTAAGCGTATTCCACCCAAGGACTCCTCAAGCAGACAAAATCGAATGTAAGAAATATGTCTGAGATTTCTCTTATAAGCCATATTTTCTTGTACTAAAAAGTAGAGCAAAATGTTAGACATTTTAGTATGGTTGATACTAACTTCAGGCATGATTTTGTTCCAGTTGCATTTAAATTGTATGACTTGAGGCACACTGGATTCATAGAACGCGATGAGGTGAGTAACCTCTACAGAAATATGTTAGTAGGTATTCAAGTGTTGTCTAGTTTCCCCTGCTACTATTTTATTCTTCGATTTCATTACCTATTGTTTCATTTGCTTCAGTTACGTCTTGTTTGTTGCTGTCTTCTCCTTTACTTTTAGCATGACTTCTTCATTACTACATTTCCTTTCCATGACTTCTTCATACTTGTAGTTGAAGGAAATGGTATTTGCTATACTGAAGGAATCAGAATTGACACTTCCAGATGACACTATCGAAGCAATTGTTGATAAGGTGCAGAAGAATGATCACTTTATTCCCTTGTTAGTCATGTAACCTGTATAGTTTCGATATCTGATGTCGATGATATAATAAACAGACATTCGTAGAGGCTGACACGAAAGGAGATGGACGGATTGATCCAGAAGAGTGGAAGGAATTGGTCACAAGATATCCTTCTATCATTAAGAACATGACTCTACCATTCCTAAAGTGAGTTGGAAAATCTAATCATCTAATATTGAAGTAATAACGGTCAAAAACACATCTGAACTATCATTTTTTCGTGAGTTTCACTATCAAGTAGTAAAGAGAACAACTAATAGTTGGGGTGTGAAACTCGCGAAAAAGTGATAATTCAGGTGTGTTTTTCGACCATTAACTCAATATTGAAACATAATTCCTTCATTCCCAAAATTTTATAACTAGAAATTCTTGATGGCATTGCAGGGAAATAACTCAAATGTTTCCAAGCTTTGTGCTGACAACTGAAGCTCAAGATTCACAACTAGTGTTTGAGTAACTGATGAACAAGTGTTTGAAAAATACGAGTTGAATCTTCCTTCTTTTGTTTTGGTGAAGTACTTATATATCCCCTTGACATCCTTATGTATGGCGTCCAACGTGTATTATGTCATGTATAACACGTGTGTCTACTTGTTCAATTTTATACAGGTTTAAGTGCCTACTTGTGCACACTCAAAGTTGGAGGGCATAGTTGTCCGCTAAAGCCAAGTTAAGGGTCATGTTTATGTATTATATCAAGATAAAAATCAGTTTTCCTATACAATATTATACAATGTTATACACAATTATTATAAATGTATAATATTGTATACTAGGTGTGCAAACCATAACTTACCTTTCATATACAAATTTATACATCATATACATGTTTTAAAAACTGTTTATACAAACTGCACATATGAAGTTTATACAAATATGACCCCGAGGTTACTGGAAAAGCTAAGATAGTACACAAAAATCATTACCACCAACTAGGGTAGCAAAATCAAACCTAATCTGTCCAATCCGTTTAAGTTTGAGCAGTTAATGATCCGCCCATTCATTAGCTCAACCCATTAAAAGTTGGGTTGACATGTTATCCGAATTGGCTCACGAGAATCTTGACAAAATATTTTTAAAAAACTTTTTTTTTCAATTTGGTATGTTATATATAGCCATAATAAAGAAAAATAATAATTTTATTAGGTACTAAAATATTTTTAAAGAACAAATAAAATAATTAAGCTTAGTAAAAATTGGGTTGGATAGAATCTTGACCCGTTATATAATCCATTTTGACCCAAGTAAATTAAAATTGGATTGAATCTTGACCCGATTATTATCTTAACCCATTATAACTCGCCCAATTACCGCAAACACCAACGAGCAAAAGAGAGCCTCAATGGAAACATGCAAAGATAGCCAGAAATCGTCCAATTTTTTATTTTTTTTTTTGGCCAAAGATTTGCAAGGTAAGTTATGAGCTATATTTTTGTAATATAAGTTAGAGAATTGTATTTTTCCGGAATTATCACTATTTTGTACCATCATTTTTTTATTGGGCTATATATAATATATACAATTTTATAGTATCTAGAACATGGTCCTCACGGAATAAAAAATATTCGTTAAATTTTTTTGTCTTATTTTCCTTTTTAGTTCGTTTAAAAAATGTCTTTTTTTATACAATTCTTTAATTCCAACTTTTCATATGACATGTTTAAGAATTAAGACCACAAAATTAAAAGACATTTTAATACATTTGACATATCTTTAATTTAAAATCACAAAATTTTCAAAAATATATTTTATTTTCTTAAATTGCGTGCGAAATCAAAACATGACAAACAAATTAAACCAGGAGAGTATGGTTTTTGTGTACAGATCCTAGGTTGGAGAAGTCTTTGTTGAGTCTCATATATAAGGAATTGATTGATGAAACATGAGCCAAGTAAAAACCATGTTGATAACTTTGACATAGATCTCAATATTATGGCTATTATTTTTGGAAAAATTAAGTAATTACACTATTTAAAATTACATAATCTTTAAAAAATCCCTACCATTTGAATTAATTATAAAAATTCCCTTTTTCCTTCTCTCTCTTAACATCCGGATACATCTGTCCATATCTATTAGATACATTATAACTTTGTTTGTGTACAATGTATCTAATCAGTATGAATGTAGTATATCTAATACATAACGTATGCATCATTTGCTATGTATCAGGCGAAAGAGCAATGTATCCGCAAGTTTTGAAAAATTTAAAATAAATTTGAGAAACTTTTGGAAGAGGAGGTAATTAGCGCCCAAATTATTAAAATTTCTGTACTTTATACATTATTTTTTAGGATGGCCCACAAAAGGTAATCACTGGTGACAGATAATATACCACAATTGCACATGGGGTTATAAGATATTCTAATCACAGTTTGCTGCATAATGAAGAGTGAGTTGTAGACATGTTCATACACTGTCCAACTACTAAATAAGACATATAAAGCCACCACATTGCTTCTTCTTTAACAGGTTTACAGTGAACCAACATATGATAATCAAAGCATAAATAATGTAATTAGAATCTTTAAACAATATGATTGTACTGCTGCTAGTTACAAAAGAATAAAAGAAACAATAAAATGACACAATAGGTTTCAGCTAGATGAGCTATTATTCATCAACTATCCCTTTTTCTTCACGATGGAAAACATTCCACTAGCTTCAGAACTCCAGTTAGAAAAATATAAATATTCCGACCATTCTATGATCCTAGTAATATACGCGGAACCCTTACCCCGAAAGAAAAGATTGATGGTCTACACGTTGGTGATTAGCAGTGAAGATAAACGAACCAACAGGTGGAATGATGGGACCAAGAAAAAACATGTAGTTTGAAAGGAGCATACTGAACTATCACTATGATTCCTTCGATCCTTCATAGCCGTAAGGGTTTTTACTGGCCCAGTTCCACTGATCCCGGCACATATCTTCAATGCCATATTTAGCCCTGAAAAATAAGCCAGACATTTAGTAGATCAGTATATGTCATAGAGAAAGGAGAGGCAGGAAAGTTCACCCCCTCAACTAGCAGTTAAGTAATTAGATTGATTAGCAACTAGACAATTGAAAAAGTGATATATTTGTAATTATCACTTACCTCCAATTCAATTCTCGTTCTGCTTTCTCTGTTGCTGCGTATACAATTTCAGCATCCCCAGGTCGTCGACCAGACATCACCAGCGGAATTTTCTAGTAAAGTAGAACAAGAAGTACTTAGTGCACCAGGAACACTAATTAGTGTTACAATTACAATTAGTCTGTTCCATAGTTAGCAAAGTCTTTTCACACAAAGTGGCAGGTCAGAAACATACAGTGAGGAGATTAAAGAGAGATGGAATTATGTTTGAACCAAATGGAGCCTTCCAGATTATAAGAGACGTATTGGATTTCCTCCCAGATGAGAAGACTGGAAAGCAACTCGTGTTCTCATTCAAATGTGCAGGCATACATCTCTCAGATCAGAAAATTAAACAGGCATTCCACTAGAGAGGCTTAACTTTAAAAACTTTTTAATTTGCACCATGCCAATCTATTTCATTCTAATTCGGTCTAAGAAAAGAATCAGGCTCACTATTATTATAATTAGCAATAAAAATTATAATGCCCACTATTTACATACGCAAAGGCTTTGCTTGAATGCGTCATGTGTCTCTCTTTCCATTTATAAAAGTTTAACTCACTGAACTGGACGTTTCCACAGAGATGCTCAAGGATGAATGTAAAAGTACACTACCTTTCCCGATGCCTTCTCAAATGCTGCCACCACTTCCAAGACTGACGATCCTTTCCCAGTTCCCAGGTTGTAAACTTCACAACCTGAAATGTTTAAGCAAAATCATAGGTAGAATCAACATCAAGCAGACAGAACTTCCCCCCCTACACACTTACTTAGATATGTCATGATCACCTTATCATCAAACAAGAATAGAAGTGTCTTTAAAGACATCCAAATGATATCGCTCTAGAAATGCAAAGATAAGCCACACTAGAACTAACATGATTCAGTTAAACAGAAACAGCATAGAAGAATAATATGATCACACCATGATCAAAACTTGATGCTTACAACAGCAACAACATACCCTGTGTAACCCTAAAACTTGATGCTTCCAACATGATAATATTTTTCTGGGGATATCAGTGACACTGTCATGCTTAACAATGTCTTAGAGAACAGACGGGGGGAAATGACATAGAAAAGTATAATTTCATGCCTTCGCCAATAATATTTATCTGGGGATATTAGTGACACTGTCATGTTTAACGATGTCATTGAGGTCAGAAGGAGGAAAAATGACATAGAAATGTACAGATTCGCGCCTTTGCCAATGTAGGAACAAGAATCCAACAGCAGAATTGAAAAATATATTTCAGGGCGAACAGTCTTCAAGAATTTAAAGTTCGAGAGCTTTGTGGTAATGGATTCTGAAGCTGATGGGAAAATTAGCACCAGATAACTTGAACAGAGAAGTAACAATCATAAGAAGTAGCAAGTACTCACCCGTCGAAGGATCAAACAGCTTCCGCAAGGCAGCAATATGACCATCCGCTAAATCAACAACATGAATGTAATCACGTACCTGAAATATCAGAAAATGATCACTTGCGTGTTCAGGCAAAGGACAACCACATTTTCTTCCTATTAGTTTAACTACAGAACTCTTGGCACACCTCAATTTGATGCTTTTTCCTACAAGCTAACTAATGATTGAGTAAGAATGAAAGTGGCCATCCTTTTTCTATTTTTGTTCCAAGGTACATGGGTGAGAGAACAGGAAAATAGTAAGATGCAAAAGAGTCCACATTCATTTGGACTCATAGTATCATGTAGCTAGACAAAGATTTCCAAATTTGAGTGAGATAATTTCTCATGATCTAGAACACTGATAAAAAAATTTCTGACAATCGGAAAAGATTTGTCACATAATAGTCCTATCAGAAGTTAAAACATTAATAATAATTACTGAGTATTGGCTAATGAAAATTTGGACATACCGCTGTGCCATCCTTTGTTGGATAATCAGTTCCGTAAACTGTCAGTGCTGGTCTCCTGCCAACAGCAACTTGTTGAACAAAGGGCATGAGGTTGTTTGGAATTCCACGTGGATCATCACCAATACAGCCACTTGGATGTGCGCCAATAGGATTGAAGTACCGCAACAATATGACTTTCCATTGAGAGTCAGAATGGTAGACATCTCGGCAAATATCTTCAGCGAAGAGCTGAAAATTAAGTCTACTTAGCTTTGAGCATAAACACACAGCATACATGTAACCAGAATTGTGGTTATTCAGGAAAAGAGAGAACACAGACTTCCACTATGCCCCTCCCTCCTTTAGAAGATAAGGACAAGGGAAGGTATAAAACTTGGCTGCTCAACAGCCTCAATATAGAGGGGCAGTCAATGAGATACACTTTTTAGATTTTAGAATCATAGATTTCCGCTTCATTAAACCAGCTGAGCACTGAAATGACCAGACGAGACAACTCAAAAAAGATACCTTTGTCCTTCCATAAGGATTTGCAGCACTTATAGGAGATTCCTCAGTACAAGGAACCTCTTTTGGCCAGCCATAGACAGTAGATGATGATGAGAACACAAGCTGAATAGTTGAAGACAGAAACCAGTAAATATTATAACTTACAACAGAGAAAACATGCATTATTAAGATAAGCAAAAGAGTAGAGAAGAAATACATTTTTGCATCCACGCGTTGCCATGACTTCCAGCAGGGTAATTGTACCTGTAATATTGTTGTTATAGTACATCAAAGGTTTCTGGACACTTTCACCCACTGCTTTTAGTCCAGCAAAATGGATAACAGCATCAAACCTGCATTACATAAGAAATGGATGCTGAACTAAAGAAATAAAGTACAGCAAGGGAGCCAATACACAAATATAAACATTACAACCATCATGTTGGAAAATGCCAGACAAGAGCAAGTTTTCAATTTTCCGATAAACAGTACATAATTCATCATGATTATCAAGGTTACAGCATACTGCACTGTAAATAAAACAACACGCGCTAGAATAACAACCGAATGATGATCAATAAAGACGAAGGTTGTACAAAAAATAACATGGTAGAACTTACTTGTTAGACTCAAAAAGCTTCTCAACTGCAGGCTTGTCACGCAGATCAATCTGACATTCAAAACAACAACACTATAGAAATCAGGAACACAAATACAGGGAATGAAACAACAATCAAGTGACTAAAAACTAATCACCTAGCAGAAAAGAATCAAATCCTATATGTATATGAATTCAAAAGTTCACATCGAAAAAAACTAAAATTCACGATAGACCCAAATCACCACCCATAATAACAACACAGATGCAACAATTTCCCACCCAAATAACAGCCCAATCTTCATACCCAGATACATATGACTCCACATTTTCAATAAAATCAACGATTCAAAAGAGAAAAAGAACCCACATTGTAAAACAAAAGGTTAGGGCCAAATCGACCCGCAAGTTCCTGAACCCTTTTGATAGCAATTGCAGATGAATTATCCAAATTATCAACAACGACAGTCTTATAACCACCCAACAGCAACTGTAACACCGTATGACTCCCAATATACCCAGCTCCACCCGTCACCAATATATTCTTCGACATTGATCCAAATCACAATAAACAAAACCAAATTCAAGAAAATAGGTTCGATTTGGGGTTAGAGAAGGAAAATCTGATGTTTTCGGACTTGGAACAGAGTCCAAAGTCTACTTTTTATAATGGTGATTTGTAAGAAAAAAGAATGAATAATAGAGAATTTGTCAGCTCTTCTCTGTCATTGGGTGTAAAGAATATAAATCAAAGAATAGTTTTAAGGAAGAAAAAAATGGCCATGTGGGAAGGAAGTGTCATCACGTCGGCGGTCTGTCTTCTCAAGAAAATTTTTGTTTTGCGTCGGCTGCTGTTTAACTCCAAGTTAGTGTTCCCTCATTATTACAGTGGGTAATGGAACACACCATTAGGGGTAGTTTCCATGGGGGGTTAGAGTTACTTAGGTATTAATATTTGTAAAGATAAAGGTCAAAACACATCTAAACTATTTTAGTTTTTTTAGTTTCGTACCTCAACTATCACCCAATAATTAGCAAAACACATCTTGATTAATTTTTTATGATAGGTGTACTACACTCTCTCTTCTATATAAAAATTTGCCAGATAGCTCTCCACGTGTAAAAATAATTTCACATGGTAAATTTAAATAAATTAACATAAGGTTAAGAGTTAAGGTTGAAGGTTAAAACTGTCACCGTATTCTAATCGTGACATTCATCTCTGTCATGGCATCGATATCTTTGTTTTGGAAGGGGAGGATTTTAAAGAAAAAAATATTTAAAAAATTAATGTGTAAGCTAGTAGAGTTATTATATATGTGAATGAAAATTTTAGGGACAAACGTGCCTAGAAGCATTTCTAGACAAACATTTGGTCTAGTCAACACCTAGGTGTGTTTCGTAACCATTGGGTGATAGCTCAAACAGGAAAATTACACTCCCTACAATTTAAGTATGAAACTCAATAAAATTGGATGGTTTAAGTGTATTTTTGACGCTTAACTTATCTGGGTAGAAATACCCTTTGGAAATCAATTTACTCACCCTAAGGTACGAAATAGTATAACCATATCACTCTTCCATTCTATGACAAGTTCATTAAGGAATTAAAAGTTAACCATTTTTGGTTCAACAATCTAGGGTAGCGTAACGTGATGACAACCACTTCATTCTCATAATAACATCGAAATGGATCATTTTAAAATCAACTAGATCAGTCATAGTATCAACGACACACTACAATCAATATACCTGAGAATTCATTTGAACACCTTAATTCTGAGGCAACTCATGACCAGGGGCGTATCTAGGGGGTCATCGGGTGCACGTGAACCCAGGCTCCCCTCCCGAGATCATATATAATAGTGTTATATTTTTAAAAAAATATTGAAATATAGATGTGTGAACCCATATTCGGAGTATTATATTACAATAGTGCACCTTTTTACAATAGTGCACCCCTCATCTCGAAATTCTGGATACGGCTCTGCTCATGACTGGTGTCCGTCCCTACTATAACATTAGCCCTGTGGCTCGTAGTTGCTTCTCTCTTATCAGGCATTTTTTGAAATATATAGTAACGCACACGATCAACGCAGTTGTTCCTATTTCATTTTCTTCTTCCAAGCCCTTCTTAGAAAGCACTCACTGAGTTACTTACGGAATCTCAAATCTCTCTCGACGCCGAGAATTCTTTATGTGTCCAAGTCGATTAGAGGTTCGGCTTCCTTCTCCCCCACCTTTTAGCCTTCTGGACCCCAGGAAAAAAAGAAGAAGCTGAAATCAAAACGAAAGAAGAGAAATTGGGAAGTTAGAACATTTTTTAGGGATCATCTTTATAGCACCATCTAGAATAACTCCTAATTACAAATATAGTGCGTTTTATACTCATAATAAGACTCTAATAGACACAATTTCATAGATTCTCTAGGACACTTGAACTTAGTGCTCTGATATCATGTTTGTTATGTTGCGACCCTGGACCTAGGTGAGACAGACATTCAATGCCTTAAATTATCCGAGAGAATCAATTAACATAACCTTATCATGAGACATGTGCGGAATAAAATGAGACACTTCAACATCATAAGAAGAAAATTCTTTTATAAACTTTTATTAAAATCAAAATCATAATATCAAATAAAAACAAGGATTTTTAATTGTTTACATCAGTGACCATCTAGACCCGCATAATATACGAAGCCTCAGTGACCATCTAGACCCGCATAATATATGAAGCCTTTAACATGATATGAAGGAAAGGGGTAAAAAAATACCCCACTATTTTTATTTATTAGCTAAATTTATACTTCGTTATATTATTTGTGTAAAACTATTCTTGATGTTATAAAACTTAACAAATATGCCCTCCATTTGGATGGAATTCTCCCGTAGAATAAAATTACCCATTATTTCTTAAAGGGAAAAGGCTCAAATATGCCATCGAATTTTCTGAAAAGGCTCATTTATGGCATCTGTTAAAAGTTGGGCTCATCTATGACATTGCTGTTAAAGAAAAGGCTCATCCATGCCCCTTTTTTAACTTCGGTTTTGCAAAACCACTTTTTACACCCCAAACAAGGTTGAACACTTTTCAATTGAAGTTTTTTGGATTAAATATACTTTTTTTGCTTGTTCTTCTTTAAGAACACCTAGAAAACATGAAGAACATAAACAACTCCCAAATTTTGAACATCTTCAATTCTTCACGAAATCATCTCAAATTTCGGCTACATCATTAATTTCTTCTTTTTTTTTAAATCAAAATTCTAAAATCATTTGTAGAGTTTTAAAAAATTACCTGTATTTAAAAAAAATTCCAAAAAGTAAAAATCAGTCCCAAAATTTCAAAAAATTGCTTTGATTCGTGCTTTCGTAGTTGTTTTTGACATTAGATCTTTTTCCCTAGTGTTTTTTGAGTCTATGTTCAAAATCTCAAATGATTTGATGTTGTGGAGAAAATTCTACTATTAACGGATGACATAGATGAACCTTTTCAGAAAATTGATGACATATTTGAAGCCTTTTCCCCTTCTTAAATAACTTGTTACCATCTTTTACTATAATAAAACGCCTTAATTTAACCCATACGAAATAAATCCCAAATATTCTCACCCCACCCCATTCTTCCTTCTCTTCTCTTCCAATTAAGGATTGCAATTTCAGTTCTTTTTCATGTAAGTTGGCAGAAAGTTTTCTGAGAGGTTTATGAAAAAATATCGCATAACAACCAAATCACTCCAAAATCAAGAGTAAAGGAAAAATGTAAAATTGATCATAAACAAAGCAATAACAATAAAATTTATCAAAAAACGAGAGTATCTAATGAAAAATACTGAGGAAAAATGAGTGTCATTGAAAATACTCAAAAGCAATATAACAACATTACAATTGGTATCATCAATTAATTGAGAATAAAATGGTGGGGTTTGAGATATTAATAGTGACTTTGAAGACAAAATTGAAGAGATCCCTGAAAATAAAAGAATCATACAACAAAATTGAGAAGGGCGAAAGCATAATTCGATAGTTAGTAAAAAAAACATTAAAAATAGATCAATTAGTCAAAATGGCAATACGACACCAAAACATAAACGCAAAATAATAATTTGTTTTAATATTGTTTGAACTAGGTAACACCCTTAAGGCTATGATGAAAAAAATGCTCAAAAGAAGAGAAACAAAAAAAATTAAATATGAACTAACATGAAAGAGATAATATGAAAAAGAAGAAGGAATGGAGTGGGATGGGAATATTTAGGTTATATTTTTTATGAGTTAAATTAATTAGGTGGGTCTGGGTCAGGTTCAAAGAGGGTAACGTGCTATTTAAGAAAAAATGGGTAAGTTTATTCAATTAGAGGAATTCAATCCAAATGGTAGACATATTTATTAAGTTTCATAACGTCAAGGATATTTTTAGCTAGATAGTGTAATGAGGGATAACTTAGCTACTAAATAAAAGTAGAGGGATATTTTTGAATCTTTTTCTCTAAAGATAATTTTAAGGGAAAAGGGTCAAAAATACCCCTCAACTTTGTTTTATTGGTTGACTAAGCCCTTATCGTTAAAATGAATTTATTTTTACCCATGTCGTTACTAATTTCATCATTTGTGCCCCCAATTGGATGGAAAACCCCAAATTAACTTAAATAACCCAATTTCAATTAAAATGATCCGATTTACTCTTTTAATCTGAACCCGACCCACTAAACCAAATGAATTCTCCAAGTTCCGGCGACCTTTAAACAGACCCTACACCACCAAATTTCCACCTCCTCCCCTTGCTGCCAAACACCATCAGAAACAATCCCAAACACCATATCTCCATCACCAAGAGCCGACCAAAACACCAACCGAAATCACACACCCAAAACCAATCAATCAACCACCCTTTCTTCTCCAAAACCACCATATTTCCATCACCAAGAGCCGACCAAACAACAACCTACCAAATTAAAACCCCTAACCCATCTCTTTCTTTGATACAACATTCAGTGAAATTTTCCTGTCAAAATAACAATAATTAGATAAATAATTCTTCAATTGAAGCTAATAAATTCTATATAACAATACTACTTCGTTTATTTGCCTAATCAAACAATAATACTACTTACTTAGATCTCACGAGCCATAGAAGACTCTACGACCTGTAGATGGGATCGTAAAGAGTGCTAAGTCTAATTTTTCTAGATTATTTTGGATAAGATTTTTATGTTTGTAAATACTTTTCCTAGGGTTTCTTTTATATTGTTATGTACATTTTGGTTCAGGAAATAGGAGTAAACAACTCTTTTACTTTTATTCTTGAATTTTAGAGATTTAATACACTTCGATCTTTGGTTTTTGACTTTGAATTTCAATTCAAGATTTTGTATTTGTAATATTCATATTGTAAGTGCATGATTACTTTTAATTTAAATATTATTGATTGTGATCATACAAGTATGAAATCCACAATTAGGATTATGTGAACTATGAAGAATTAACAAAGTAGACCTAATACATAGTAATCCTTGAACGATGTGCATACATGTATTATTTTTCGCTTCACTTTGATTATATTTCAACGGAGCACTACGTTAGAACTCATCTTATTCCAACTTACCTGACCAAGGGGGAACGGATAGGAAAATAGATTAAACAATGCAGATTTGAGGCTATCAACCCCCATCTAATAGCTTGAAGTTATCCAGGGATAGATAATTTGGGATCAAAGGTAAGGGTTAGTAAATCATACACCAGTAGACTAACTATGTTGCGAGGTGAAATTCATCTACTTAGGCAACCATCCACTTAGATGATAATTAAATTGTCGATCTTGCATGTGCTGCACCAGACAAGATTACTAATATCCGGTCTTACTAAGTTATAAATTCATGGGGAACACATAACCCTAGCTATGTTTTTTATTGATTCAAAACACGTGAAATTGTTACTTTGTTACTTTCTACTTGTGACAATTTTAAAATCACTTTTGATTTCACAACCCCCTCCCCCCCCCCCTCCCCGTGAAAATAGTCCGACTAAGAGAACGAATAATAGCAATTGAACTAAGTCCAAATTATATTTCTCGTAGGATTGATCATAACCTTGTTAGGTTCTACATTTGAACAACAACCGCTTTTACTTCTTTTGGAAAGTGTAATTTAGGTGTATTAGGGTTCAAAAAGGGTAACATGTTATTTAAGAAAAAATGGGTAAGTTTATTCAATTGGGGGAATTCAATCTCAAATGGAGGACATATTTATTAAGTGTCATCCTATTTTAATACTAAAATTTTATAATAATTCCATTGTGAAATTACAATAATATTGGGTAATGAGCATATTAAGTTCTTATACAATAATAATTTAAGGAGAGAAATTCCTACTAGGAGTGTTCATCTAAAATAAAAGCAACGTGATTCAAATTGAATATACTATAAATGGATAAATAATGGTTAGCATGTTTCAAACTTGCCCAAGTGGGTAGAATCAGAACTGAATTCTTATTTTCCTACAATTTCGAAGCTTGAATTTAAATGAAAATAAATTCATTAGACTTATTGTACTAACACAAAGTCTAGTAGTATATATACACACACAAAATAGATCTAGTACAATACACACTATTATCATAAAGATTTTAAAAGTTGTTAATTAGACATAAAAAGACAGACGATTTATTGTCATACAAAAAACCTCATCCCCCTTTCATGAAAATCAATCCTCCTCTAATGAATTCACCAAAGAACAATTTTATTGATGTGTTGTCATCGAAGAATGTGCAAGTGACAGGTAGAAATTTTTGAAAGACGATTGTTGCTGGATAAGTGTTGTTGATTTTTAGAAATGATTAAGAATTTTGGCAGAATTATCGATGCTTGGAGATAGAAATTCCTTCCACCTATTTATTCAAAGAAAAATCTAAGTATTTAGGCGAAATAATATGTCTAAGTGGCCCAGAAGCAATCATTGAAGATACAAAAATTTAAGTGACGATGTCTACAACTTGTAATCCCTACATGACATGCTCAATCATTGAAGAAGTAACTAGTTGAGCATGTCTAGTTAGAAAGATAAGTTGTTGACATCGTCACTTAAATTCTTTGCATCTTCAATTATTGCTTCTGAACTGCTCAACTATGTCACTTTGCCTAAGTACTTACATTGTAATTATTTGAATAAATAAGAGAAAGGAGTTTCTTTCTCCAAGCATCGATAATTCTGTTAAAATTCATAACCATCTCTGATATTCAATAACACTTGTTTAACAACAACCACCTTTTAAAAATTACTATATGTCATTTGCACATTCTTTGATGTCAACGAATCAGCTGAATTATTTTTTGGTGAATATATTGAAAGAGGGTCGATTTTCATGAAAGGGGGATGAAGATTTTGTAGGACAACAAATCACTTATCTTTTTATGCCTAACATCTTCTAAGAACTCTAAAGTAAATTTTGTGTATTGATCTACATCTATTTTGTGTGTGTATATATACTACTAAGATTTGTATTAGAACAAGAAGCATGATAAATTTATTCAAGTTTAAGTCCAACCTTCGAAATTATAGAGAAATATGAATTCAATTGAAGTATATTAATCATTCTTTGTCTGTTTATGGTTTATTCGATATGGATTACGCTACTCTTGTTTTAGATGAACACTCTAATAAAAATTTTCTTTCTTAGATTATTTTTGGCTGAAAAATTAATATGCTCATTACCCAACATTATTATAATTTTAAAATACGTTGATAGCTCACAAAAGTCATCACCAAAAATAATTGGGAGCGACAACAAACCTAGCTTTCAACATGCGAGGTCAACTACAAGCGCCTCTGGGGAAGAAATGCAAATTTCGAATGGCTATCTCCTTGTAGTTCATCAGACAAAACAACCATTTTCCTAAAACATCAAAGACAAGTCAAGTCAGAATTAAAGAATGAAGAAGCTGAAAGAGTGAAGAAAATATCTTGATCAAGTGATATTCCTGGGATCAACGAGATGATGGACTTTATGATTGAAAATGGAGCTGGAACAATCCATAAGAGGAGAGATCGAAGAGTAGGGTTTCACCGATAACACGGCGGCAACATTGAGAAAGATCAAAAGCGGCAAGTGTGTTTGAGAAGGAAATAAAGGAGAGGATATAAATGATATATAGATAGGTCATTAGGAAAATGGGCTATGTCCTTTCTGATTTCAGTTGTTGCGCTTGGGTCGAATTCTTATTGTTTTTGTTCATTTGAGAAATAAAATGGCCTAACATCCAAAAAAAACTGTAATTTCATTATGAAATTAATACAAAATTTTAGTATTAAACTTTAATACAAGTACAATTATTTTTACACTGTTTACCACCCTCAATATGAAGAGAAACAATATGTTATATAAAAATAAAATCACAAAATCAGGTCTAATATCATGGGCTACCTAAAACCATGTGAACAATACTATGAGCTACACATAGTCATGTGTACCCCATACCAGCAAAACTTTGATGTGATTAAAGTGAAGCAGCATATATCAGCAAAACTTTGATGTGATAATCAAGTTACTCTTCATATTGCATCAAATTCGATATATCGTGAAAGAACTAAACATATTAAGGTCTATTTTCATTTTATTCGTGAGATAGGAGAGCAACTAGCTGATTTGTTCGCAAAAGTGTTGAATGAAACTCAGGTTGATTTCCTTTGTAACAAGTCGGATAAAAAATTTATGTTTGTAAATACTTTTCTTAGGGTTTCTTTTATATTGTTATGCACATTTTGGTTCAGGAAATAGGAGTAAACAACTCTTTTACTTTTATTCTTAAATTTTAGAGATTTAATACATATCGATCTTTGGTTTTTGACTTTGAATTTCAATTCAAGATTTTGTGTTTTTAATATTCATATTGTAAGTGCATGATTACTTTTAATTTAAATATTATTGATTGTGATCATACAAGTATGAGTAGCTAAATCCACAATTAGTATTATGTGAACTATGAAGAATTAACAAAGTAGACCTAATACATAGTAATCTTTGAACGATGTGCATACATGTATTGTTTTTCGCTTCACTTTGATTGCATTTCACGGAGCACTACGTTAGAACTCATCTTATTCCAACTTACCTGACCAAGGGGGTAACAAATAGGAAAATAGATTACACAATGCAGATTTGAGGCTATCAACCCCCATCTAATAGCTTGAAGTTATCCAGGGATAGATATTTTGGGATCAAAGGTAAGGGTTAGTAAATCATACACCCGTAGACTAACTATATTGCGAGGTGAAATTCATCTACTTAGGCAACCATCCACTTAGATGATAATTAACTTATCGATCTTGCATGTGCTGCACCAGACAAGATTACTAATATCCGGTCTAACTAAGTTATGAATTCATGGGGAACACATAACCCTAGTTATGTTTTTTATTGATTCAAAACACATGAAATTGTTACTTTGTTACTTTCTACTTGTGACAATTTTAAAATCACTTTTGATTTCACAACCCCCACCCCACCCCACCCCCACCCCCACCCCCTTGTGAAAATAGTCCGACTAAGAGAACGAATAATAGCAATTGAACTAAGTTCAAATTATATTTCTCTTAGGATTGATCATAACCTTGTTAGGTTCTATATTTGAACAACAACCGCTTTTACTTCTTTTGGAAAGTGCAATTTAGGTGTATTAGGGTTCAAAAAGGGTAACATGTTATTTAAGAAAAAATGGGTAAGTTTATTCAATTGGACGAATTCAATCTCAAATGGAGGACATATTTATTAAGTGTCATCCTATTTTAATACTAAAATTTTATAATAATTCCATTGTGAAATTACAATAATATTGGGTAATGAGCATATTAAGTTCCTATACAATAATAATTTAAGGAAAGAAATTCCTACTAGGAGTGTTCATCTAAAATAAAAGCAAAGTGATTCAAATTGAATATACTATAAATGGATAAATAATGGTTAGCATGTTTCAAACTTGCCCAAGTGGGTAGAATCAGAACTGAATTCTTATTTTCCTGGAATTTCGAAGCTTGAATTTAAATGAAAATAAATTCATTAGACTTCTTGTACTAACACAAAGTCTAGTAGTATATATACACACACAAAATAGATCTAGTACAATACACACAATTATCATAAAGCCTTTAAAAGTTGTTAATTAGACATAAAAAGACAGACGATTTATTGTCATACAAAAAACCTCATCCCCCTTTCATGAAAATCAATCCTCCTCTAATGAATTCACCAAAGAACAATTTTATTGATGTGTTGTCATCGAAGAATGTGCAAGTGACAGGTAGAAATTTTTGAAAGACGATTGTTGCTGGATAGGTGTTGTTGATTTTTAGAAATGATTAAGAATTTTGGCAGAATTATCGATGCTTGGAGATAGAAATTCCTTCCACCTATTTATTCAAAGAAAAATATAAGTATTTAGGCGAAATATCATGTCTAAGCGGCCCAGAAGCAATCATTGAAGATAAAAAAAATTAAGTGACGATGTCTACAACTTGTCATCCCCACATGACATGCTCAATCATTGAAGAAGTAACTAGTTGAGCATGTCTAGTTAGAAAGATAAGTTGTTGACATTGTCACTTAAATTCTTTGCATCTTCAATTATTGCTTCTGAACTGCTCAACTATGTCACTTTGCCTAAGTACTTACATTGTAATTAATTGAATAAATAAGAGAAAGGAGTTTCTTTCTCCAAGCATCGATAATTCTGTTAAAATTCATAACCATCTCTGATATTCAATAACAATTGTTCAACTACAGCCACCTTTTAAAAATTACTATATGTCATTTGCACATTCTTTGATGTCAACGTATCAGCTGAATTATTTTTTGGTGAATATATTGAAAGAGGGTCGATTTTCATGAAAGAGGGATGAAGATTTTTTAGGACAACAAATCACTTATCTTTTTATGCCTAACAACTTCTAAGAACTCTAAAGTAAATTTTGTGTATTGATCTACTTCTATTTTGTGTGTGTATATATACTACTAAGATTTGTGTTAGCACAAGAAGCATAGTAAATTTATTTAAGTTTAAGTCCAAGCTTCGAATTTATAGAGAAATATGAATTCAATTGAAGTATATTACTCATTATTTGTCTGTTTATGGTTTATTCGATTTGGATTACGCTACTCTTATTTTAGATAAACACTCTAGTAAAAATTTCTTTTCTTAGATTATTTTTGGCTGAAAAATTAATATGCTCATTACCCAACATTATTATAATTTTAAAATATGTTGATAGCTCACAAAAGTCATCACCAAAAATAATTGGGAGCGACAACAAACCTGGCTTTCAGCATGCGAGGTCAGCTACAAGCGCGTCTGGGGAAGAAATGCAAATTTCGAATGGCTATCTCCTTGTAGTTCATCAGACAAATCAACCATTTTCCTAAAACATCAAAGACAAGTCAAGTCAGAGTTAAAGAATGAAGAAGCTGAAAGAGTGAAGAAAATATCTTGATCAAGTGATATTCCTGGGATCAACGAGATGATGGACTTTATGATTGAAAATGGAGCTGGAACAATCCATAACAGGAGAGATCGAAGAGTAGGGTTTCACCGATAACACGGCGGCAACATTGAGAAAGATCAAAAGCGGCAAGTGTGTTTGAGAAGGAAATAAAGGAGAGGATATAAATGATATATAGATAGGTCATTAGGAAAATGGGCTATGTCCTTTCTGATTTCAGTTGTTGCGCTTGGGTCGAATTCTTATTGTTTTTGTTTATTTGAGAAATAAAATGGCCTAACATCCAAAAAAAACTGTAATTTCATTATGAAATTAATACAAAATTTTAGTATTAAACTTTAATACAAGTACAATTATTTTTACACTGTTTACCACCCTCAATATGAAGAGAAACAATATGTTATATAAAAATAAAATCACAAAATCAGGTCTAATATCATGGGCTACCTAAAACCATGTGAACAATACTATGAGCTACACATAGTCATGTGTACCCCATACCAGCAAAACTTTGATGTGATTAAAGTGAAGCAGCATATATCAGCAAAACTTTGATGTGATAATCAAGTTACTCTTCATATTGCATCAAATTCGATATATCGTGAAAGAACTAAACATATTAAGGTCTATTTTCATTTTATTCGTGAAGATAGGAGAGCAACTAGCTGATTTGTTCGCAAAAGTGTTGAATGAAACTCAGATTGATTACCTTTGTAACAAGTTGAACATGGTGAAAATCTATACTTTAACTTAAGAGGGAGTGCTACAGAATCTGTAAAATAATGTATATAGATAATATAGCTGATTTTTAGGAATTTGAATATTTAATTATCATAGTTAGCTCATTTTTTTTCATGTATTTATATCATTGTGCTCTTTAAGTTATACACAAATTATTCTCCATATCTTGTTTCAATTATATAATTCAAAAAGGATTTCTTGATAGAAAATGACTACCACATCTATCCTTTTCTTGGAAGAGAAGTTTTGGACTTATGTAAATAAAAGACAATTTCTTCTCATACAAGAACACACTAGCATTTTTCTTGAAAGAAAAGTTTTGGACTTTTATAACTAAAAGATCATTTTTTTCATACAGAAACACATTATCATTCACAATGTAATTGTTTAGAGAATTTTGTTTAGAAGGAGATTTATTCTCTCAATAACTTTAAAATATTTATATATTAGTATTATCATATGTAGGTCAATTGATCAAAGTATATCATAAAGTCTTTTTGATAATTTGTCTTTGTCATCTAATTTATCGTCATCATAATTTAACTTTCGCAGAATGTCCTGATTGTTTCGAGTTCTCAACACAATGTTCTTAGTAGTTGTTCATGTACCTCTAATTTGGGAGAAAGTTCTCTTTTTTATTAATTTTATAATAAGGTAAATATTGTGTTTAAAAGTTATCCTAAATTAAAATACAAAGTAATTTTCTTATCTGTTTGATTGGGCTTAATTTTTTAATTTATCTAGGACACCTCAAATACTTTTAGGGAGAAGAAAAGGAAAGGAATAGAATGGCCAGCGAAGTTTTTGTCAAGTCGTGAGGAGGGAGATGGTGGCATTGGGAAAATGATAAGTATCGGCGGGCGACTGTCCATACTTAGTTAGCGTTTGGTCATAAAAAATCTTGATCTTAGAATATTTGTCGCATTTCATTTTTTAATAGTAAATTATATAAATTTTAATCAGTATATTAAAATATATGTTTTGAGCATATTGATACAAAAAGAATTGTAACTTACATACTTTTCATATAGTGTTTATATATTTTAAATTTCAAAATAATACTATTGAATTAATATAATTTAATTTAATTTTAAAAATTAATCAAATTATTTTGAGAGGCAAAATATGAAAAATATTTTGAGACAGTGAAAGTGATATAATACTTCATATACCATCAAAGGATGTGATGCAGTAGACAAGGTTGTTCCTCCCTTAACCAGAGATCTTGAGTTCGATCTCTGGGTATAGAAAAATCATTGATAGAGAGCACTTCCCTCTGAATGGGGCCCTACATGATGTGAATCCGGATATAGTTCAGCTCTAATACGAATATCAAACACCTGATGAAAATAAAAAATAAAATACAATATAATACTTCATATACCGCCATATCTTTACAACATGATTAAATAGCCAAAGCATATGCTTAAAAGGAACTTACATCTTTTAACAACAATTAGAAAATGGTGACAATGCCAAATTAGCTTTATTCGAAAAGAAAATTAAAGAAATAGCTATCATACTTTCAACGAAAAATCAAACATTGAAAGCTCTTGTTTTCTTGAGATCCCCAAAATACTTTCAATATAAAATAGATTTTTGGTTAATGCACGTTACGTTTAGAATTCCCTTCGTTTCAATTTATTTGTAGTTAGTTAGCTACTATATGAACAGTCAAATGATAATCTTTTATCATATATCTTTTAAATATTTTGAATTATCAATTATTGTGACTTATAAAAAAATTTTTATGTAATTTTATTTTTCAAAAATTAAATTTCTATGTCCCAAATCACATCAAAATATTAATCAGTTTAATCCGTATATTTTGAATAAATTGAAATAAAGGGAGTAATTTTCTCTCTCTTTGTTTTGTATTTGTATATATTAGTGACAACTAGTCACCAACAAGGATTGTTGTGGAATAATAAGTACTCTTTCATTCTTAATCAGATGTTTCAACGCTAACAACGGAATCGTTGTATGGGCCCCAAGTGTTTATTTAAGTTATTCCTAGTTGTTTATTTTTTCCCCCCAATAATTGGAGGGGGGTTAAGACACATTTGTTCACCAAGTGTCATCTAGCTAGTGAATAAACTAAAGCATCTCCTTTATTACTTTATAAAATTGAATTTAGGAAAAAGAGGCAAGAGTCATCATTCTTTGGAAAGTTCCAAATTTGAAAATTAGGTTAGGCATTTGTCGTTGTTATAACTGTCATATTGGCATCAAGCATTAATCCTACATGTTAGATTCCTCTTTTTGCCTGTCACAAAGAATTGACCACGTGAAGTCACTACCGACGGAGAAAGAAGAGATCGAATGTTACTCCGTTCATTTTTACTTATTCAATATTATCTTCACACACTCGTGTATTCTTTTTATTTATTTTTACTTGTGAACTATTTCAAAAAAATATATTCACTTTTATTTATTAGTATTAATATAACAAAAAAAGACAATTATTTTTTTTCATGTTTTATTTTTAGCATTAAATTACTTATTTTTCAAAATCTAATACTCCCTCTGTCTCTAATTACTTGTCCAATTTTCCTTTTTTATTTGTCCCTTTTTACTTGTCTATTTTGACAAATCAAGAAAGGACAATTTTTTTTACCTATTAAACCCTCAATTAATTAATTTTGAAAAAGGTAGAACTTCTTGAAAATCTTAAATTTTTAATTCATCCACTTCATAATTAATAGGGGTAAAATGGTGAACTCACTATGTCAATTATTGTTTTCTTAATAGGTGTGTCAATTCAAAAGTGGACAAGTAATTAGGGACAGAGGAAGTACTAATCATCAATTAATAGGAATAGTGCGGAAAAATAACAAGTCAATCTTGATGAGTGTGTCAAGTCCAAATGTGACAAGTAAAAGTGAACAAAATGACATTACAAAATTACTCTTTGAATATAATAATATCAATATTGAGAAATAATAAGAATAAACTAAGAACTAAGTGATAAATTATATTTTGAACTTATAAACTAAACAAATAAATGTAGACTTCTATTTGTAATTTTGTGGACGACAGAGTAACAGTAATACTAACTCAAGAATTGTGGCAAGACACTTTTGTCTCAACAACATTTTCTTCTTTTCGGACAGCGTTTTTGAGAAAAAGATGGTGAATGTTGAAAATATGAGTACAAGTCAAAAGTTTCTAAGCTTCACTTGAAATAACCATTCAAATCAATGCCACCAAGGGTGGTGCTAGTGAAAAGTACAGGTTCAGCAGAACCCAAACCCAATAATTTAATCCAAACTCAAAACTCGTAAACTTCAAATCTTATATACGCCTCTTAAATATGCAGTACAACTTCAAAATTTTGAACTTCAAAAAACTTTTAAAGTAAATTTTGCTTGAAGAAAAACTGTCCCAACTTCAAAGATCATATGCAAGTGCAAGTTCAATAATTTTACACAAATAATCGCCAAAGAGTTGGTACCATGAGGTATCTTATCTTTTCTTTACAGATCAATCAATAAAAGAAAGATAAAAGGAGACGTAAAGTTTGGGTCACCTCTAAGCCTCCCTTGTGATGCAAGTTCTTTACAACCACTTTCTAATTGAGTTTTTCCAGATCTCCTGAAACTTAGGAATTAGCCTCTGATGCCGATAACATGTATGAAACCCAGAAATGAACATCTGTTTTGACTCAGCATCCGTCAATTACAGTGAAAATGAACCAGTGAGGTGGATATTTACTCTGGTACAAACTATGCACAGATATCATCTTTCTGAAACCTTTTCTGTAGTTAAGGGTTCAGAACTGAGAAGCCTTTCAGCTTCATCATTTGCCTCTGCTTGGATTTTCCATTTCTGCAAATAATGGACGAATAGAACTATCAATGCCAAGACTAAGTGGTGTTTTAAACGTAACCTACATGATTACAGAAGCAATTAAAATGAAAACAGCACTTGAAAGAAAACAACGCATACTTCCTCGAGATTTTCAAGCTCCATTATTTGTTGTATTTGTTCAGCAATACTTTCCTGCATAGAGTGAAGAAGATGAAAAACAGCGCCAGTAGAATGCTAAATTGCACCTTACGGAGCAATGTGAACTACAAAAACTAGGTAAGGGTTGACAGCACCGCTGACCCCAACTACATTTTGGCTGGTGTTGCATAACTACCATGCTATAGTTCTCAAATAATATCAATATTGTAACAAAAATGATCCTTACCGCATTGCCTGCTGCTTCAGCAGCAAGAACATCTGAATCCATCTCTACTTCAATTTCTATAATGGAAGAGATCTGCAATACACAAGGCATATTTATTCATAAATTTGGAGTGCATGTTCAATGGTATTTGAGCTTCACTGATCCAATTGAGCATTTCTGGAAAGATAACATACTCTTGCATAGCTTTCAATCAGCTCGATCCTTCTCCTAAGGGAGCTTTCTAAGCTTTCACGCACCCTTTTCACTCTACTTCTCCGGGCTCTTAAATCAAAGAGAAAAGCTATGTTATGTGTGTGACAATGAAGCATACACATTTTTGTCTAAACAGAAGTTGATAATAAAAACAAGAACATGTATAGGAGTTTGAAGAGAGCTTTACCGATAAGCAGGTTCTCCAACAGCAAAGATTTTGTTTTCCAGTTGGCACATGCGAGCCAACATCCAAACCTACAAAATGAATAAATAAGATTTCATTTCGAAATACACGGTCAAGGCAATAAATCATAAAAAGGTTTGATGCTGGAATACTTCCAGATATCAACTAATGAAGCAAATCTATGCCATTAATATTGCCTTTCTACAGAAACCATGTTTTAACACTCAATAGTAGATAATAGCTAAGTCAATAGTATTTACTGTGTGAAACAAAATAAGACTTATGACATAGAAATATTCCACAAGCATGAATTCCAGGTGCATGAGGATTTTGACAGCAAAATGAGAGAACTTTATAAGTATACATATCAATGGTCTTTGCAGACTCTATAGATTGATAGACATATAGACGATGAGGAATATCCAACAAGCGAGTGAAAATCAGTAAACAATTGAGTTTGCCTAGAAAAAGCATTGAGAAAGATCCCCTTCAGGGCAATCAAACAATACAACTTGTTTACCTACATTTGAACTATGACTCGAAAGAAAATGAAGTAAGAAAATCGAAAGGCTTCAAACAATTTTCCAAAGAACACTGGAGCATCAGTAATAGAAACGCTTTCATCCCATGTTGAAATCAAACATATAGTGTAATTCATTTACAATCTTCATCTAAGTATATCATATATGCTGACAGCCAGACGCGGAAGATTTAACTCTCAGGAAAAAAATCCAAAAAAGATAAAATATAGAAATGTCGTTGGAATGATTTGAACTCACAAATTTTGGTTTGTGAATTGACACTGAGAGTCTTCTATACAGCACCAGCTATTCCTTTGTGACAGGGGGTGCATAGTATAAACACATATTTTTGTGGTTTTAGCCAAAATGACTTTTCTAGTTCCTAGAAGATATAAAGCTTAGTCCCTTACACTATGTAGAAAGTTCTAGCCATCAACAGATCAAGGATGCAGAGAAAGCATGTAGCAGTCAGCCCAAGTATGCAGGCCTGAAACAACACGACTTAAGCAGACATATCCCAGTTCTTATTATTTTTCATTGCAGCTGCCTTTTATCTTTTCAGGACCCACGCAGGAATGAAATTGACAGCTTGTTGGACCTAAAGCCTAAATGCCACCAGAGCACGTGACTTAACAAAGTTGCACTTGAGGAGTATACCTCATTCTCCACGGATTCTTTCAACTCCTTTATCCGTGATTGGAGCGCATCATACTGAGATAAGAGTTGCTGCCTGATGCCAATGGTATCAACAAATCTCTGAGGAAGCTATCACCATAAAGAAGAGAAAAGTAAGATTCTGCCTTATTTCTGCAGTACCTTAGGAAGGCTATATAAGTCTACAAAGGGTCATCATCCTAATAAAAAGGATAACCTGGGTATGAATAGGAACAAACTCCAGCAAAATGAATATAACCATTCTATAAAGAGAAATTTAACCAATGATTTTACTTTTTTGACTTAATGCTCAATAAGGAAAAAGAAAGGCAATATAAACTGTGAATGTGTAGGGAGATAGTTTCTGTGTCTCCTTTTTCCTTTGCAGGTACTCCAGAAAACATTTGTTGAAATCTTTAATAAGTTTGTGAATACAACTTTTAGATATCATCCTTCATTAATGAAGTTAATTGCAAGAAATATCACATTATGTTACCTTGCTGAGTTGAGGAAAAACCAGGCTGTTTAAAGTGGCCCCAAGAGCGATTGAGGAAACTGCAGCAACTGTTATTATCTGAGGCAAGTTGGGATCTATTATTCCAGAGGCAGCATCTCCAGTGGCAAATACAGCAAGAAGAGGAACTAGGAAGGAAGGATTTAATAAAGATGGGGTTTTATCTTTTTTAGGTGCCCTTAGTAAGGGTGATTCACGGCCATCTTTGTGGTTAGTCAAGCACAAAGGCTCTCCTGGGTAGACGTTTGGAGCTTTTGGATTGAACTTTAATGGACCCACCTCTCGGTAAACATTTGGTGGTGCTGCTAGAGCAATGGTCACTCTCTCACCTTCTTGTGCAGGAAGATCAACTGTTTCAGTAGCAAATCTGTGTGTTCGTGCCATTCCAGATGGGGTCTCCACCTACAGAAAGTGCTAGAATTGATTTACAGAAGCCTCTTCAAAGAAATATGAAAATATTGGTCGATAGGAATTGTCTCAAAATAATAGAAGCAAGAACTCCACTACAGAAAAAAAAAAGGTCCAAAAGATCCAGGTAAAGAAGGTGGGCAAACCAGAAAATACTACTGATATGTATTGGTTTTAAAAGAAATGTACCACAATCGAATGAACAGCAGCTGGAATGTTTTGCTTTATCGGCAGGAATCTTAGTCCCCTTCTCCATGCAGGAATATCCATGCTGCGTTCGGCAGGAGGAGAACCTTAGAAAAAGTGAATGTCCCAGGATCAACACCATACATTAACACAGTTCTCATGACAAACATCGGAACAAGAGTAAATTTTATTTAATATGTTTGATCTATGCATTGAAAAAAACAACATCTGAACAGCTATCTCATGTCTGAGTGTTGCTTGAGTTTTTCTTTTGGTTTTTGTTTATTTTTAATTTTATTTTTTGGTGAAATGTTTGAAATAATTGGTACAGAATCGAGGATTTAACAAAGTAAAACCACTTCAATCAAAAGACAACTGGATCACACAGTAGTTAAAGAAAACCAACCTAATTTCTTCCGACTCTATACTAACAATATTGCCTGAAACGAGCTCATACTGGTAACGGCATTTTGAACAGGATACAACCTGCAGAAGTGGGTTTTCTTATGTCATGTACTAGAAATAAAATATAAGAAGCACATTGAAGTTAAAAGTGTTGAAACTATCATAAAGTTGAGGTCGTTTAGTATTCCATAAGACTGATGGAATATCTTTGTTTACACATAATCCACACAGTAACTGACCAGGTTGATCAGCAATGCGTAGTATAAATTGTATGTGAGAGGAGCATCTGTTCTCAACAGCAATGGAAAACTAATCATCATCATAATAAGAAACAGACTACTTAAATTGCCTTTTCTTAAACCACCTCAAGCTATGTTGCTCGGACTCTTCAAAAATGTCAACATATGTGTGTCAGATTCTCTAAAAGTAGTGTATTTTGGAGAATCCGACAGGGGTGCGGAATTGAAAGGGAAGAGTCCGTGCAACTTAGAACTCAAGACATCATCTCTTTATCTTGGCCAGAAAATGGAAATAACTGTAGTACTTTAACAAGAGCACTTTATCTTGGCAAGAGAAGTATAGTCCTTTAACAAGAGCACTTTTTTTCAGCCAATGTGTGTTCACAAGTGTACAGAAAAAAGGATAAAAAACAGAAAATAAACAGGCCAACCAACAGCAAGCCGGCTCTATCCTCATGGGTCTGGTTGGTTGATCCTAAGCAGCTCAAATCACCACTAACATCATTTGTGAAAGAACTGACACAATCTTAAATATTTTTGTGCATACCTGGATACCGTCTTGTGGCTGAGCAACAGTAACAGCAATCTCGCAACTTGGACACCGGACAACTTTGCCGAAGAGAACCTACTCAGACACAAAGCTGCATGTTACTTTATGTGCAATCGAACAACAACACGAAAGCTAAGTAAATGCACACAGGTTCAGATTATTTCTAAGAAGAGTTTTCACGAGTCTTCTTATACCATCACACATTTCTATATGTAAACTGATGATGACAAAGTTACCAATACCAGATAGTGAGTATATCAGTGAGATTGCAGCAAGTTCGTTTTCCCTATTGGGAGAAGATGTGCAATTTCGGTATTGCCAAAATTCAACTTAAGTGCTGAGATTTCTATTGGAAACTTTATTATACTAAATGGGCTTGAATTTGCTCCGACTGCATTGATGTCATACCACAGACCTTAAAGGACAAAATCATTTACACCCAAACAGTGTATGGGATTGTCAAGCGCGGAAGACATTTGAATATAGGACACTTCCAATTATACTAAGAACTAAAATTGGAACATAATTCACCAGAAAATTGATATAAATAAAGAGAAACGGCGAATGAATTTTTCCTTCAGCCAGTTTCACATACATGAGTTTGTGGTAGAGAATACTACATCGCACTTTAAAAAGCAATAATAACCTAGACATATTCCAAGACTTCAGATCAACTCTTTTAATCGACTATTGTAACCAATGGTCCTATTATTTTTTCAGCGAAGATATCTTCCAGGTTGCTGTTAATATACCACAACTACAAATAAAGAAAAAGAAATAATAAATTCAAACTCATATGTTGATTAAGTTTACAAAGTTAACAAGATAGAATGATGATTCATATAGTTACATTGTCTAGGGTAGAGTCGAAAGTTAAATGATCCATACTGTTCTTGTATAGCATAATTTTACCGATCAACAAACTTACAAATACATAGTCCATTCATGGCAGTTTGCTCGTCCAAAATTCCAAAAGTGTTCTATAAGGTCTGGAAGTAATTACATTACAGATTCAAAAATAAACTACTTATAGTCAGTAAATAAATTCAATCCACCGCAGAAAATTCTTCATATTGGCTTTGGTGCTCATATAGAGAGAAGTGTACAACTCTAACACATTAAGATACTTAGAGCAGACTAATACAAAAGCAAGTTGGGGTGAGTGAAGAAATACTGACCTCTTCACTAGGAGAAATGCTCACTCGACAAACATTGGCGATGATTTTAAGGGCATCTGAAACCCTCAGCAGTGTTGCAAGTCCTCGAACTAACAAGGTATATGTAGTAACATCTGGCCTTGACCACCTCCATCTATCATAGGATGGGCCTCTGTCTGAAACAGTCGTCCCTTAAATATGGACAAGTCAAGTGCATCAATACTGGGGGATATCAATGAAAACTTGTCACAAGATACAAGAGAATAATAGTGAGAGCCATACTGCATATCATAAAAACTCAGGATGACAGGTTCCACATCTTTTATTAATCTCAAATTCCTCATATCTGAAAGCTTAAGTATATTACCTAAGGAGGTTGCTCAAAGCAGTGATCCCACCCCTATCGGGGGTGGGATGTATAGCTTGAAGAGCTGGTTTGCTAAAGAAAATTCACGTTATAGTTTAACATTCAAATTATTTAATTGACTTAAACTCTTCAAAGTTGAAAAGTAATAAGTATATAAACTGAATGGTGTCAAACAACTCAAAACTGATGGAGTACCTTCTACTGTCATTGAAAAAGCTTTTATCAAATTCACAAGTCATTGAGCAACACAAAAGTTGCTTATTTCTTTTTCCTTTGATACCAAAAAAGCAATGAACATAATAGGTGCTTCAACACAAACATGTCTTGTGCTGTGTAATCACTTCCTTAATAATAATTGTTTTCCTCCAATAAGCTAGTGTAAACGGACATATAGTTACTTCACATCACATACATCACTAAAATTCCAACTCCAGATGGAAATAATGGACAAAGTTCAACCCCATGAAAGCAAACTTCTTCCACTTATTTAGACATCACAAGCAACACACAAAACATTGCATCATTCCATATCTCCTCAACTCTTGGGAAAGAACCATAAAGCATTCTCCTTTCTTTCAAAACCACTCAACCCCCTACCCCCAACAACCCATAAAAGAGGAAAACCATATTCAAATACTCTCTCCATTTCCGTTGTTTGTCTTACTGGCAACTCTTTAATTCAAACTTTTCACATAGCATATTTAAGACCAGATTAAAGGGCATTTTGATACATTCCACATATTCAGAAGTCTTCTTTACTTTCTTAAACTACGTATCAATTAATATTTCTTCATGACCATAATAAATGAGCAATCTCAAAGCTAATAGTATATCTTCTCTTAGTTCCTTCCACATTTGAATTAATTATCACTAAATACATAAACGAAAGCAAATGTACCAGGATCAAAAGTGCAACGCATAGCATCAAAAACGGAAATTGCCAAGTCAGCATTACTCCGATCAAGTGCGGCAGAGATAATCAAACAACAATCAGAACAACTAACAACTCCACCACTTCTCCCAGTCCTTTGAGCTATCACATCCAATACCTCACTCGCATCTTTCGCAACCGAAACCAAACAAATCAATCCATCATCTAACAACTCCGACACCTTCTTCTCACCTTCTGCTTCACTCAACGAAGCTTTCACCTTGAATATATTACAGGTTTTTGAGGAAGAATAGTAAGAAAAAGTGAGGTTTTTGGAGAAATAGTAATTTTCAGGGAAGCGATAAAAAGGGAAAGAAAAAGGGGGAAAGGAAGGAGAAAACAAGGAGAGAGTCATGTGTTTGGAGTTGCGAGGAGGAGGAATAGTGACGATTGTTTCGCTATATATTTGATGAAGATAAGGAATAAGAGGATAGGAAAAAAGCGAGGAAAAATGGAGGTGCGGGGAATCGAACCCCGTGCCTCTCGCATGCGAAGCGAGCGCTCTACCATATGAGCTACACCCCCGACACGTACTTATTATGATTATCATTATTATTATCATTACTTTAGTTTGATCTGCTAATTTTTTTTTTTGGAAGGATCGTTTGGTTTGTAGGATAAGGAATAATGATTTCGAGATAAAATAATTTTGAATTTGGTTAAACTTTTGATTGTTGGGGGTAAGATTGCGTACACATTGTGCTTTTCATACTTTATTTGTGGATTATATTGGGTATCTTATTATTGTAATTGTGTTACTATTTTTATAACATATTTAAAGTTTTTTTTTTGAATTTTTGTTTCGTTAATAAGTTGTGTAGTATTTTCCCCAAAATTTTGTTGTAGTGTTCAGAGATTGGAGTTACGTTTTTTGGAGGTATATGTTCTTTATGCTTTTTAGAGAAAAATTGGTAAGCTAATGTGGGATGATAGAGTATGTGTGACTCTGTGAGTTAGTTTTTTTTGGGAATACATTATGCGCCTCCCAAGATACGACATAACTCGTGAGATATTGTGATACAAAAACATAAACTTATGTCCATACGACATAACTTGTGGGATGCCAAAAAATTGTTTGTTATTTCAATGTCAAGGCATAATTTATCGGATATTATGATACAAAAATATAAATTTATTCCCTACGGAAAAAGTTGTTTTTCATTTCGGCTTTAGGGATGTTTCCGTCCATTTAAGTGTTGAAAGGCAAAACTTAAAAGAACATCATATTTGAGGTCAAAAATTTAAAACTACCCCAAAATAAGGGCATTTGTGTGAATGACCCATTTTAGATAGCACTGAATGAGTCTTATAACCTTTCAATAACAACATCAACCAATTTGCATATCAACATGCATCTTATAAGCCTCCTATTTCTGATCAAATAGCATCTCAAAAGAATGAAAAAATCAAGAAATTGTCATAAAAAGGTTACCTCATTCACAACATTATTTGCATTGGAACATGTTTCTTTCATTCATTTCTCTCCACAGTTTAACAAGAGTACTAAACTCATATGCTTTGAGAATGCTTTGCCACATAGAGCCAGCAAGCTTTCCTTCATTATGTAGATATCAAGCTTAAAGTTGCACATGACAAGATCGGCACAATCTTTAGCATCTGCTGAATCTAATTTATCGAATGTTAACTTCAACACTGTACAATGGCTGTATTCTAGACTGTACAAAATGCACTGGCTAAACACGAAAATGTTGCAGTCGAAGTTTTGGAAAAGTGATATATATGTTTCTGCTTCCAAATCTGGCTTATTTAGTGACGTTGTTGCTGATAATAGCAGATCATATCAATTCCTAGTCAACTCATTGATAGTTGTTCAGTCAGATCGCAGCTTGCAATCACTCTGTAATGCTTCCAACCATGAATCAACCTGGAAAAGAAAGGATAGAAACACATACAGCATGGAAATAGAAGATGAAAAGGAATTGGCTATGTTTGTATATATACTTCAGATAATAGTTTTCCATGTTATTTGAGATGGGAACAAACGAAGGATACCATTGAGATATTTTTACAAATTTATGCTAATATGTAGCTATTCTGACGCTAGAGAACCCTAAAATGCTTTTAATCTAATATGTAAAGTTTGCATAACCACCTATGAGTTCAACAGATTACAAGTGAATGTTTATCAAACATACTGATCCTGTCATATGTTACACAATTGTCCAGTCCAGTTGTTTAGAAATGACTTTGACTCGCAAAAATCTAATCACTATAGGAAAATAATTCTAAAATATGTGATATGTAATAGTTTCAGTACTACCCGAAAGGCACTAGGTGTGTTGAAACAAAGCTAACATCCAAAGAGAGGTGTATATAAAGCATATGAACAAGCAAGGTCCATTCAGAAATGCTCAACTTCCAAACTTGACCTATTCGGGAACTTAAACTTACTCATCAAGCCCAACAAATTCAAGACAGAGATCAGAATAGTTACTTGCAATAAAGGATCCAGGAAAAAAGCCATTACCTTTATCTTAGAAATACTAGAGCATTCATATTTCAGTCCATAATGTGTTGAGATATAAAAGCAATATCGTTTGTCCTCATTTTCTCGTATCAGGCAAGGTAAGGTTCCAACTTCAACTACGTCAGATAGAAGGGTTGAATCTTGGGGGCTTAGATCTGCAACATGTAATTCAAACTTGTTCAAGAAATAGCATATTTGTTGCATCAGGAAACAACGGAATATACAAATTTATCAAAATAGAATAGGACAGAATCAGAAATAATTTAGAAAGAAAAACCAAAAGGATATATAATACAGACTGCAGCTATTACAAATAGGTAAGGTAATTGCTACCCATACCACAGCTGTTTTCCCCTTCTCTATCTGCAGTAGCAGCGGTAAAGGCCGGGGAAAGGAAATGTAGGCCATGCTTGGCCTCAAAAGTTTTTAAAGAACCCTTTAGCTTTAGAAAACAAAGTTCTTTTTTGGTGAAACCACATTTGTTCTTCGTGAAATAGAAGGAAACACTTCTAGAAAACAAAATTACTTACTTTTGGTTTGAATCAAACTATACTAACACAACAACATACAAACTTTTAGTATATGATTACTTTGATCCCCTTAATGGTGTAATTTCATATTATTTCACCTGTATTTTCTTCCCTATTTTTAGGCTATATTCTTTTTACCATTAAATAAAGGAATTTTATTAATGACATATTGCAGTAAGTCGGTGCTGTGATATGTAGATCTAAAAAGCCTAAGTATATTCCCTTCTAATTGTATATGGAATCTAATAATCCACCAAGGTTTCAACATCAAGTAGATATACACCAAAACAAAAATCAAAACTATGCAATTCAACTTAATTTTCAAGATGGAGTTTGTTTCCCTTGAAGCATCTCAGATTCCTTTTTCTCGAAAATATCCACCGCATACAAACTGGGATTTTGTTTTGTTAGAATATCCCATATTGGTTGAAGGAATATGTTGTTGTATCCTTATATCCTCATCTCACAAGTTTATACATCTCATTTAGAGGACATATGGACATCTCGTAATAGAGAAACATATATATCTCGTGTAGAGTAACACTGACATCTCAGACTCTTCTTTGGCCAACAGGTATTGGTCCATATGTCAACACTAGCTTTTACACTAGTGGTGCTTTTCATTGGTAGCTTTTGAGGTTGAATTAGGCCCAATGTCCATTTTCTTAACATGGTATCATAGGCAGACTCATTCCTATTCTTGGTTTACTCAATACTGTCCGTCATGTCATATTGTCCATGCTTCAGCCTTCAAATGTCCAACCGTACGGCGTGTGGGGGAGAGGGGAGGGACGAATGTTGGAATGTCATGCATTGGTTGAAAAAATTAATAGTTGTATCTTTAGATGGTTATGAACAATCTTCAACTCATGATTTAGCTCTTGAAATTGAGTTACACCAACATCCATTTTCTTAACATGTTCCATTGGTATCTTTAAACCGCTCTATTCCAGAATCTTATCTGCCAAGAAGTGTCCCTAGACATTACCCATTTCAGCCCCAAAAAGCTCAATAATAAATGTCCTAGTTGATGCAGCAATATCAGAAAAGATGATTAATGCTTTCAGCTTCATCTCCAAAATAAATGATGTATGTTGCAGAGTTGAATGCCTCTCCGTTGGATATTCTTTTGTGTCAAACATGTAATACATGCCAGCAACCAAAAGAAGAAGGCCATTTTGTAAAATGTTCTAGTTTCCATATTTGTTCTCCTAGAGCATGTATGGATCTAGTTTTCATTTGCTATCAGCAAGTAACTATCCACTTGTCCTGCATTTTTTTCAAATCAAATTGTCTGCTGCACTAGAAAGTTGTTGAAATGCCTCCAAGGTTTGGTGGTTTTCTTTCATCCTCTTCACCTCCCAGTTGTTCTACTTTCTCTTAAACACTATCCTCCAACCATTGTCAATTTTAAATCAGTGATCAAGATCAGATTTTGACTAAATGCGGAGACATCATTTTGTCAGAATATTAGAAATGTCTCAAGTGTTAGAATGAAATTAGCCTCTCGTTGAAAATATAAGATGTGGATATTATATCACACCTAAAAATAGGTGTGTCCAGTATTCCAGGATAACCATATCTTGAATATATCTTCTTCTCTCAATTATATCTTCACATTATATCAGAGTATCTACAATCTAGGTAGAGACTAGAGTAGCTTCCATCAATAAACAGCGGGTCACCTGCTCGACGAATTTCTTCTCCTCTTTTCAGCGAACAGCACTGCTCAACACCAGCGACTGGCGGCCAGTGGTGTCATACCTCTATTCAGTGGCTGCTTTGGTTGCACCACACCTTTTCTGGAAATTGATCTGGCAGTACCACATCTTTTTCTGGCAATCGTTCCGGTGGCATCATGCCTATTTTTTGGTGACTAGATACCAATTATTTTGACAAAACTATGCTTTAGTGCCATAATTCCCCTACAAATTCTTGCCCCATGAGTCCTTGTCACCAACTTTATACACTGTTTTCCTCCTACCATATTTCTCTTTGATTACTTTCCTAGATAATGCTTCCTCTTTGGAGTTAAAACTTTCATAACTATTTCTACAAGCAAGGTCTTATTCAGCAATCTCACAGTTCTAAATACCATTCATTCCCTTCACTTGGTGGTTCTAACAGTGCTCCATCTTACCAAGTGATAAGCTTTCATTTCCTTGCTGTCCTACCATAGAAAATCTCTCTCAAGTTTATCCAACTTTCTCTCCTCTTTAACAGACGGGAAATAGTGATACCAAATCTGTTGGTAGTGAGTCTAGAACTTTTATAACTTATAAGCACTAGCCATTTGAATGGACCCCTCAAGGAATAATGAGCAAGCTTGATATAGAAAAGGCATATGATCATGTCAATTGGGAGTTTCTACTTAATATTTTGAAGCAGATGGGGTTTGGAGACAAATGGCTTAAATGGATTGGTTTTTGCATCAAAACTGTCAGGTTATCCATACTTGTTAATGGAGAACCTGCTGGTTTTTTTCCTTCAGAGAGGGGACTACGACAGGACTACAACAGGGAGATCCTCTCTCTCCTTGCCTATTTATTTTAGCTATGGAGGGTCTTAACAGTATGATTAGAGTGGCCAATCAGAATAACTGGATAAAGGGTTTCAATATTGGTAACCAGTTAGGGGTTGATTTGCAAATATGTCACCTTTTATATGCAGATGACACAGTAATATTTTGCGATGCAAAGGCAGAACAAATTAGTTACATTAGAGCTGTTTTGGTGATTTTTGAGGCTATTTCTGGGCTGGCGGTGAACTGGAGGAAAAGCAGCATCTTCCGAGTCAAGGAAGTGGCAAATATACATATGTTGGCAAGCATCTTGCAATGCAAGATAGAGCACTTCCCAACTGCTTACCTGGGAACGCCTTTGGGGAATAATCACAAGGAGCTTGAGATTTGGGATGGAATCATTGAGAAGACAGAGAAGAGGTTGGCTAATTGGAAGGCAAATTATCTATCTCTAGGAGGAAGAGTCACTCTGATCAATTCTGTTCTAGATGCGTTGCCTACATATGTTATGTCACTTTTCCCTTTACCAGCAAAGGTAGAAGATAGGTTAGATTAATTGAGACGTGATTTTCTATGGTCGGGGAAAAGAAGGAAAAAGAATACACTTAGTTAAATGGCAGACAGCCTTACTAAGCAAGGAGACAGGAGGTCTTGGTATAAAAAGTCTGAGGGTCCAGAACAAAAGTTTACTTTCTAAATGGCTTTGGAGATTTGTGGTTGAAGATCAGGCATTATGGAGAAGAGTAATTCTCAACAAGTATGGGCAGAACGAGGAGTGGGTGTCTAATGCAGTAGATAGCACGTATGAGGCATCAGTATGGAGATCAATCAGAAATTTATCGCCTAGTCTGAAGGAGAATTTGGTGTTCAAAGTGGGAGAGGGTAACAAAATTTTTTTTTGGAAGGACAAGTGGATTGGACAGGAGTGTTTAAAGTCGGTCTTCCCAAATCTCTTTACATTTTGTACCAATCCAGATGTTCTTTTTGCCATAAGAAGGAGGAAACTAACAGCCACTTATTCCTACACTGTAGGATTACTGTTCAGGTGTGGCACATGGTTCTCAACATTTCTCAAGAGCCCTGGGTGATGCCAGAACATACTGCTGATCTTTTGAGCTGTTGAATGAGGAGGGGGGGAGCAAGACCCAAAAAAGATGGTGGTCTATAGTACCTACTTGTGTCTGGTGGGCTATTTGGAGAGAAAGAAACCTCAGATGTCATGAGAATATTACTAACACTATTCAGAAAGTTAAAGAAAATTGCATTAACATGTTGTATTTTTGGTGTAAACAAGATGGTATAGAAGAAGTAGAACAGTTGGTAGATTTCCTAGGATCTATGTAATTATGGATATAGCTTGTAACTTTTTGGAGGTAGCCAGCATACCCTTAATGCTGAAGAATATAACTTTACCTTTATCAAAAAAAAAAGAAGATAGATTTGTCTAGTCTGCCACTTTTCTTTCATATCTTTTTACCATCCCCAGCCATATACTGTCTTTCTACCATTTTTTATGTTGTTTCTGTTACACTCTCCATTTGGGTCTATTTAGCAAAATGTTTAAATGACCTTGAAACATTGTTGGCATAATAGATGAATATTTCACCACCTGCTAGAAAGGTGTAGGATTTAGTAACGCACTAAAAATCGCGATCTCTAGCTCCTACTTTCTCAAACCAGTAAATCTTGACTCAACAAAAACATCTAGGAGATACTGAATAATTCAAGGTGGTCCGTTTAGGTTGTAGTAAATACCAATAAAATCAGCATAAACTTATAAGATGTCATTTAAGGGCCTTCTGGCTATCTAAATAAATGGCTGAAAAAATCTTCTTATAATGTAATATTCAATGTTGTCTGATAGAGGGGCTCGGCAAAAAAAAATACAGTGTGATAGTGTCCATTTGGGTCTATTTAGCAAAATGTTTAAATGACTTTGAAACATTGTTGGCATAATAGATGAATATTTCACCACCCGCTAGAAAGGTGTAGGATTTAGTAACGCACTAAAAATCGCGATCTCTAGCTCCTACTTTCTCAAACCAGTAAATCTTGACTCAACAAAAACATCTAGGAGATACCAAGTAATTCAAGGTGGTCCATTTAGGTTGTAGTAAATACCAATAAAATCAGCATAAACTTATAAGATATCATTTAAGGGCTTTCTGGCTATCTAAATAAATGGCTGAAAAAATCTTCTTATAATGTAATATTCAAAGTTGTCTGATAGAGGGGCTCGGCAAAAAAAATACAGTGTGATAGTACACCAAAATCTTGGAATAACATATTTATACAGTAGTTGGAGAGTATCCCGAAAGGCATGCTCATACAAACTTTAACTGTTGAAAAAGTTACCTGTGCATGAGGAATACCAGAAGATACATGATCCCTGAAGGACAAAAAATCTAGGAAGCCAATCATCAACATCAGTGTCATCAACTGGAAGAGGTTCTCCGGGTAAAGTTGCCCATCTCTATTGAAAACAAAAAAAAAAGAATAAAATTGTGGAACAAAATATGTAAATTCAGTGAAGTATTGTCTGAAATCCAAGCAATGTTAAGATGACGACAACTGCTGGCGTTTTAATACCATTCTCATGTCCAAATACCCTGAAAGTCGTGCAGCCCGTACGACTTCATCAATGTGTTCTAATCTGTGAAGAGAAAAAAAAATGAAAATCAAAAGACAATACTCTTTTGACAGATCAATTACCTTTTAGGATTGAAAATGTTATTTTCGGAGTAATTGCAAGTATAAGCTAAGAATAGCTAGTAGAATTACTCTTAGTGAAGGCTCTTTTCTTCTTTGTAAAATTTTAGCTGTGATGTTGTGTAGGAATAGTGCATGATCCTTGAACAGTACTTCATATTTGTGAAAGAAGATCTCTCATTTTTCTTCAAATTGGGACTTGGCAACTGTTTATATAACGTTTTGTTCATTATTAGGTGATAATAGCATAACAAAATCAAGAACACGAATATTTACTCAAGATAGTTTTCCAATAAGGGACTTTGGAGACTGTTAGAGAAGGCATTACATAGATAAATCAGGTCTTCTCATTTTTGGGAAAGCCAGTCATACTATATACACTTTTCTACTGGTGAAATTTGATACGGATTTCCCTATGCTTAGAAATGAAATAATTACAGTCATGTTTTCAATTACAATTTGTGTTTTCTTGTTTTAGAATCAGGGAACCATCCCAGTGGGGAGGCCTTTATTCTAAAGTACATTCACATCTCTGGCTCCTATTTCTGTTTTTGATTTATCCATTCAATTGTTCTAGCTAGATCGTTGCACCCAAATTTGATGCAGCACCTACAATTGATTCGTCTTGTCGAAGTGTTTCATAATTGGACATTCTGAATCCATCTAGGATTCGGAGATACATTAAGCAGCTTTGCCAGCAGATACTCATCATTGCTCTACCTTTAACAAATTCTTTGTTTGAAAGGAAAATGGAACTGCAGCAATATTCCATGTTTTTAACCCAATTCAACTGATGAAAATTAAATTAAATTAAATTAAAAATGGTGCAACTAATTTTGGCCCTATTCTATTTGTATTTTTCGGGTTGAGAAAGTATGATAATTTAGGCCCTATTCTATTGTTTTAAATAAGAGAAAGTGTGATAATGTAGGCCCTATTCTATTGTTTTAAATAACCAAGAAATCTGGTGCTTCTAGCTTCGAAACTCAGTGGATAATGGGGTCTTCCCTCTAGCCTTCTCAACTTAAATACCAAACTTGGTTCAGCAGCAGAATTCACTCATGACCTGAACCTACCGCACATCCCATGTCGTACTACCTTTGCCGTTGAACCAAAACCCGCTTTGGCCTCAAATAAAGTTGAAAAGATATAAATCTGTGAACATGTTCATATTACACTGATGATACACTTAAAACAGAGATGAGTATTTATGCTTTTTAATTCTCAAAATGATATTCTCAGTGATCGCACATGATGAGTACCAATGAGGAGCCTCACAAGCATTAGGGATTGAACATAGTGATGATAAACTAATTTCTAATGTAACCATATGAACTAGAAATAACTATAACCAAACCAACCTGCTAAATGCCAGGGAGATCCTACTCAGTCTCACAATAAGAAATTAAAAGCGCAATACGATCAAAGGGGAAGCAACCTTATACACGGTTATATATAAGGAAAAACAGAATAGGTAGCGAGCCCACAATGGGGGTATCATATCTTACTGAGCTTTGCAATGAGATTCTCTTTCTTCCAAAGCACCGAGTTCTGATCGAAGAGATTCTACTTCTGCAGCAGTTAACACTACCTGCAAGATGTGATAATATCTGTAATCTCTCCCTTCCCCAACCCAAAGACAATGATGACCTTCAGAACAATTAAGTAGGAAATAGCAACCTAAACAGTTAGCGGACAACTGTAAATAACATGTACCTTTTCTTGACCATCTGTGCCAGACATCCAAGGTAGCTTATTGAGGCTAAACATATTCAACATTGAAGTAGCCCCTTTCAATTTTCTTCTAGTCCACGATCTACTAATGGATCTATTCTAATACGGGAGAAGCCAAATAAAACAAATTAAAAAGTGAATTCCTTAAAAAATGTGCAACTCCTCTTCACCTCAAATGTCCTTTAGAAGATATACCTTAAAGAATCATTACTTCCGATATATTTAGATAAAGCTGGGCTCTGCAAGGAGTCTTCACCAGATGTTGAAGCTTGAAAATGATCTTCAAACACCTCTATTCCTCGAGGACCATCACCCATGATGTTTGTGTTTGCCAGCAACTCTAAAACTGGAAGTGAAACCAGAATTACAAAGTATAATCATCATTCCCAACTTTACAGATTCCAACCTCATAGTTGGAAAAAAAAAAACTTTCTATGATTATTGCTAATTATCTTTAAAGATTCAGAAGAATGACAGTTGTTATATCACAATGAAATCCCTTTTTATGGATCAAATATTAAATGTGCGACTCCTAAAGTACCTTAACCAATAATTTAGAAGGCATAGGAGGCATAAGCTTACTGTTCCTGATAGGATAACTTATTCTGAGCTTTCAACATCTAAGGAAAAATGAGTTTTTGCAAGTATGAACACCCTTCCGTAGTCGAATTCCATAGCAGCCTTTTTTGATTCCCTTCTAAAACAATTCAGAACAATCTACAACAATCTCACCCAAAAGATTTTTTTCAATTACTTTCTGCTTGCCATTCCTTAATTTCACTTACTTTTTTTCTCTTCCCTAGATGAGGATTCATTAGCAACTACATGTGCATAAAGGAGTGAAGCATTTCATGTCCATGACATTGATCAGCAAGAGTGGATCAGCTATTAATGAAGAAATAGTCAAACAATGATTTCCAACCTCAGCAAAGGAAAATTCTGGAAAGAATGGAAGGTTTATTAAAATTTTAAAGATGAATTCAGAAAATGGCTATCAACTTAATCAAAACCAGACCAGAGATGATAATGATAAAGTTTAAAAGTCGTACTCATGGCTAGTCATGCCATTTGGTCTCAATATTGCCCTCAAGCATTTTTGTGCACTTCATGAGTTAGGTACTTCTACTTTTTACTAAGCCTGCATCTTCACACTATATGATGAGTTTTAAATACCTTGAGCACAAAGGAGGCAGAAGCACACATCTCATCTGCAAAATTTATGGTTCAAAGATGACATGTCATAGGCAGTGTATTGAGATTTATGGCTCAAATCACAGCAGGGTTTGCCTTATATTTTTCTATGTTGCCTCTTTCTTCCCTTTTGCAAACCCTTTCCCATATGGTTTCAAGTTTATTATGTGTTACCATAGCTTCCTATATATTCAATCCCTCCCACCAGGCTACCACGACGAGATGTGTGCAACATCAAGATTTTCAATGCCATTTCAAAGAAATTATGTATGACAACCTATTTTGACATCACATTCCGCATTAAATAAGATTGATATCCAGCTAGGAAATAGGTGTTTGATCATCTTGAAAACACTTGAACTAAGATAACTTATTTTCCTTTGTAGATAGAGCCACTTCTAGGATGGAATACATTAATGGACCACAACCTCTTTATTCAAAATCAAAACTCCAAGAGTACAAGGAGTGGCACCTAAAATCCTCCTATTAAAGTAACCAAAAGCAGCCTGAATCAATGACTAGTATCCCCTATGAATACAGAATGTCAGTATGTAAGCCCGATAATAAGTTTCCTTAGATGGAGTAGCGGGGGATTTTTCCCCACTTTATAATTATAAGATTTCCATCATTTTAAGTCCACGGAGAAGGAGAAAGGGACAGAGGTACCCAACACGTTTATCCTCAACCTCCATCTGTCATTAGTAATTTCAATTCGATTGTTCTATCCACTAGCACACCGCACCAATATAACAAGCAACCCTTACTAGTAAAAAGGGTAAAACCCCATTCAGAATCCTAAACAACATAAACCCAATGGTATGTCCTAGCAATGGCGGATCCAGAATTTTCAGTCAAGGATTTCGAAAAATAAAATATAGTTCATGGAATTTGAACTTAAAACCTGAAGGTGAATTCTGAACCCCCTAAACCACTGAGTCAACCTTTAGTCTCATGTTCAGGCAAGTGAACATCCTCCCGACCCCCTAAATCCGACCCCATAGACCTACTGATCAATAAAATGGGTTGAGAATCATAAAGTCTCAGGTTCAAATTACAACAAAAGCAATAACACTAGGCAATTTCTTCTCTTCTATCCCAGCTTTAATGGACAGAGTTACCAAGTACTTACGCGGATGGAAGCTAGCAGATACCCATAAATTATAAAGAAAAATCCAAAAAATACACATCCCATGATCCCAATAAATTCATGGCAGATTTTACCAGAAAAGGGGAAAAGAATCTTATTTCGAATGTAAATAAAAAGGCACAAACTTGAAGTGACCATACAGAAGAAACACAAGCTCTAACATAAAGCACTGCAAACTTCCACTAAAGCTAAAAAGGTCAAGACTTTACCTACATATTGTTAATTATGTGTACAAAAATGAAAGCCCAAAAGAGGTTCAAAACTCAAAATTTTGATCTTGTTTTTTATCACTACAACAAGAAAACACACAAATTCACTTCAAGAAAACAATATATATTCTGTAAAGACTGAAAAGAAGAGAAAATACCTGAACTTGTTGGGTATTAATATTTGATCAGACTAAGTTATTTTGCAGGTAAAAGAGGAGGAGAAAAGTGGTCTGACATAATGGAAAACCATATAGATGAAGGCATATAATATGATTGGACAACTACTTGTTGAGTATATTATGTTTTGGTCCCACAATGAAAAGTTATTTCCTCTGTTCATTATTTTACGTGACATTATTTGACTTGCTACGATATTTAAGAAAAGAAATTTAAATTTATGATGTAAAATAATAATTAGATATTTGTGTTATGTTAAATTATTTCATTAACAATGAATATGAAATTTTAAAATTTAATTATAATAAAATGACATTCAGATTAAAAAATAAAGATATCATAAATGGGGAGGAAGAGTAGTAAATTATACTTCGTTTGGTTAGGAACAACTTATTCTGGGATTAATTATTCTGAGATAAGTTATTCAATCATGTATATGAGATAACTTATCTCATTACTATGGTAAAAATGGTGGATAAATAATCTAAGGACTACCTCATACCTCTAACCAAACGTAGGATAAAATGTATATCCCAAAATTATTATACATTAAATCTCACACCAAATGACTCCTTAGCATTAAAGGGAATGTTAATGTAATTTGTATATAATAGCTTGCCAAGTGGTTCATTAAATCACCAACATGTTATGGTGAGATGATTGTGAATTCCTCTATTTTTAATTACTTGGACTTAAACTCTGGGTATTGAAAAAAAAATATTAAGATTGTCGCTTTAGAAATAGATCTCTAATGCATGAATCTAAATTAATCGAGATCCAACACACACATCGAACACGGAGTAAAAAAATTCCTTAAATCAACCTTTATTTTTATGAGAAATTGACAAAAATAGTATTTCATTAAAATAATAGCTAACAAATATATATTTTATATATTAATGTAGGATATACATTAAAAAAATTATTTTTTTGATGTACAATAATATATATTTGGTTAATAAATATAATTATTTTTAACCGAATATATAATTTGTCCTTATGTTATCCCGAACAATGTTTTCAATTCGGGTTGGGTATATAGGACCGAATGTTGCTGTACTGCTTTTGTTTTTTCTTTAATCAAAATATTCTCATAAGTAGACGTTTAATCATGAAAATTAAATATTATTTATTTTATTAAATTTTTAAAGTTAAGTTATGTTTGATTATATATTTTACAAAGAATATTTAGAATTTAAATATATTTATTTTAAATATGATTCTCAATTTCAAAATATTAGTAAAAGCACTCAACTTTATTAATATATATCTGAAATATGTCATCAAATTTACTTTATAAGAGGATATCTCAATAAAAATAATTATATAATTCCATACATTAGATTTCATATATAAATTATTATATACTAACTTCAAATTATATTTGAATTTTTCATGTTCAAATGTTGATTTTCAAATAAAATAAAAAGAAACATCGGGAAAAAAAGTGAATAATTCACACATCCAAACAGGTGAATGCCAGTTAATACATTTTAACATCTGATTTTCGAGCTAATTTACTAGCACTCCGATTAATTTCACAGAATATCTTTCACCGGTAATAGTTATCAAATAATTCTATTCATTAAAGTTATAACTTTATGAAATAATAACTATTCGTTAAGTGACTATCTTTCGAAATTATCTCGTACATCTAGACACAATGTTTTTTGTCAAAATCTTTATCAGTCAAAAAACCAGATATCAACCTTGTTAGTCTTTCAGCACCTGGTCCAGGCCACAATAAAGTTATATTTGTTACATTATTATCCCCAAACCAACTACCATGAACGAAACCATCAGGTTTACGTCCCAAGAGCTCGGAATCAATTTTATCAAGCACCATTTCGTTCTTCTCGAATTTTCTAGCAAATGGTGCGTTACTATCGACCATTTCGCGATAATCATCCATCGTGAGATAATGTGGATGTTGCTTCGGAGGATTATCCCAGGCTATATAATGAAGATCGTGGTTTATCGTAGTATTTATAAATTCTTCGACATTGCATATGACTGTATGAAAGTATCCTTCGGGTGAAGAGAGAAAATTAGTATAGTACATTAAGACTGCCCTCGGTAGGCTGTCCCATCCCGACAATAAGTACTCCACAAAGGGGCGTGAGAGCATCATCCACGCGGATCCTGTACATATGAAGTTAAGATTTTGAGTTTATAAGTTCTAAATTTTAAATTATTCTTTTACATATTAATCAAATGCTAGAATTATAAATTGTTACCTGTGAATAATTTAAATGATGTTGGTACACTCCTTTGTGATTCAACAAAGAAGACATCTGATTTGTTCAAACTGTATAACCCTGGATCAATTATTATAGGCTTGGCTCTATATTCCCTACATTAACAAATAGACATTTGATTGAATCCAATAATTAGTACTTATTATTTAATTAAGAGAGAAGTATTGAAAACACTCTTGAACTTGGCGCAAATTATTAGTTTTGTTCGCGAATTATTGACAGCATTAAAAACACTATCTACTTGACTAACTAAACTAGATACACCCCTTATCTACCACATGACATAGCAAGTGGTTTCAAACTCTTGTAGGAGCATGAGGCTTTTAGTAAAAAACTGAGAAAAGTGTTGAAAACACCCGTAAACTTGGTAAGAATTTAGTGGTGTATTTCACTCATGTTGTAAGGTCGGAAGTTATTTACGTTCAGTTAGTCAAGTAGATAAGTGTTTTTAAGGCTGTCAATAGTTCGGAGAAGAAATTAATAATTCGTGTTGAGTTTGGAGTGTTTTCAATAATTTTCTCTTTAATTAACAGTATGTTTATTAAATGGCAAGTTAATTATTCACATACTCTTTCCAATCGAGATCACTTGTATGCTCAATAAAGTTAAGATATCTTGGAATATTCCTTAAACTGTGAAGCAAATCTGTCAATAAAAAATCAAACTAATTAGCAAAAAGTTCTCAGTGAATAAAGCAAAGGCAAATCTATTTTCCATTTTTTTCTATGGAAGCACCAATTTAAGAAAATTTCATTGAACATATTATTAAAAAAAAATCAATTGCCTACAATATTGTTTCGAACAAAATATGTCAAAATAATTGGCCGGAACTTATTATTTTCGCCAATAAATTTATTTTAGAGAAAATTACAGTTCAATGTCTTTGGGCTATCTAATTTACAAAATATGTATATAATGTCCAGGTAGTATAGAACTTTATATTAATATACATACACATACATGTAATATATATGTATCTATACATACATATACACAACATATACAACCGATTGTATAAATGTAGTGTATACTTCGGCCATATTTAGTAAATTAGATAGCCGAGTGATATATATTGATAACTATCCAAGGAGTTACAATTGCGTTAATTTTTTTTTGATTTCTTCTTTAGTAATTATTTATTTCAATTATAGTCGGATACTCAGATCTCTTCATAACAATCATCTTTTGTAACAATATTTCACTATAACAGCCAAGTCTTCTTTTTTAAATGACTTTTTCAAGTTAATAACAACATTTCACGAGATAATCAACAAACAACGTGAAGTTTGAATCAGGGACTTACCATCTTGTGTTACTAAAGGATAATCAGAAGCACTCAAATTGATAAACCAATCCCATTCACCACCTTCCTTCACCAAAATTGCAGCAGCATGAAGTGTATTGCTCACCATTGTTGGACCTCTATAAGTAACCAAATTAGATTTCTCAATTACCTTCACATTCACAAACAGAGCCTCTCTCTTCACAAATTTCACAAGTTCATTTCTCTCCTCATCAGAAGTCTCGAGATCCAAATGCAACACGTACTGATTTAATGGATGATACAACGCCTTCATCGTCCTCTTTATCCGTTCCCCATCACCAATTGAACCAGATATCAGATACGCCAATCGAGGTATTGTTGAATTGGATCGAAGTGGAGATGTATGTAGTTTTGATTCGACGAATATTACTGATGAGGAAGTAAACGGGTACTTATGGGAAATTATGAAGAAAGAGGAGATTAACAGAGCAAAAATGAACAATTTGTTGTTAACTGATTCCATTTTTGCTCTGTTATTCCAAATATAGTTTGTTTATATAAATTGATGCGTAATATTAATTAATTGAGAATTATTACTAAAATATCTTTAACGTAGATATGGAAAAAAGTATGTTTGAGTGGTACTAATGCATTGAAGGTCAATGAAGATTAATGCAAAGTATAATCTTGCTTATGTTAAAGCTAGGGGAATGATAAGTAGACTTTTCTTTTTGGAAATTGATAAAAATATATAAAAAAATTATCACTAAAGTAAGGTGAAATTGTAAAATCTATATGGTTGAGTGCTGATAAGTGGACCTTGTAGGACGGTTAGTATTCAATGCGCCTAACTAGTTTCTGGACACGTGTATACCCCCGATTAATATGGCTGTGTAGTACCAAAATTGAGTCGTAGAATTAATTAGTTTGCCTATGCGGATGATACTATGATCTTTTGCAAAATGCCAATGCAAGTAATTGACAAACTGCAGCTGATAACTGGTTTTCAAAGAAATAATTTCCCTTTTACTTATTTGGGCTGTCTAATTTATTGGCTGGTTTTCAAAGAAATGTTGATTTTCTTGGAATAGATGTTGTAGGCATGGTCATCCTGTTATGATTTGGAAAGCCTAAGCCATCCGAGAGGCGGATCCAGGATTTTAATTTGATGAGTTCAAATTTTAGGTTCTTACAACTAATCTTGTTACTTCTTTAAAAAAATGATGTGATTTTTATATACGTATATATGTACTCCGTGTTGAAAACAGGTGGACAATGGGGTAACAATTTGATTAAGTATATGCTACCAGACAGCATCCTCAGGTAAGTTTTCAGCATCTTCAGCTTTGAAGAGTAAATAAAAGTGTATCTTCTCTAACAATTTAAGTTTCTAGATGAGATGATCACAATTATCAATACAGAGGGTCGGGTTTTTTGGTCTCTCGATAATAATTCCACCACGGACAAGACTAGAAAATCTAAGTTAAGAGAGGTAATCCTCCGAAATTGTGTACTCTTACCTAAAATATGGTAGGAGTCCACCAGTGCTACTTTATTGCAAGCTGTTAAGAACACAACAATGCTAATGCAACTATTCATTGAATGGATTAATACAACAACAACAACATATCCAGTGTAATCCACAAGTAGGATTTGGAGAGGGTAGAGCGTACGGAGACCTTACCCTACCTTGGGAGGTAGAGAGGTTATTTCTGATAGACTCTCGGCTCAAAGGAATAACATATCAAAGCAGATCCTGTATTTGAACAATGTATGTGCAAAGTAAGTAATATTGTAGTAAAGCTTACACCATTGGAACATTTTGCAAGGCATGAATCAGAGGACAAAATATTATAGACATGAAAACCTTGAAGTTGCGTAAATTACAAAGGAAATGAAGACTTTCATATATGAACTCTCTGTGTAGAAGCAACTTTCTTTCAAATACATGACAATGCATCTTGTGACAATGAAGTGGAGAAGAAAGAGGATGAGCACTTGTTTTAATTTGTCTCTTCACTCCTTTCTTCGTCCAGATATCCGCCTTACTTCATCAGCTAAAGCACTAATAACACAAACTATAAAGCAACCAGAAGTTGAAAACTTACAAACAAGCTGCACAAATCTTACATTTCAACCCTCCAAAAGTGAAAATTCTCGCGTTTTAGACAAGGGTGTAGCTTGATACAGAGACCGCTGCAGGAGAATTAACAGTGTGAATGTACACAAACTCGAGGCTTTTTCCAGCTGGTAACGAGTTGATCCAGGCTGGAAACACGTAGGAGTCACCATACTTTGAAAGACCCCAGAGAGAACCATAGAGCTGGGATACTGAAAGCTTCAAGTTCTTCAATGTCTTAGAAGACTTGTTAGTTACTGTTGCTGAGTATCTGTAGTAAGTTTTCCCCTCGCGAACCCATGAAGTTGTTTCCTTTTGCTCAATAGCAATGTCAGAAGCTGCAGATGTTACGTTATTCCAATTTAGATTTCTCTCTAAAAAAAATTATAGCTACAATTTATTTGTGCAACAGACACTCAAACTTGACCTCTGCTGGCAAGTAAGCACTCTAACTTTGTGAGTGCATAGACACCTCAAATTGATCTCAACTGGCAACTAAGCATTCTAACTTGTTCCCACTGTGTCTCGCGGACACCCAATGCTGACGTGACACATAAATTTTAAGGTGTATAGATGATCATTTTGTAAGTTGGAGGTTTTTTCAACTGACAGAGTTGAAGTGTCTAGATATGCATACTCAAAGTTGGAGTGCTTACTTGTCGGTTGAGGCCAAGTTTGAGTGTTTGTTTATGTATTATGTCATTTATTTACACAAGTAATTCTAAGTGCCTCAAGAAGAGATAGTTTAAGTACCTGATGCTGGAGTTACTTTTTGCTCTGGATCTGGTTTTGGCTGAGGAATAGCAACTGTAAGAAGCAAAGGAAAACTCTTTGTTAGCAACAGCATCAGAGGTAGCAAATGGGAGGGTCGAATCAAATTTGAGCAAGTTAATTAAAATAGGTCAAATGATAAACATGTCACAACTCGCCCAAAGTTTGCTTGGGCTAGAATACCTGGAAGGAGCTGACTATATTCGCTTTGACCACCATGAAGTCTAGCTAACACACCAATCAAGGGAGCATTGTTATAAGTAGCTGGTTCAGTTTGCTCATAGTTGTCTCTTTGATCAGCAAAGTTGTCATAGGCATCAGGTCCCCCAACAATGGCTCCGGTTAGAAGATTGGGATCATTCGCCTTTCTTTTAAACCAGGTAGCATAACCTCCACGGCAGCTAACAAAAGTAGGATCAACCTTAACAGAGACAATGGAGGAACCTCTGTGGTGAACTTGTCTCGGGTAATTGTTTCCATATCCCACCATGTAACTTGTGGCTCTTGGATTATCTCCAAGAAGGTAGTCAACCTAAAACGATAAACATGCTTGAGAATTTAACCAATGCATGTATGTATGGTTGTGTTTGGACATGAATTTTACTTGATAAAGTTATAAATTCAGCGAGTGAAAAACAGTCATTTCACTTGAAATACTCCTCGAACAAGTTTTTCAATATTCACTGGTATATGCTAATTAGAAATATTTTACTTATGGTCAAATAGTCTGGTCCTACTAGTGATCCTCTTTTTTATATTAGTTATGTATCTTCCTTTCCTTTTTGTTTGTTTAAAAAAGAATGTCACTTTCTATTTTTAGTAACTCTTCAACTCCAACATCCTACCTGACATATTTAACACTACAAGATCCAAAAGTATTCCTTACTTTTCCTAAATTTCGTGTCAAGCCAAACTAAGACACATAAAAATGAAATGGAGGGAGTATATATTTACCTGTGACTTGGCAAAGTCGAGGAGCTCGGGTGAAGATACAGGACCGGATGCACACTTGAGGGGTTTTCCAGCAGATGCCAAATAGTCAGAGTAAACAGTTGCAAGGAATGAAGCACTTGTGACAAATTGCATGTTGTTCCATCTCTGTCTGAAAATGAGACCTCCTGGACTCTTATGGATGTTTTGGTTACCTTTTCCAAGACATGCACACATAAAGTTCTCAGCCTTTTCTTGGTACTTCTCAAAGACTGCTGCATGGTTACCAGCATTTCCTTGCATTAGGAACTGCAATTATATACACAAATAGGTTAATGATTTGCATAGTAAAAGAATATTCTGTCATCTGAAAAAACTTAGGTAGCAAATAGGGGCGGAGCTAGAGTGTACGTTAAGGTTCGGACCAAAATACTCTATAAAGACTATTGGTTAGGCAGGTACTATATGTTCATTTTGGTATTATCATAGTACCTACAGAGTATTACTCAAGAATATTACGAAATAAAATGTAGGATTTTCGGTGATTGACCTTAGCAGCAAGAGTCTGGACACCAGCATACTTGACGTCCCAGCCAAATTCAGTCATGGACCAACCGGTTCCACCAAGTGCATCGCCATTCTCCCCTAGGTAGTTCAAGTAATATTGTTTGTTAGATGCCTTGTACAGCCAGGCAGACGCCCACAGTAATTCGTCCTGTAAAAATCAAAATACTCTTGATTAAATGCTGTGAAAATGACAATATGTATACGATTTAACAAAGAGATTGAGTTGTATTTCTTCATGAAATAATCACACATACCGCGTATCCACTGACAGATCGATAGTACTTCTGGGCCACAGTAATACTGCTATCATATTTGCCTCTGTATTTGTCCGCAAACTCGAATAACTGAAAACAACAGCAAACCCCTAGTTATGGAAATGCAGAGACAAATAATGTAATGTACCACCAGAATAAGAAGGGGGAGGTGAAATAATAGTTGTGAGGATTTTATATTACATGTTTTAACATGTTACTCCTATATGTCTTACTTTCAAGTTACTTATTTCACTGGACAGTTATCTTTTAAGTGATCTGATAGTATGTTGCGTTCTAACTTTATGCTACTCTTATAGTTAAATTACTTAGTTCATGTAAAAATCGCGCTGACCTGATAGGCATGAGTTAGAAGCTTCCTCGGCATAGGCAGGGTTGGTGTTCCGAAAGACTATGGAGGCAGCAGCCATCGCGGCTGCTGTCTCCCCCGCGAGATCAGATCCAGGGCGACTTGGATCGATCCTGTAAGCAGCTCTTGAAGTGGTCATGTCCTCTGGTCTTTGCCAACAGTAATGGTCTGTGTTACCATCTCCAACCTATACATTATTTAACATATTCCATTGAAAATGACATTTAGTATACATACCAAACTTGATAATTTATTACACTATCATATCATCTTAACGATATACAATGATAAGCATTAAGTGAGAATTGAAAATAAGATATGATCCATATTATATAAAATAAAGATAACTTTGATGGTGTGAAAATTATTTATACTGACGATATATATTTGAATAAATTACCTCTCCATATAGGACATGTGGTTCAGGGTGAGCTTTAAGGAGATAATCAGTACCCCACTTAACAGCATCTATAGCATTACTAAGCTCTCCACTTTCACTCATTTGCTTCCCATACTCAATTATGCTCCATGACATCATAGTAACAGTGAATGCCATTGGTAGCCCAAATTTCACATTATCCCCTGCATCATAGTACCCTCCAACCATATCCACCTGCAACAAATCAGAGACGGATCTAGAATTTTTAATAACACGAGCACATCACTAAAAAAAATAAAAAGAAGTATCAAGTTAAAACTGATCACTAATCCTTTGGTAAATAAATTAACATTCAACCAAGTATATTATTTAGCTTTTTGCAAAATAAGTATCAATAGATAACTAGTGGTAAGATTTGTATACACTCTACCCTTCTCAAACTCAATTTCACTGGGTACATTATTGTTATCTCAATAAATATGATTTTCTTTCATTTTTAATTAGTCCCAATAAGAATCATACATTTTTATATCTAGTATTCCCTCTGTCCCATTTTATGTGACACTCTTTCCTTTTTAGTCTGTCCCAAAAATAATGTCACTTTATTATAATTGAAAACACTTTAACTTTATAATTCTTATTTTATCCTTCATGAAATGATTTATAGACACACAAATATTCAAAGATTGTTTTAGACCACACGTTTTAAAATTCTTTCTTTTTTTCTTAAGCACCCTGCCAAGTCAAACGGTGCCACATAAAATGGAATGGAAGGAGTAATAATTTAACTTTAAAATATTCATTTTACTCTTCATAAAATGATTTATAAACATACAAATATTTATGACTTATTTTAGATTACAAGTTTCAAAAATATTTCTTTATTTTTTTAAACTTCATATCAAGTCAAACTACACCACATAAATTAGAACGAAGAAAGTATATAGTACATAAAACATAACCTTGAATTCACAAGCACCATAAATCTACTCCTAAGTACAACATTACTATAATACCGAAATGTTGTTATAACGAATGACTGTTACAGAGAGAATGACTTACACCACTAGCCTTTCCATCATGAAGACCTGAATTACCCCTCCATTGAACTCTCTGACCATGAGGAAGATAACCAGATCTCTGAGCCTCATAAAACAAAAAGCTCTTACTTAAAGCTTCACCATAATTATGGCCACCAAATGCCAAATTAGGAAACAACAAAAGCAGAGGACTCATGTAACAAAGCATAAAAAAACCTTTCATCATTGATTTGTAGTAATTGTTTCTATAAATGTTTTATAAAAATGGCCAATGTAGGTAAAATAGAGAAGAAAGAGTGAGGATTGGGGAGAAGGAAGAAAATGAACTTAGTATATATGGTGGAGGGAAGAAGAGAAAGAGCCAAAAAAAAAATTAGAAAATGGACAGTGTGGACAAATAATGCAAATTTGGGTTATTTTTTAAAAAATCAATGAAATTAAACAAAAATAATGTTATTGATACTTGATTTTTTTGGGGGTGAGAGACAGTGGCATGTGCTTTTGTTTGTCGCTTTTGGTGAACAACGTTCGGCGCTGAAATTTTTATTTCCTTACCAAGGGGAGATAATTACTTTACTCCTTCCTTCGTCCATTTTTACTTGTTTATATGCAAAGATGACGTTAAAATTTTAATTTTGTGAATTTTGAATTTTATAATGATAATTTTAAGTGATAATAATTGAGTTTTAAATTTGATATTTATACAGAATTAATGAACTTATTAACACAAAATGTTTGAGCAAAATCTATTGTATTCAATCAACCCACATGTAAGCTAATAGCTTCGTAGTCTGCCCTGATATATATGCGCATTCTTTAAGAAATAGTAAATAAAATGATAATTTTATTATATTATTTGCAATAATTATAAGTCATCTAAATGATGAACAAAAATGAATAGTACTTATTAATAAAGGTACACTAGAAATAAAATGATAAATTATTTCTTGATTTTTAGAATTGGACAAATAAAGTAGATAGTTAATTTTTGTATTGTGAACAAGTAAAAATAAACGGAAACAATACTCCCTTAATCTGCTTTTACTTGTCTACTAAATAAAAAACGTAGAAGCCCATTTTTTAGTGTTTTTTTTTTTCAAAATGAGGGTAGGGGAAAAGGAAATGGAGAAGGAATTACAAGGTGAGGAATCAAACTCTCACCGGCTAGGTGAAAGTTTAGTTAACCAACTGACTGAATTACTAAAATTTTTCAGTCCATTTTAACTTGCTCAGCATAAAAAATTAAAAGTTAATTCATTGATCAATTTCTCATTTATCCTTATTTATTATTATAGTCATTTTATAATACATTTTTTAAAATATTAAATTTATTAATAAAATTATTTTTCTAGTTTTACTTCTTAAAAATATATCAAGTCAATACTGATGATTAGTTAAAGTAATTGATGTATAAAATTATATGCAAATTATTTTAGGTGTAGAGTCTAGACAGACAATGTGTACAAAGTTAAAAGGGAGGAAAAAGAGTTTATTGGATAATGCAGTCAAAAAGAGTTGCAGAAAAGTGTCTGTTGTGTCACTGTTCAATATATTAACATTTTGTCCAACGAGGCCATGTGGCAAAGATGAGGTTAAATTTCTAATACGACCAAAACTTAAAAAGATTAAAGCATCAATGTAATATGTACGTGGACATAATTTAATTGGCTGATTACTTTCTAATAGTAAAATATAGTTATTGTACACTTGTCAATTTGCAGAGATTTTACTGTCGAGTTGATGTTTGGTTATTCAAAATAGTTTATTTTTACTTAAAAATCATTCCTCCTCCATTAAAAATTACGTTATATATATAAGGTAGATTTTCTTGTTAATTTTGAATAATACGTAGCTTAGTGATATATATAGCACCTTCACCTTCCAATTTGTGCACCCATGCGTTTAGGGTTTGAAACTAACCAACTACATTAATGACTTCCTTGGAATTATGTTTTATTGGCTTATTCACTTGTTTATATTTTTATTTTTCGAACCCTTTAACTAAAAAACTTGAATGCGTCTTGAACCTCACCTATTACATTAGGGACTCCTTTTGAAATTGTGTTTTGTTGGCTTATTCACACGTTTATACTTTTATTTTTTGAATTTTTGAAATAAAACTCTGAATCTCCACTGCCCAAAAGACCAAACCCACACACAGATTAATACTCACTACAACAATAATTTTGTAGTGACAATAACTTATACTAATAATTAAGAAGAAAAGGGAAGTAGCATAACATGTGGGCGATTAATAAGAGACAAATAAGCTTAAGCATAATTACAAGATTAATGATTCGGAAAATCAACATCCCGACAAACAACACTTCCCTTCCCCTCCATTTAAGGCTCTCTCAGTCCCTGGCACTGTTATTTGTAAAAATTCAACACCGACAGACCACAAATTAAGGAGTTTTGGATATTAAATCATTCATATTTTCCTCATTTTTATCCGATGTCTGAAATTTCACGAAAGGTGTCCAGGACGGTGCTAAAGTGAGCCTGCACTGCTACTAGTGAGATTTGAACACACAAACTTTGCTCTTTCAAGGTACCTGAAATCACAAGGCTACATCATATTGTTGTGTCAAGGGTGTCCAAAATATATTATTTAACCACTTTATTTATCATTTTATTTGTATATACAATATAATTTTCCGACGCTTACATAAGTGTAACTACACCATTGGTCTGATATCTATATTAAAATTTGATTATTTTGAATTCGCACTGCGTAAGCCCCATATTTTTCTCATTGTCATAACATTGCATGTTCATTTCACTCAATGTCCAATATCCATATTGAAGTCTGACTATTTCAGATTCGCATCATGTAAGGTTCATATTTTCCTCATTGTCATAACATTGCATGTTTATTTCACCCGATACATGTCTAATATCCATATTGAAGTCTGATTATTTCAAATTCACACCACATAGGCCCCCATATTTTCCTCATTGTCATAACATTGCATGTTCCTAATAAATGAAAGATGAGACCCCTTCAGGTCAAATAAAGGGGTCCAATACAGTTTGTTCTTATTTTCATTTTTATAATGTTTTTTTGTTACACTCGTGCCAACCGCAATTAACGGCTTCTACAGAAAAAATAATAAATATTAGAGAGATTAATTTATTTATTTATTTTCCTTGAACTCAGTTTTGCACATTTTAAAGCATGAAAGGACACGTCACAAATAAGAGTCCAAAAGACAATGCTCCGGGATCGCCGGATGGCGCCGGTTTTGTGACGATCACGGCGTTTATGCTTCCTAATTTCGACTATCATTGTATCGATGTCTGGTAGTCGTGTTTTCTAAAAATAGTTAAGGTGTGCAGAGTAATTTTTTACGTTTCGATTAATTTTCTAGGATATTTGTCATTCCCTATCAGCAATTGTTATCAGATAGTTCTATTCATTAAGGCTAGAGCAAATGAAAAAGAAATCACTTCATACATATATAATTTTTTTTTCTGTTATGTGAACATAAACTTTTAGGGTTCTCAACCCGCTTCACTGACTACTAGCTTTGCCTTTTTTGTTTTTCTCTCTTCATTTTTTTAGTTTTGTTTGTAAGAGTATCACGTAGTTTAAAGTTAACATCGATTTTTGAGCCAACAAGAATTGTAGTGGAGTGTTAAGTACTTTTTCATCCATAATCAGATGTTTCACGTTCGAGTTCCCCTCACCTTTGTTAGGGAGCGTTTTACCCCCAATATGGAACTTCTTAGCAGAGAGCTCCAACACAGATATCAGACATCAGATAAAAATTAAAAAAACATCGACTTTCACAACTTTTTAAAAAAAATAAAAAATGGGGGTAGGAAAAGGGGAATTGAACCCTCACCAACAAGATTAAATTTCGATAGTCAACCAATTGAACTACTAAGATTTCCCAACCACTTATGTCCGTATTCCATGACATTAAATGATAGACGTGTATATACAAACAAACAAGAAGATTTACCTCGATTCTCTTTTTCCCTTTTTATACACATTGATGTACTTACAAGACCATTTCTCCTCTTCTTCTTCTTCTTGTTTTTTAATGTTTGTACCAACTTTTTGATAATTGAGCACTCACACTGAAGGTAGTGCTTTCATATTGGCTTTTGGAGGGACAATAAATTCTGAAACCAAAAGAATAAGAAATTAATGAAACACATCAAAAAAAAAAAATGCAATGAATCTTAGTGATTTGCCTTTATTAATTTGTTAAGTTATTAACTATGCGGATCTCGTGTTTTTCCACTTGAAACACTTTTCCAAGTGGGATGTTGTTTAACAATTTGTTAATTAAAACTTAAAATACATCATTTGACTTGCTCTCTCAATTGAACTTCAATTCTCGTGTACATACTTAGGACCCGTTTGATCATAGATTTTTCAAGTAAAATTTGGAGAAAAATTTGTCAAATAGTGTTTGTTCATAAAATTTTTTTGGCAAAACTAGTATTTGGGTCAAATCTCATTATTTGGAAGCTTTTAAAAATTCAAATTCTACACCAAACTTTTATCTTTTATAAAAACACACCTTTAATATCTTATAGAATACTAATAATATGCTCCTTTGTGCCTTATTCTCTATGCAATGATTGAGTTTCACTGGACAATTGGAAAGTGCCTTTGTTCTACTTTTTTATTTTCATGTGCTTCGTCTACTTCGCGATGTATGAAATGATGCTTGTTGTATTCACTTCGAACTATCAAATTGCTCCAGTGTCATGTACACAACTTGTTATTTGTTGTGACGAAAATTCGATTGACTTGTTGCGAAAGTCATGAATCTTGTTACGTCGACGTTTCTATCTAGCTATGTAATATAAACTTATGATTAGTTTTGATAGTTTTTGAAACTTATGGGTATAAATCATATTTCTTTAAAAAATGAAATATATTAATATTTCCCAAATACTATGGTCAAACATATGGTGAAATTTCACCCAAATCTTCACACAAATAATATTTGCCAAGAATATTTGAAAATCTATGGCCAGACGCTAGCTTAGTTGTGTTTGGCACGTATGCAAATGTTGTTTTTTTTTAGAAAAATAAGTGAATTTCTTGTTTTTTTGGTGTGTGTTCGACTATTCGATATGTAAGCAAAAAATGTTAATTTAAAAGTATTTATATATATATAATCTAGAAAATTCCATGGTAGTAGGGGTAAGGGTGTATATAAGATGGTGGAGATAAGGGCAATATGGATGGGAGTGGCCGAGTGAGGATGAAGATGAGATGTATTGGAAGGTGAAATTACTTGCACACAATTAAGGTAGAATTGATCATTTGTGGAACTTATTTTCTACTTTATTAGAGAAGTTGTTTTCTCAAAAATTTGACCAATCGAACCTGAAAAATCGAAAAATATTTTCCTCCATAGTGAACACACCCTTAACTTAATGTTGTAGTGCACTTCATTTAGTCAATGTATTAGGTTTTCTGATCCATTTTACTTGTCATATTTATCTCTTGCACACCTCTTAAAAAATACTTATATTAACTAAAAAAACAACTTAATTAAATTATCCGTACTTATTCTTTCGTCTCAGTTTAATATTACTCTTCTTTATACCACGATAGTTTTTCTTCACCTTTATTAGAGTAAGAATTAAAATAAGAAAATAAATTTGTAATATCTTTAATAGTTTTAACAAAACAAATAATTTAGACTCAATTATTTTCAAAAGAACACAACATATTGAGCCCAATGTATTTCCCTAAAGGAAAGAGTCCAATATTGATCATATACTCTATTTGAAATTGCTCAATTTTGTCATTTGTTATATTTTAATCCATTCACGTCCTTGACGTGAATAAATTCTTTTATATTTCTCTTATATTTGTTCTTATCATTAATAAAACTCCAGGAATTATATTTGTACTCTACGCCTATATACAACAAAAAATAATAATAAATCATAATAGTATTTATATACCCGATATATAATATTTATATTTATTGTAGATGATATGTCAATCTCGCATAAAAGTGTATAATAATGTATAAAAAGTGTTTATACATACTTTTATATTGCTATACAAACCTATACAAAAAATAGCGGAGTCAGAATTTTCATTGGAGAGGTTTAAAAATATAAAGAAATAAATACATATAAAATTCAAAGAGATTCAACATCTATTATACAATCTCTATATACATTAAAAAATAGGCATAATATATAAATGTGTTCTTTAACTTGGCCTCAACTGATAATTATGTTCTTCAATTTTGGGTGTGTACAACCAGACATTTAAACTTGTATAAAGTTGAACAAATAGATACATGCTTACGATGTGACATCCTACTTGACAATTTTACATCATACATGGTGTACTACATGTATTATGTCACGTAGAAGGTGGGGGATCTCGGATCTCCTACTTGTGCATATTCAAAGTTGAAGGGCAGTGGTGGAGCTAGAAATTTTGTCAAGGGTGTTCAAACTTTAAAGGGGTGAATAAAAAAAATTTCAGCGGATTTGGTGCACAAATCATTTTTTTACTATTGAGTGGATGCACCTAGATTTATAATTAAGTTATATGTCATTTATCTAAATCATATGAAAATGTAAAATTATAAAATTATCAACCAACTATCAATGGTATACATCTAAATTAATAGAGAAAAGTTAACAAAAACAATTTTAGTTATTAGTTGAATTACACTTTCTTTAGTTCATATTAAGTGAATTGTTGAGGGTTTTTTTCTTCATATTTATCCTTCCTTTAATTATTTTACATTTTCTAGAAAAATAGTTTAGGAATAATTAAAAGGATAATAGTGAAAAGTAACTTTTAATTTTTTTTCTTAAATGTAATTTTTAAGGAGTGTGTCAATATCCTAACAGTTTATTTAATACTCCCTCCATCCCCTTTTAGTTGTCATGATTTCTTTTTTTAGAGTCAAACGTTAAGAACTTTGACTAACATTTGACGATGCATTTTTTCATCATATTGATATAAAAAAATTACAATTTATAGTACTTTCGTATAGTTTTTGAATATCAAAATTTATAGTTTAAAATATTGAATTAATGTAATCTAATTTAACTTTGAAAATTAGTCAAATTAACTTTCGAAAAGCACTACATGACAACTAAAAGGGGATGGAGGGAGTATGAACTAGAAGTACTCAATAAAGAAACACTTCATAAATTTTATCAATACATTTAATGAATATGACGCATTTGAATAACTTGGATAAAGAGGTGTGAATCTTAATTATTAAGTAAGTTTTCAGGCTAGACAAAAAAGATACCTGGGGCTGGACTTTCCCTTTTAAAAAATACCCTATTTATTTCCCTTTTTAAAAAAAATGAAAAAGAAAGACACAAAAGATTGTGTATTTGTGTTAAAAAATTTAAGCAGTGGGAATCGAATCCCTGACCTCAAGGACCAAAATGCGCATACCTACCGCTGGGCTGTCAACTACTAATGTGTCTAAGAATGGTCATCTATTATATATTCAAACAATAGTGAATATTTTACCGATATATACGATCTAATTTTCTGACGAAGGGTGTTCACCTGACCACCCTTGCTTGGCTGTGGTTCCGCCCCTGAGGGTATATATACCAGCTGAAACCAAGTTGAAGGATGCACTTATGTACTATGCCCAAAAAATAATTTTGACTTTTTTATATATATAGTGTAGTTTTCTGTCGAACCTCCTTGTCCCTATCTAACTTCGTCCCTACATCGTGGTTCCTATATAATTGAAGGATGTGAAGTGAAGTATGCATTCACGTGAGGTTTGTTTGTTTAGGCATTTTACACAAATAATGTCCATATGGGCTTGTCTTTGTATGAATTGTAACAGAGGGGCAGCCACATGAGGATGAAATTTTCATGAATAAATTAAATCAATTACAAATGTTAACAATTAATGCAAATTTCATAGTTGTACTGACAAATTATTGCAATGTCACACTCATGAGGCTCTGTCGGTAAGTTCAATTTGTAACATGCGCCATATGATCATTCATCAATATTGTCATCCCCATTTTAAAACACTCAGTTCGTCCATTTTTATTTGTCCATTATACTAACTAAAAGTAGATATCTACTTTTATTCGTTCAATTAATTCCAAGTTACATTGATTGTTGGCATTTCCCAATTCATTTTCTTAAAGTAATGAATTTATTATATTCAAAAAGTGATATAGTAAAATTATCATTCTATTTAGAGAGAAGTATTGGAAACACCCCTGAACTTGACGCAAATTATTAGTTTCGTCCCTGAATTATTGATAGTCTTAAAAACACTCCTCTACTTGATTAACTAAACTTAGATACCCCTTTGATCTGCCACATGACATAGCAAGTGGTCTCAAACTCTTGTAGTAGCATGGAACTCGAACTCTTAATATTAAGACAAGAGAAGTATTGAAAACACACCTAAACTTGACGAGAATTTAGGGGTGTATTTCACTCATGTTGTAAAATCGGGGTGTATTTAAGTTTAGTTAGTCAAGTAAGGGAGTGTTTTCAAGGCTGTCAATAGTTTGGAGATGAAGCTAATAATTTACTCGGAGCTTAGGAGTGTTTCTATACTTCTCTCTTCTATGTATTGCTACTTAACAGGTGTGCCAAATAAATACTGAACAAATAAAAATAATCGAGGAGTATATATTTAGCCTCTATTTTCTCTCTCTGTTCATTTCCTTGGATGACCATTTGTTTGCATAAATACAATCTTTTGATACCACCATTTAAAAATTGATTTCATTAAGAAAAAATCTTGATAATTTGTTGTGTAAAATTTTGGCAACACGTTTTTGCTTCAAATATCAATAAAGTCACTTGGGAAGCAAGAAATTGTGTTGAGCCGAATCCGTGGTGTTAAGTACCTTGCTTAAAAATTTGAAAATATTCCCTTTGCTTAAAAATCACTTTAATTTTCGGGAATATTTTATGTTGTCCATCAGATATAAGTTATGGACATAAATTAATTTTGCTTATATATGAGGCATGAGTTCAGGACATTTCAATAAGAGTCTATTATTTAGATTAGTTGATAGTTTTCAAATGTTGAGAGCCTGAAACTAATTTTATAAATAAGTAGTTGCGCTTTGTGATAGAAGCATTGAAACGGTTGATACCGAATGACCCAAGAAGCTTAAAAGATATTTATTAGCCTTTTTAAAAATAGTTTCATTTCATAGCCTTTTTTTCAACTAATTTCAGTTTATGTAAAATTGTATTATTGTTGTGTAGAAAATGTATCACTACAATATTTGTATAGTAAATGTATCATATGTATAGAAACTGTATTATATCCATATTGTATATGTGTCAAATATGTATCATTGTTGTATATTTTGTGTACAAAAAATCTGTAATAAATGTATAATCATCGTATAATTAGTGTGTAATGTAATAAATTTTCGTCATATCAACATATTAAGTTGATATGGTCAACTCAATATCAAGTAAAATCATAGAGTGTCCTATTTAGGTCGTCCCATTTAAGTAATACGCAACTTATGTTTTTTATTTTGTATGATAATCCAATATTAAACAACTTTTAGGTGAAAGAAAATATTTATTTTTTGCTTCTTATGCTTTTGCATTAAGGCACATATAATTGAAATTTTTCAACCAATTTTAATACATGTTGCAGTCATGTATGACTGAGTGCTAATTTATGTGAAAAATTGTAAGAATGTTAAATAAGTTTGTTAGATTTGTTATTATATTAACAAATTGATGATTGAAGTTTGTTCCATGATATATGAAACTTATGTTTCAAATTTGAGCTCATTTAAAGTATATATATTTGAGTGTTGAATTGTTGAAATTTAAAGAACAAATTATTATCTTTTATTCAGGCATACGTGTCTGAAATTTCAGCCTATTTTTACATGTATGACTGAGGTGTAAACATACACCATACTTTTAGACACAAATGTCTAAAGTTATCAAGCTTCAAATACAAATATGTGATTTTTTTTCTTTTTTCAAAGTAAGTAAAGTAACAAAAAAAGTTATAAAGCAGATACTAATTAAATGACGATTCCAAAAACAGGAGATAATATCTCAGATGGTCACTCAACTTTAAATAGTTCACTCAGAAAGTCACTCAGCTTTGAGTTGTTCACTCAGAAAGTCACTCAACTATTAATATTTTACTTAGAAAGTCACCCAACTATTAATATTTCACCTAAAAAGTCACTCAAACAATTTAAATAATTTTTTCATTAAATTTTATTGAAATAAAAAGTAGATAAAAATAAAAATTAGATTTCAATAAAATTTAATGAAAAAACTATTTAAATTGCTTGAGTGACTTTTTAGGTGAAATATTAATAGTTGGGTGACTTTCTAAGTAAAATATTAATAGTTGAGTGACTTTTGAGTTATAAAACAAAGTTGAGTAACTTTTTGAGTGAACAACTGAAAGTTGATTGACTTTCTGAGTGAACTATTCAAAGCTGAGTGACCATCTGAGATATTATCTCCCAAAAACAGATATTAGACCGTTCGCCCCAATATCAAATGTTTAGGCCCAAAAGGCCATTTGTTTACTTGCCTAAAAGATGTCCATAGAGCCCATAACTAGATAACCTATAAAGTCTAACCAGCTTCAGTGGAAACCTAAAACCTGTAACATCTTCCTTTGCCGATGTTCAAAAGTTCCATAATGGAGTTTTAATGGCGAAAATACTCGTAAAACATTTACGGATTACTTTTACGTAGCATTGGATATCAGAGCAATATGCATAGTTTGTAGATCTGTAAATGTTTTCCGAGTATCTTTTGCCCATAAACTTCAAAAGTTATAAAGTATAGGAACAGATTTTAATACCGATGTGGATCTGTCCGATGTTCAAATCCAAAGGGATAGCTTTACTGAAGCTTTTGCCAATCTGATAGGTGATTAAAATCCAAAATTACTTCAGATTTCGAGATTCAAATAGGTTTATTTTTATTGTAAATCTTTCATATATCTTTTAAATATTTTGAATTGTTAATTATGGTGACTTATACTAGTTTTATATATAGTTTACAAATATATAAGTTTTATTTTTAAAAAATGAAGATTTGATGTGCAAGTTGTCGTGAAAAAAAAAAAAAATGTGTCACATAAATTGTGATATAGATAGTAATTGTTTATAAAGAAACACAAATATTAGTATTTACTTGAATATTCTATTTGGTAGAAATCAATTGATTATGTGAAACCTCTAAGGTCTAATTAGATAAACTCTTATTATGTGCTTACACATTCATATGTTTTAGTGGAAGGAAGGTTCAGTGACTTATGACCTTATTTGAGTTGACATAGTGCCATTCAATATATGTATCAATTTATTTTTATTATTCATGTATAATAGTTAATTTTACGAAATAAATATTTTAATTATAGTATGTATTATCTTTACAACTTGTTGGAACATTTCTACAATGTTGAAGTAAAGTTAGCAACTAGCCATAAAATATCACTCTTTATATCAAGAGCATAACATAAGTTATATATTATAGGATTTTATAATTTATTCTTCATTCTGGTCTAAACTCAATTTTTTGAACAATAAGGCTACCTTTTCCATGAAGTTGCTTAATCTCCATCAATCGCGCTTCAGCATCTCCATTATTGTCTCGGTATGATTGAAACAATTCCCAAATTATATTTCTATCCATCCATTCATCGACTCTTTTTCATGGATGTTTCACATTACGTTTGTGTCTCTTAACTTATTTTTCGACTAGACTCACAACACTAGCTCGTTCCTCGGCTTCTTTGTCGTTCATGTGATTACAAATCTAACAAATGCATTAGCAATTTCTAGTCCCTCTACCAATTTGAACACTAAAAGTGAACAACATATTTGGTTCTTTTTGACAATATTTGTGTTCCAATCATGTGCCTCATATGTTATGTCAACTTACAGCCTTGAGACAGGCCACTTCTGAAAATCTGTAAAATAAAATGTATTGTCTTAATATCTGAATTTAATGAGTATAAGCTGTGTATATATATATTGTTGACAGTCAGTGGTGGAGGCAAGATTGTCGACAATAACAAAAGTAACCACACAATGAAGCTTAGGGGATTCAACATCTAATAAACATACATAAAAAGAAATGACCTTTTATATGCACTTTTTTACGAACATGTTTAGATGAACCTCCTTCTGGCTCCGTCCAGGCAGACAATCTATGTATATGAGATATAGCAAGTTCTCTAGCTGATATCATTTAACATTTCTTCCCTATTTTCTTATCAAGTGAAAAGCTCTGTTTTGAAAAATAAAATAAAATCTCAGATACAGAGCACATCATAAAATTAGCTGAAAGTTCTTATATTCATAAAAGTAATAATCCCAATTTAATATATTCACACTTTTGCTTTTAGTCATTCAAAAAAAAAGTTGACACTTTGATACAAAACCTGTATTTATTTTAAGAAATTCATATAATATGAACAAATTATTACCAGAAGAAAAGGAAAGCTCTCTTTCACATAGACAACTTACCTCAAAGTATTTGATCAAATGGCAAGAATGGCGACCCAATGCATCAACATATATCTCTTGTTCTCCTCGTTTCATTAGAAAGAGCTGCAAAGTGGTGTTTATATTAGTATTCAATCACAAAAGTCTAGGAAAAACAATTAATAGCTTGATTGAGTTCAAAAATATCAAATTCACCTAATCAAAGTGCTTCAAAAATGTCGATACTAGGCTGATGGATGGTACAAACAACGATTCTTTCTGTGTCAACAGTGTTCCTAACCGTTCTTATAACAATGGCAGAAGTCCTTGCATGCAGCCCTGCGCCACTAGCGCCACTGCAATGGCAAACCAACTAAGGCTGATCTTAACGGTCCAAGATCCATGACTTCCTCAACAAACATCTGCACGAGGATAAATAAATAGGAAAATTTTACATGAAGTCAACCTTTTTTATTGTGTTTAATTGATCTTTGGGTGAGATTCATGTTATGGAAGAAATTTTTTCTTAAGAACCAACCTTTCTACTCGTTTTGTAAACATCATGAGGTAAACACAGCCAAGTTGTGTATACTAATGACTCATAAACTGTAACATAAGGTGAATGGATGTCATTCTGCTCACAGTATCCAGATATACGCGCAAATGTGCCTTGCTTCTTAGGATAACCCGAAGTATTGATGTCACCCTCAATATATCCCTGTTTTCCTTCCAGCTAATATATCCATCGATGTTGTTTTTGAGCTCCACTAACTCTCATCAAAGCTGTCAAAAAACTCGGCCTGAAAGCTCTACTTTCACCCTTAAGAAGTACCAGTTTATATTCAGATCTTTCAATTCCTGCAAGTATCGTTAAAATTTAGTAACATATTCTGTCGAAAATGGGGAATTAGCATTGCTAATTTGATCAATAACGATACCTGAGGCATGTCGACAGAGTACTTAACTTCATCATAGGTGATAGAATGCAGTTCAAATTGGCCTTTTTTCTTATTCTGATCCTCACTATTGGAGTCTTCTTTCACAGTGTTAGTTTGTTTGGGCATCTTTCAGTGTCTTTTGGTATCATAGCTTGCGGCTTACCAAAGGCTGTAGATATTCATTTTTTTTAATGACCGTGGTGTCTGGGTCAACTTTCACGCACTTGACTAATTCCATGGGATACCTGCAACACGTAGCAGGTAACTCCGTTAGATAAGTAACAATTTAAGCAAAGCAAGAGCTACTGCAGACATATAAATGACCAAAAATGATATGCTTCAGCAAATTCTTTTGTTGTGATAAAACCTGTGAGGTTCTAAATGTCTCTTTTGTTGTAGTGACGCCTTTCTTTCAGGGCATTTGAAACCCATGGATTCAAACTTCAAAGAAGCCAGTGACGTCTTCTCGAGGGCCCTGCTAGACAATTAAACCATCAGATAACAGAATAATATCATCAAACAAATCTTAAGTCTCATGCGCTGGTTGCAAGAGAGATATCACCTAAGCCTTTCCAAAAAACCAAAAATTCAAGCATCTTCTTAGAACTAAGAAATTGACAATACAGAGTATGTTCAAATCTAATTAAAGAAAATAAAAAATGGAAACTCTTATTAGCCACAATTGATATGAGCAAAGGTCCAAAATAGTTCCGTAAGTTTGGCCTCCGATTCAAAATTATCCCTTATACACGTATACTTTGGTACACTAATGATCCTTCAAGTATGTAAAACTGGTGCACTTTTAGCTCGTGATCAAACTAATTTGTCTATATTTTCCTTAATCTATCACTGAGTTGTTTATAAAAAGAACCCTGGCAACAAGGGTGAATCCAAAGAGTAATATACGAGTTTACAGAAACTTCAAATCCTAAATCCACCTAACAAACCACGCATTGTCTTTAAAAATGTTTCTTGCAATACTTTTGTAGATTCTCAGAAGCGGCATATCTTTGCTTTGTACTTTGGTTGGATATTCGTGGAAGTATAGATACAAAAATGGTATCACCGAAGACAGATTATGTTTGCTTATTTGGTGTTCAAATTGGTAGATATGTCCCATGAACTTGAATCTGCTAATTTAACTATTGTGTTTGTTAATTATAAGAGTGAAACTGCGACTGAAGAACAAGCCAACACTGTGCAACTTTCAACATTTCCCAAACTAAGAGGAGATGGATGGATGGAAATAGAATTGGGAAATTTTAATAGCAAGGAAAGTAGTGATGGTATTTTTCTAGAGAGATGATTGATTGAGATTAAACGTCTTGATTACGAATAAGTGACCTTAATGACGAGGCCACTTAATTCCTAATCAGGATGCTTAATCTTAATCAACCTCTCTAGAAAAAGACCATCACTACCTTCCTTGCTATTAAAATTTCCCAATTCTATTTCTATCCATCCATCTCCTCTTAGTTTGGGAAATGTTGAAAGTTTCGGTCGCAGTTTTACTTTTATAATTAACAAACATATAATAGTTAAAGTAGCAGATTCAAGTCCATTGGACGTATCTACCAATTTGAACACCAAATAAGCAACATAATCTATCTTTGGTGACTCCATTTTTGTTTCTATACTTCAATGAATATCCAACCAACGTACAAAGCCAAGATATGCCACTTCTGAGAATATGCAAAAGTATTGCAAGAAACATTTTAAAAGATAATTTTGTAATTTTTTTTTAATGATGTAGAGCGTTTTGTCCTTGGTAGGTGCCAGATGTGAATTTGATGAATTATTGGACTTTGGGTACCGGATGGTTGAATAGAAACCAATAACTTTTAGAAGATTTAGTTATCTATAGTATTTTATGTGCAATTTAACATGTTATAACAGATTTTTCTTTTTATGATCAAATTAATGTTGACAAGAACCTATGCACCGTCTAAGTTCGCGTAGTATAAATACCACTATTGGTGGGGAGGGGGGGGGGGGTTAAGAGCTTCCTATTAAAGGTGAATACTTTCAGGGCGCAAACCAACTTTTCTTAATTGAAGATGAATCTTTACCATTTTTTATGTGCTAATTGGCCTTCATTGATTAATAAGAAAAATATTAAGGGGTTTATAGGCTTGAGTGAGCTCTCCAACCTAATAGACTAGTTTCCTGGGTTGGGCCATCGTATTAAGTCTATAATAATTGGTATTAGATCATGTTGATTAATGCTTGAGGCCGTAACTCAAAGTAATAGCTTGGTAGAGAGCCAAGAGGGGTGGCTTGGACCAAGGAGGGGTGGTAGTTGTGACCAACCAATAAGAGTGGTGGTCTGGATCCAAAAGAAGTGTCCTTTGGGAATTGCTGGAAACAATTAGTTACTCATAACTTGAATTTTATTATTGCTAAGTACGGACCAACTTTGGTTTTACAACTCTTTACGCTCAATTTTTCTTTTGCACTCTCTCTTTTCTTAAGCACACATGTTTCATACTTCTTTTTTGAGCACACACTCTTTATATGAGTACACCAACAACTCTAACCACCTCGATTTATAGGTGGTGATGAAAGGATATAGTGAATGTGTCTCTTTAGTGTGCAGTCCACACTTCACTGTCTGCAGCCACACATGAGGGAAAATTTTGGGTAAGAATTTTGGATTAAGCAATTAAGTTTAAATGAAGTTTTGTCCAAAAATATAAGCTCTCGATTGATCATTTTCCAAAGCCAAAACCGAGCCAAGCACCCACAATAATGGCGCGATGCTTGTCTTCTGCTCAACCCTTTAACAACATGAAGAAGTGATTCTATATTTAATCACTTGAAAATTCCTTTCTCCCACCAATCTGAGAGAAATATTTCTTCCAAAAAGTGAAGTAATATTTTCACTTTCCCTCTATTTCTCATTCACTTTCAACACTAGAACCCAACAGAAACTTAGCAATCATCTAGATGTCCAGGCACTATATGAACCTCTTCTTCCTTTGAACTTCTCCACTCACTACTCTTTGAATCATCTTCAAGTAGTAATCGACCAGGACAACCTCCTCTAATGTTGCATCTATATACTTGGTGTTAAAGTGTTTCAGTCATGTAAACCTCCTTAGTTGCGGTTGTGGTTCATTTTTGACTTGTTCTCGAAAGTGACTTAAATTAGGTATCATCTTCTTGAGTTTCTCGAATGGCGAGATAATTCCTAATCTTGCCCATGGCATCCTATTCGTGATGTGATCA